>CM066048.1:111807368-111937876 GCA_033557465.1 Ichthyophis bannanicus | reverse complement strand
ATGCAGAAAAGGCAAAAATCTGACTTTGAGTTAGAACTTTCAAACTAGTCTCAAAAGATGCCTTACCATTTAATATACTGGCTGTGTGATTTAGAAACCCCTACTGTAGTTCTAAATGTATGAAATCTCAAAGCCTATGCAGAAAAGGAAAAAATCTGACTTTGAGTTGGTTCGTTCAAACTAGTCTCTGAAGATGCCTTAGCATTTAACATACTGGCTGTGTGAACTAGAAACCCCTAGTGTCGTTCTAAGTGTATGAAATCTCAAAGCCTATGCAGAAAAGGCAAAAATCTGACTTTGGGTTAGAGCGTTCAAACTAGTCTCAAAAGATGCCTTACCATTTAATATACTGGCTGTGTGAATTAGAAACCCCTAGTGTTGTTCTAAGTGTATGAAATATCAAAGCCTATGCAGAAAAGTAAAACATCTGACTTTGAGTTAGAACTTTCAAACTAGTCTCAAAGGATGCTCCTTACTTACCAATATTTGAATTTAAATATACTGGCTGTGTGAATTAGAAACCCCTACTGTTGCTCTAAGTATATGAAATCTCAAAGCCTATGCAGAAAAGTCAAAAATCTGACTTTGAGTTAGAACGAAACTAGTCTCAAAAGATGCCTTTCCATTTAACATACAGGCTGTGTGAATTAGAAACCCCTAGTGTAGTTCTAAGTGTATGAAATCTCAAAGCGTATGCAGAATAGGCAAAAATCTGACTTTGAGTTAGAACGCTCAAACTAGTCTCAAAAGATGCCTTACCATTTAACATACTGGCTGTGTGAATTAGAAACCCCTAGTGTAGTTCTAAGTGTATGAAATCTCAAAGCCTATGCAGAATAGGCAAAAATCTGATTTTGAGTTAGAACGTTCAAACTAGTCTCAAAAGATGCCTTGCCATTTAACATACTGGCTGTGTGAATTAGAAACCCCTAGTGTAGTTCTAAGTGTATGAAATCTCAAAGCCTATGCAGAAGAGGCAAAAATCTGACTTTGAGTTAGAAAGTTCAAACTAGTCTCAAAAGATGCCTTACCATTTAACATACTGGCTGTGTGAATTAGAAACCCCTAGTGTAGTTCTAAGTGTATGAAATCTCAAAGCCTATGCACAAAAGGCAAAAATCTGACTTTGAGTTAGAACGTTCAAACTAGTCTCAAAAGATGCCTTTCCATTTAACATACTGGCTGTGTGAATTAGAACCCCCTAGTGTAGTTCTAAGTGTATGAAATCTCAAAGCCTATGCAGAAAAGGCAAAAATCTGACTTTGAGTTAGAACGTTCAAACTAGTCTCAAAAGATTTATTTATTTATTTATTTATTTATTTTATAACTTTTATATACCGCGCTATTTGTTATCAGTGCGGTTTACATACAACAAGGGTGCACAGTCAGAAGTCTGTTCTGTGCTTACATTGTAACAGGAGTTTAAAACTTGAACATACATTGTAAACAGGAGCATTAAACTTTGGAGCAACAGGGGAACTAAAAACCTATGTACAAAAATATAATTAGCTTTGGATTGTATATACAGGAGGTCTAAGGCGGGTTCAGATACTTGTGACAGGGTGCGGTTTGTAGACATTGGCAGGTCGGGCGAGTAGAGTAGAGGTGGGTGGATGCTTGAGCAAAGTGAAGTAGTGGAAATGTGGTGTTTAATTGCCTTACGGAACTGCATAAGGCCTTTGATGGATCTAATTTCAGGTGGAAGTTCGTTCCAAACATTTTTGGGGCATAGAAGGCGAATGATCTTTTCTTGGTCGTCTGTGTGGCACTTGATGGATTCTTTGGGGATGATGATCAAGGTATTTGTCCAGTTACTGATCTTCTGAGTCTGTTTTTATCGGGTGAGGGTGATAAGGTCACTGAGTGTGTTGGTGGGGGCTAGGTGGTTGATGATCTTGAAGATGATTAGAAGTATCTTGTATGTAAAACTGCAGTGAATAGGAATCCAGTGGAGTACCTTGATTATCGTTGTAAGATGGTATGATCTTGTTAAACCACAGATGACACGCGCGGCAGCATTCAAGGAGAGTTGTAGCGGATTAAGGGTGTTCTTGGGGAGTCCATAAAGAGCCACATTTGCGTAATCAAAATGTGGGAGAATGAGGGCCTGGAAGATGGTCCTGAAGTCATTATGAGGTAACATTGGCCCTGAGGTGTCTTAGCGTTCTGATTTTATTGTAAACAGCTCTGGTGGTGTTTCGTATGTGCGCCTTAAAGTTGAAATGCTGGTCAAGAGTAATCCCTAAGTAGCGAATGGAAGGTTTGCTAGGGAGTTCCGCATCTCTTACTTTTAGGGAGGATGGAGGTGAAAAACCTTTGTTCCTTGAAATGAAGAGAACCTCCGTCTTCTTGAAGTTTATGCGGAGATTTTGAGATAGTAACCAGTCAGTGATGGCGTTGAAACAGTTGATAAGGGTGGACAAGTCTGGTTGTTTGATTTTGAATGGTGTAAACAGCAGGACGTCGTCTGCATAGATTAGAGTGGAGATATTGAAGGAGCGAATGATGTCGCATATCGGCTGCATGTATACATTGAACAGCAGCGCAGATAAGGAGGAGCCATGCGGAACACCTTGGTGTTGGCGGAAAGGCGTGGATGTATGGAACCAACTCTGACATGCTGCCAACGATCCGATAGATAAGACCTACACCATTCCCAGGCGAGGCCACAGATGCCCTTCTCCTGGAGACGAGTGAGAAGTTGAATGTGATTAACGGAGTCAAATGCGGCAGAGATGTCTAGGAAAATGAGGGCGAAGCCGTTTTCAACCTTGTCCAATCCTCTGTTCAAAGTGTTGGTTAGGGTGGTGAGGAGAGTTTCTACACCGTGAGACTCCCTGAATCCGTGTTGACAGGGGTTCGAGAGGTGCCACCTCATCAATGTGGTGTTGAATCTGCCGCTGAACAACCTTCTCTATTATCTTGGACATTATAGGTATACTGGAGATTGGTCGGTAGGAGTCAGTTTTTAGGGGGTCAAGTCTGTTATTCTTCAGAAGTGGTCTTATTGATGTTTGTTTGAGGAATGTGGGGAAACAGCCTGTTTTAAATGAGAGTTTAATGATGTTGATTAGAGTTGGGCTAAGTTCAACTCGCAGAGCTCTGATCCAGTATGCTGGACAGGGATCACTTGGAGCTGTAGATGCGTTGATGATGGCGATGAGGTCTTGGATGTTTTTCTCTGTTGGAGTTGTGAACATTGTGATAGGTGGAATTGAGGTGGGTGCATAGCTAGAATTGGTTGCTGAAACTGTGTTGGTTATGGAAGTTTTAGATTGGAGGTAGTCCGCATAAGATTGGGGGGAGATAGAGTCAAGTTGGGTAGGTGAAGGTTCCTTGGTTAGGGATTTTACCAGGCTGAAGAGGTCTCTAGGTTTGTTTAGAGAGCGGAGAAGGAGTTTGGCATGGTATTCACTCATTCTGAGGTATATGGTTTCACGGTGGAGTTTAAGGCTGGATAGGTATGTTTCTTTGTCGATTTCGGATCGGGATCTTCTCCATTTTCTTTCAAGCTTCCTAAGGGAGAGGAGGGATGACCGAAGATCTGTTGTAAACCACGGGGCTGGATGTCTCCTTCCTTTAGGTCTCTTAGGAGCTAATGATTTGTCTATGGCTGGTAGTTGAGCAAATGTTTTCAGCGTGATGGTTCCAATTGGTGATTGCTTCTTCAAGGTTCAGAGGCATTGGATTAAGCTTAGGTAAGGCAAGATTAACGAAATCATCTTTATAAAGTTTTCTGAAGTGAGAAGTAGGTCTGGATTCTGTACTGGAGTCTTTGGATGAGAAATGAGTAAGATGGGTGGGTATCTGGAACGTGATTAGCTTGTGGTCTGACCAAGGAATGGGGGTGATCTCCATGTTTAGGTTGGCCTTCTGGTTGATAGCGGATTGGGGAGCAAAAATTAGATCCAGTGGATTTCCTTTAAGATGAGTGGAGGTGTTCACTATTTGCTCGAACCCAAGTGTTTGCATAGCTTCTAGGAAGGCATCTGCTTGGATGGGTTGCAGGGAGGGCAGGTTAAAGTCTCCAAGTAGCCAGTTGGGGTTGCGAGGGTTAGTTGGGTTGCAGGCAAGGTCAATAAAGGTAGAGATGACCTCCGGTGGAGAGGAGGGGGATCTGTAAATTAGGTTTATGGTAATTTCTTTGTTGGCAATGGTGATTATGTCCGTGTCTATGGTGCTCTTGGCTGTGAGTAGTTGAAATCCGAGTTCAGTTTTTGCAAGTATAAAGACTCCGCCACCTTTCCGGTTGACCCTGTGGCAGGTATGAATGGAGAAGTTGGGAGGGATTAGTTGGTTTATGAGGGCTGTATCGGTGTCTTTAAGCCACGATTCTGTCACCATGAGGAGATCCAGGCCATGGACAGCTATCAAGTCAGTGATGACTGGCCATTTTTTGCGTACTGAGCGTGAGTTTACAAGGGCACATTTCAGAAAGTGTTGTGACTCTGGTTTCTGTTTGGGATTGTCGGGATGATTGAGGGCTACGTACAGTAGATGAGAGTGTCCTAGAGTGGTGTGAGGGCTGGTATCAGGGTGGAAGGGGTTAGAATGATTCCTCTTGCCCATGTAGGGTATGGCAGAGATGTGATATTGCCCAGCCGAGAGGGCTATTGAGTGTTGAAAGGTGTTTGCTAGGAGGAATATGGTAGAGAGGGTAAATAGTGGGATGGCCATGGTGGCTGTTGTTTGGGACAAGTTACAATTGAGACAGTGTTGAGAGAGGTACAATGGGACCTTACCGACAGTTTGTGGGAAAGCTCTGCAGTACAAGGAGGTGATTACATAGTATCATACAGTGGTAATTATCATATGACAATGTTGTTTAGGAAGAGCTTAGGATAACAGAAGCAAGATCAGCTAATTACACACTTGTGGGGTTTGACATAAGGAGGGGTAACAGTGTAGCGTATGGAACAGATTATACTATAACCTCATGTAGCAGTTAAATATACAAGACAGACAGTGCAAAACACAGAGTTACTGAGGGTACCTTAAGCAGAGAGTTATGTAGAGTTTGTGCAGGTAGCAGGGCACAGCGGACTAGTCGAGAGGGCACCCTGGATAGTGGCTCTTCACGCCGCGCCTTATAGTATGCCGATACCGACCGGTTCAGACGTTGGTAGTCGCTGGATCGATATACGGCCTCGGGCGGTTGGGTAGTAGATGAGGGCTCTGCAGTGCCGCCTATCGTGCTCCGCCTTACCATTTAATATACTGGCTGTGTGAATTAGAAACCCCTAGTGTAGTTCTAAGTGTATGAAATATCAAAGCCTATGCAGAAAAGTCAAAAATCTGACTTTGAGTTAGAACGTTCAAACTAGTCTCAAAAGATGCCTTACCATTTATAATACTGGCTGTGTGAATTAGAAACCCCTAGGGTAGTTCTAAGTGTATGAAATATCAAAGCCTATGCAGAAAAGTCAAAAATCTGACTTTGAGTTAGAACGTTCAAACTAGTCTCAAAAGATGCCTTACCATTTAATATACTGGCTGTGTGAATTAGAAACCCCTAGTGTAGTTCTAAGTGTATGAAATATCAAAGCCTATGCAGAAAAGTAAAAAATCTGACTTTGAGTTAGAACTTTCAAACTAGTCTCAAAAGATGCCTTACCATTTAATATACTGGCTGTGTGAATTAGAAACCCCTACTGTTGCTCTAAGTATATGAAATCTCAAAGCCTATGCAGAAAAGTCAAAAATCTGACTTTGAGTTAGAACGAAACTAGTCTCAAAAGATGCCTTACCATTTAACATACTGGCTGTGTGAATTAAAAACCCCTAGTGTAGTTCTAAGTGTATGAAATCTCAAAGCCTATGCAGAAAAGGCAAAAATCTGACTTTGAGTTAGAACGTTCAAACTAGTCTCAAAAGATGCCTTACCATTTAATATACTGGCTGTGTGAATTAGAAACCCCTAGTGTAGTTCTAAGTGTATGAAATATCAAAGCCTATGCAGAAAAGGCAAAAATCTGACTTTGAGTTAGAACGTTCAAACTAGTCTCCTAAGATGCCTTACCATTTAACATACTGGCTGTGTGAATTAGAAACCCCTAGTATAGTTCTAAATGTATGAAATCTCAAACCATATGCAGAAAAGCCAAAAATCTGACTTTGAGTTAGAACGTTCAAACTAGTCTCAAAAGATGCCTTTCCATTTAACATACTGGCTGTGTGAATAAGAACCCCCTAGTGTAGTTCTAAGTGTATGAAATCTCAAAGCCTATGCAGAAAAGTCAAAAATCTGACTTTGAGTTAGAACGTTCAAACTAGTCTCAAAAGATGCCTTACCATTTAATATACTGGCTGTGTGAATTAGAAACCCCTACTGTAGTTCTAAATGTATGAAATCTCAAAGCCTATGCAGAAAAGTCAAAAATCTGACTTTGAGTTAGAACGTTCAAACTAGTCTCAAAAGATGCCCTACCATTTAATATACTGGCTGTGTGAATTAGAGACCCCTACTGTAGTTCTAAGTGTATGAAATCTCAAAGCCTATGCAGAAAAGGCAAAAATCTTACTTTGAGTTAGAACGTTCAAACTAGTCTCAAAAGATGCCTTTCCATTTAACATACTGGCTGTGTGAATTAGAACCCCCTAGTGTAGTTCTAAGTGTATGAAATCTCAAAGCCTATGCAGAAAAGGCAAAAATCTGACTTTGAGTTAGAACGTTCAAACTAGTCTCAAAAGATGCCTTACCATTTAATATACTGGCTGTGTGAATTAGAAACCCCTAGTGTAGTTCTAAGTGTATGAAATATCAAAGCCTATGCAGAAAAGTCAAAAATCTGACTTTGAGTTAGAACGTTCAAACTAGTCTCAAAAGATGCCTTACCATTTAATATACTGGCTGTGTGAAATAGAAACCCCTACTGTAGTTCTAAATGTATGAAATCTCAAAGCCTATGCAGAAAAGGCAAAAATCTGACTTTGAGTTAGAACGTTCAAACTAGTCTCAAAAGATGCCTTACCATTTAATATACTGGCTGTGTGAATTAGAGACCCCTACTGTAGTTCTAAGTGTATGAAATCTCAAAGCCTATGCAGAAAAGGCAAAAATCTGACTTTGAGTTAGAACGTTCAAACTAGTCTCAAAAGATGCCTTTCCATTTAACATACTGGCTGTGTGAATTAGAACCCCCTAGTGTAGTTCTAAGTGTATGAAATCTCAAAGCCTATGCAGAAAAGGCAAAAATCTGACTTTGAGTTAGAACGTTCAAACTAGTCTCAAAAGATGCCTTACCATTTAATATACTGGCTGTGTGAATTAGAAACCCCTAGTGTAGTTCTAAGTGTATGAAATATCAAAGCCTATGCAGAAAAGTCAAAAATCTGACTTTGAGTTAGAACGTTCAAACTAGTCTCAAAAGATGCCTTACCATTTAATATACTGGCTGTGTGAATTAGAAACCCCTACTGTAGTTCTAAATGTATGAAATCTCAAAGCCTATGCAGAAAAGTCAAAAATTTGACTTTGAGCTAGAACGTTCAAACTAGTCTCAAAAGATGCCTTACCATTTAATATACTGGCTGTGTGAATTAGAGACCCCTACTGTAGTTCTAAGTGTATGAAATCTCAAAGCCTATGCAGAAAAGTCAAAAATCTGACTTTGAGTTAGAACGAAACTAGTCTCAAAAGATGCCTTTCCATTTAACATACTGGCTGTGTGAATTAGAAACCCCTAGTGTAGTTCTAAGTGTATGAAATATCAAAGCCTATGCATAAAAGTCAAAAATCTGACTTTGAGTTAGAACGTTCAAACTAGTCTCAAAAGATGCCTTACCATTTAACATACTGGCTGTGTGAATTAAAAACCCCTAGTTTAGTTCTAAGTGTATGAAATCTCAAAGCCTATGCAGAAAAGGCAAAAATCTGACTTTGAGTTAGAACGTTCAAACTAGTCTCAAAAGATGCCTTACCATTTAATATACTGGCTGTGTGAATTAGAAACCCCTACTGTAGTTCTAAATGTATGAAATCTCAAAGCCTATGCAGAAAAGTCAAAAATCTGACTTTGAGTTAGAACGTTCAAACTAGTCTCAAAAGATGCCTTAGCATTTAACATACTGGCTGTGTGAATTAGAAACCCCTAGTGTAGTTCTAAGTGTATGAAATCTCAAAGCCTATGCAGAAAAGGCAAAAATCTGACTTTGGGTTAGAGCGTTCAAACTAGTCTCAAAAGATGCCTTACCATTTAATATACTGGCTGTGTGAATTAGAAACCCCTAGTGTTGTTCTAAGTGTATGAAATATCAAAGCCTATGCAGAAAAGTAAAACATCTGACTTTGAGTTAGAACTTTCAAACTAGTCTCAAAAGATGCCTTAGCATTTAATATACTGGCTGTGTGAATTAGAAACCCCTAGTGTAGTTCTAAGTGTATGAAATCTCAAAGCCTATGCAGAAAAGTCAAAAATCTGACTTTGAGTTAGAACGTTCAAACTAGTCTCAAAAGATGCCTTACCATTTAATATACTGGCTGTGTGAATTAGAAACCCCTAGTGTAGTTCTAAGTGTATGAAATCTCAAAGCCTATGCAGAAAAGTCAAAAATCTGACTTTGAGTTAGAACGTTCAAACTAGTCTCAAAAGATGCCTTACCAGCCGGTATGGCTGTGTGAATTAGAAACCCCTAGTGTAGTTCTAAGTGTATGAAATATCAAGGCCTATGCAGAAAAGGCAAAAATCTGACTTTGAGTTAGAACGTTCAAACTAGTCTCAAAAGATGCCTTACCATTTAACATACTGGCTGTGTGAATTAGAAACCCCTACTGTAGTTCTAAGTTTATGAAATCTCAAAGCCTATGCAGAAAAGTCAAAAATCTGACTTTGAGTTAGAACGTTCAAACTAGTCTCAAAAGATGCCTTTCCATTTAACATACTGGCTGTGTGAATTAGAAACCCCTAGTGTAGTTCTAAGTGTATGAAATCTCAAAGCGTATGCAGAAAAGTCAAAAATCTGACTTTGAGTTAGAACGTTCAAACTAGTCTCAAAAGATGCCTTACCATTTAATATACTGGCTGTGTGAATTAGAAACCCCTAGTGTAGTTCTAAGTGTATGAAATCTCAAAGCCTATGCAGAAAAGGCAAAAATCTGACTTTGAGTTAGAACGTTCAAACTAGTCTCAAAAGATGCCTTACCATTTAACATACTGGCTGTGTGAATTAGAACCCCCTACTGTAGTTCTAAATGTATGAAATCTCAAAGCCTATGCAGAAAAGTCAAATATCTGACTTTGAGTTAGAACGTTCAAACTAGTCTCAAACGATGCCTTACCATTTAACATACTGGCTGTGTGAATTAGAAACCCCTAGTGTAGTTCTAAGTGTATGAAATCTCAAAGCCTATGCAGAAAAGGCAAAAATCTGACTTTGAGTTAGAACGTTCAAACTAGTCTCAAAAGATGCCTTTCCATTTAACATACTGGCTGTGTGAATTAGAAACCCCTAGTGTAGTTCTAAATGTATGAAATCTCAAAGCCTATGCAGAAAAGTCAAAAATCTGACTTTGGGTTAGAACGTTCAAACTAGTCTCAAAAGATGCCTTACCATTTAACATACTGGCTGTGTGAACTAGAAAACCCTAGTGTAGTTCTAAGTGTATGAAATCTCAAAGCCTATGCAGAAAAGTCAAAAATCTGACTTTGAGTTAGAACGTTCAAACTAGTCTCAAAAGATGCCTTACCATTTAATATACTGGCTGTGTGAATTAGAAACCCTTAGTGTAGTTCTAAGTGTATGAAATCTCAAAGCCTATGCAGAAAAAGGCAAAAATCTGACTTTGAGTTAGAACGTTCAAACTAGTCTCAAAAGATGCCTTTCCATTTAACATACTGGCTGTGTGAATTAGAACCCCCTAGTGTAGTTCTAAGTGTATGAAATCTCAAAGCCTATGCAGAAAAGGCAAAAATCTGACTTTGAGTTAGAACGTTCAAACTAGTCTCAAAAGATGCCTTACCATTTAATATACTGGCTGTGTGATTTAGAAACCCCTACTGTAGTTCTAAATGTATGAAATCTCAAAGCCTATGCAGAAAAGTAAAAAATCTGACTTTGAGTTAGAACGTTCAAACTAGTCTCAAAAGATGCCTTACCATTTAACATACTGGCTGTGTGAATTAGAAACCCCTAGTGTAGTTCTAAGTGTATGAAATATCAAAGCCTATGCAGAAAAGTCAAAAATCTGACTTTGAGTTAGAACGTTCAAACTAGTCTCAAAAGATGCCTTTCCATTTAACATACTGGCTGTGTGAATTAGAAACCCCTAGTGTAGTTCTAAGTGTATGAAATCTCAAAGCCTATGCAGAAAAGTCAAAAATCTGACTTTGAGTTAGAACGTTCAAACTAGTCTCAAAAGATGCCTTACCATTTAACATACTGGCTGTGTGAATTAGAAACCCCTAGTGTAGTTCTAAGTGTATGAAATCTCAAAGCCTATGCAGAAAAGGCAAAAATCTGACTTTGAGTTAGAACGTTCAAACTAGTCTCAAAAGATGCCTTACCATTTAACATACTGGCTGTGTGAATTAGAAACCCCTAGTGTAGTTCTAAGTGTATGAAATCTCAAAGCCTATGCAGAAAAGGCAAAAATCTGACTTTGAGTTAGAACGTTCAAACTAGTCTCAAAAGATGCCTTTCCATTTAACATACTGGCTGTGTGAATTAGAAACCCCTAGTGTAGTTCTAAGTGTATGAAATCTCAAAGCCTATGCAGAAAAGGCAAAAATCTGACTTTGAGTTAGAACGTTCAAACTAGTCTCAAAAGATGCCTTACCATTTAATATACTGGCTGTGTGAATTAGAAACCCCTAGTGTAGTTCTAAGTGTATGAAATCTCAAAGCCTATGCAGAAAAGTCAAAAATCTGACTTTGAGTTAGAACGTTCAAACTAGTCTCAAAAGATGCCTTACCATTTAATATACTGGCTGTGTGAATTAGAAACCCCTAGTGTAGTTCTAAGTGTATGAAATCTCAAAGCCTATGCAGAAAAGTCAAAAATCTGACTTTGAGTTAGAACGTTCAAACTAGTCTCAAAAGATGCCTTACCATTTAATATACTGGCTGTGTGAATTAGAAACCCCTAGTGTAGTTCTAAGTGTATGAAATCTCAAAGCCTATGCAGAAAAGTCAAAAATCTGACTTTGAGTTAGAACGTTCAAACTAGTCTCAAAAGATGCCTTACCATTTAACATACTGGCTGTGTGAATTAGAAACCCCTAGTGTAGTTCTAAGTGTATGAAATCTCAAAGCCTATGCAGAAAAGGCAAAAATCTGACTTTGAGTTAGAACGTTCAAACTAGTCTCAAAAGATGCCTTACCATTTAACATACTGGCTGTGTGAATTAGAAACCCCTAGTGTAGTTCTAAGTGTAATAAATCTCAAAGCCTATGCAGAAAAGTCAAAAATCTGACTGAGTTAGGACGTTCAAACTAGTCTCTAAAGATGCCTTACCATTTAACATACTGGCTGTGTGAATTAGAAACCCCTAGTGTAGTTCTAAGTGTATGAAATCTCAAAGCCTATGCAGAAAAGGCAAAAATCTGACTTTGAGTTAGAACGTTCAAACTAGTCTCAAAAGATGCCTTTCCATTTAACATACTGGCTGTGTGAATTAGAACCCCCTAGTGTAGTTCTAAGTGTATGAAATCTCAAAGCCTATGCAGAAAAGTCAAAAATCTGACTTTGAGTTAGAACGTTCAAACTAGTCTCAAAAGATGCCTTACCATTTAACATACTGGCTGTGTGAATTAGAAACCCCTAGTGTAGTTCTAAGTGTATGAAATCTCAAAGCCTATGCAGAAAAGTCAAAAATCTGACTTTGAGTTAGAACGTTCAAACTAGTCTCAAAAGATGCCTTACCATTTAATATACTGGCTGTGTGAATTAGAAACCCCTAGTGTAGTTCTAAGTGTATGAAATATCAAAGCCTATGCAGAAAAGTCAAAAATCTGACTTTGAGTTAGAACGTTCAAACTAGTCTCAAAAGATGCCTTACCATTTAACATACTGGCTGTGTGAATTAGAAACCCCTAGTGTAGTTCTAAGTGTATGAAATCTCAAAGCCTATGCAGAAAAGGCAAAAATCTGACTTTGAGTTAGAACGTTCAAACTAGTCTCAAAAGATGCCTTACCATTTAATATACTGGCTGTGTGAATTAGAAACCCCTAGTGTAGTTCTAAGTGTATGAAATATCAAAGCCTATGCAGAAAAGTCAAAAATCTGACTTTGAGTTAGAACGTTCAAACTAGTCTCAAAAGATGCCTTACCATTTAATATACTGGCTGTGTGAATTAGAAACCCCTAGTGTAGTTCTAAGTGTATGAAATCTCAAAGCCTATGCAGAAAAGTCAAAAATCTGACTTTGAGTTAGAACGTTCAAACTAGTCTCAAAAGATGCCTTACCATTTAACATACTGGCTGTGTGAATTAGAAACCCCTAGTGTAGTTCTAAGTGTATGAAATCTCAAAGCCTATGCAGAAAAGGCAAAAATCTGACTTTGAGTTAGAACGTTCAAACTAGTCTCAAAAGATGCCTTTCCATTTAACATACTGGCTGTGTGAATTAGAAACCCCTACTGTAGTTCTAAGTGTATGAAATCTCAAAGCCTATGCAGAAAAGGCAAAAATCTGACTTTGAGTTAGAACGTTCAAACTAGTCTCAAAAGATGCCTTACCATTTAATATACTGGCTGTGTGAATTAGAAACCCCTACTGTAGTTCTAAGTGTATGAAATCTCAAAGCCTATGCAGAAAAGGCAAAAATCTGACTTTGAGTTAGAACGTTCAAACTAGTCTCAAAAGATGCCTTACCATTTAACATACTGGCTGTGTGAATTAGAAACCCCTAGTGTAGTTCTAAGTGTATGAAATCTCAAAGCCTATGCAGAAAAGGCAAAAATCTGACTTTGAGTTAGAACGTTCAAACTAGTCTCAAAAGATGCCTTACCATTTAATATACTGGCTGTGTGAATTAGAAACCCCTACTGTAGTTCTAAGTGTATGAAATCTCAAAGCCTATGCAGTAAAGTCAAAAATCTGACTTTGAGTTAGAACGTTCAAACTAGTCTCAAAAGATGCCTTACCATTTAATATACTGGCTGTGTGAATTAGAAACCCCTACTGTAGTTCTAAGTGTATGAAATCTCAAAGCCTATGCAGAAAAGGCAAAAATCTGACTTTGAGTTAGAACGTTCAAACTAGTCTCAAAGATGCCTTACCATTTAACATACTGGCTGTGTGAATTAGAAACCCCTAGTGTAGTTCTAAGTGTATGAAATCTCAAAGCCTATGCAGAAAAGTCAAAAATCTGACTTTGAGTTAGAACGTTCAAACTAGTCTCAAAAGATGCCTTACCATTTAATATACTGGCTGTGTGAATTAGAAACCCCTAGTGTAGTTCTAAGTGTATGAAATCTCAAAGCCTATGCAGAAAAGTCAAAAATCTGACTTTGAGTTAGAACGTTCAAACTAGTCTCAAAAGATGCCTTACCATTTAACATACTGGCTGTGTGAATTAGAAACCCCTAGTGTAGTTCTAAGTGTATGAAATCTCAAAGCCTATGCAGAAAAGGCAAAAAATCTGACTTTGAGTTAGAACGTTCAAACTAGTCTCAAAAGATGCCTGACCATTTAACATACTGGCTGTGTGAATTAGAAACCCCTAGTGTAGTTCTAAGTGTATGAAATCTCAAAGCCTATGCAGAAAAGGCAAAAAATCTGACTTTGAGTTAGAACGTTCAAACTAGTCTCAAAAGATGCCTTACCATTTAACATACTGGCTGTGTGAATTAGAAACCCCTAGTGTAGTTCTAAGTGTATGAAATCTCAAAGCCTATGCAGAAAAGGCAAAAATCTGACTTTGAGTTAGAACGTTCAAACTAGTCTCAAAAGATGCCTTACCATTTAACATACTGGCTGTGTGAATTAGAAACCCCTAGTGTAGTTCTAAGTGTATGAAATCTCAAAGCCTATGCAGAAAAGTCAAAAATCTGACTTTGAGTTAGAACGTTCAAACTAGTCTCAAAAGATGCCTTACCATTTAACATACTGGCTGTGTGAATTAGAAACCCCTAGTGTAGTTCTAAGTGTATGAAATCTCAAAGCGTATGCAGAAAAGTCAAAAATCTGACTTTGAGTTAGAACGTTCAAACTAGTCTCAAAAGATGCCTTACCATTTAACATACTGGCTGTGTGAATTAGAAACCCCTAGTGTAGTTCTAAGTGTATGAAATCTCAAAGCCTATGCAGAAAAGGCAAAAAATCTGACTTTGAGTTAGAACGTTCAAACTAGTCTCAAAAGATGCCTTACCATTTAATATACTGGCTGTGTGAATTAGAAACCCCTAGTGTAGTTCTAAGTGTATGAAATCTCAAAGCCTATGCAGAAAAGGCAAAAATCTGACTTTGAGTTAGAACGTTCAAACTAGTCTCAAAAGGTGCCTTATCATTTAACATACTGGCTGTGTGAATTAGAAACCCGTAGTGTAGTTCTACGTGTATGAAATCTCAAAGCCTATGCAGAAAAGGCAAAAATCTGACTTTGAGTTAGAACGTTCAAACTAGTCTCTAAAGATGCCTTACCATTTAACATACTGGCTGTGTGAATTAGAAAGCCCTTGTGTAGTTCTAAGTGTATGAAATCTCAAAGCCTATGCAGAAAAGACAAAATTCTGACTTTGAGTTAGAACGTTCAAATTAGTCTCAAAAGATGCATTACCATTTAATATACTGGATGTGTGAATTAGAAACCCCTACTGTAGTTCTAAATGTATGAAATCTCAAAGCCTATGCAGAAAAGTCAAAAATCTGACTTTGAGTTAGAACGTTCAAACTAGTCTCTAAAGATGCCTTACCATTTAACATACTGGCTGTGTGAATTAGAAACCCCTAGTGTAGTTCTAAGTGTATGAAATCTCAAAAGCCTATGCAAGGAAAAGGCAAAACAATTCTGACTTTGAGTTAGAAAGTTCAAAACTAGTCTCAAAAGGATGCCTTACCATTTTAAAATATACTGGCTGTGTGAATTAGAAACCCCTAGTGTAGTTCTAAGGTGTATGAAATACCCTCAAAGCCGCTAAGTGCAGAAAAGGCAAAAATCTGACTTTGAGTTAGAACGTTCAAACTAGTCTCAAAAGATGCCTTACCATTTAACATACTGGTTGTGTGAATTAGAAACCCCTAGTTTTGTTCTAAGCGTATGAAATCTGAAAGCCTATGCAGAAAAGTCAAAAATATGACTTTGAGTTAGAACGTTCAAAGTAGTCTCAAAAGATGCCTTACCATTTAACATACTGGCTGTGTGAATTAGAAACCCCGAGTGTAGTGCTAAGTGTATGAAATCTCAAAGCCTATGCCCACAAAAGTCAAACATCTGACTTTGGAGTTAGAACGTTCAAAACTCGTCTCAAAAGAGGCCTTTCCATTTAACATAATGGCTGTGTGAATGAGAACACCCTAGTGTAGTTCTAAAGTGGTATGAAATCTCAAAGCCTATGCAGAATCGGCAAAAATCTGACTTTGAGTTAGAACGTTCAAACTAGTCTCAAAAGATACCTTACCAATTAATATACTGTATGAGTGAATAAGAAACACCTAGTGTAGTTCTAAGTGTATGAAATCTCAAAGCCTATGCATAAAAGGCAAAAATCTGACTTTGAGTTAGAACGTTCAAACTAGACTCAAAAGATGCCTTACCATTTAGTATACTGGCTGTGTAAATTAGAAACCCCTAGTGTAGCTCTAAGTGTATGAAATCTCAAGCATATGCAGAAAAGCCAAAAATCTGACTTTGAGTTAGAACGTTCAAACTAGTCTCAAAAGATGCCTTACCATTTAACATTACTGCGCTGTGTGAATTAGGAAACCCGAGTGTAGTTCTAAGTGTATGAAATATCAAAGCCTAGGCAGAAAAGTAAAAAATCTGACTTTGAGATAGAACCTTCAAACTAGTCTCAAAAGATGCCTTACCATTTAAGATACTGGCTGTGTGAATTAGAAAACCCCACTGTAGCTCTAAGTATATGAAGCTCAAAGCCTATGCAGAAAAGTCAAACATCTGACTTTGAGTTTAGAACGAAAAACTAGTTCTCAAAGGATGCCTGACCATTTAACGTACTGGCTGGGTGAATTAAAAACCCCTAGTGTATTTCTAAGTGTATGAAAATCTCAAAGCCTATGAGAGAAAAGGCAAAACAAGCTGACTTTGAGTAGGAACGATTCAAACATAGTCTCAAAAGATGCCTTACCATTTAATATACTGGCTGTGTGAATTAGAAACCCCTAGTGTAGTTCTAAGTGTATGAAATCTCAAGGCCTATGCAGAAAAGTCAAAACCTTGACTTTGAGTTAGAACGTTCAAACTAGTCTCAAAAGGTGCCTTACCATTTATCATACTGGCTGTGAGAATTAGAAACCCCTACTGTAGTTCTAAATGTATGAAATCTCAAAGCCTATGCAGAAAAGTCAAAAATCTGACTTTGAGTGAGAACGTTAAAAAGTGTCTCAAAAGATGCCATAACATTTAATATACTGGCTGTGTGAATTGAGGAACCCCTACTGGTAGTTCTAAGTGTAGGAACTCTCAAAAGCCTATGCAGAAAAGGCAAAAATCTTACTTTGGGTTAGAACGTTCAAACTAGTCTCAAAAAGATGCATTTCCATGTAACATACTGGCTGTTGTGAAATTAGAACACCATAGTGCAGTTCTAAGTATATGAAATCTCAAAGCCTATGCAGAAAAGGGAAAAATCTGACTTTGAGTTAGAAGTTTCAAAACTAGTCCCCCCCAAAAAAAAAAAAGATGAATTACCATAAATATACGGGCTGTGTGAATTAGAAACCCATTGTGTAGTTCTTAGTGTAATGAAATATTCAAAGGCCTATGCAGAAAAGTCAAAAATCTGACTTTGAGTTAGAACGTTCAAACTAGTCTCAAAAGATGCCTTACCATTTAACATACTGGCTGTGTGAATTAGAAACCCCTAGTGTAGTTCTAAGTGTATGAAATCTCAAAGCCTATGCAGAAAAGGCAAAAATCTGACTTTGAGTTAGAACATTCAAACTAGTCTCAAAAGATGCCTTAGCATTTAATATACTGGCTGTGTGAATTAGAAACCCCTAGTGTAGTTCTAAGTGTATGAAATCTCAAAGCCTATGCAGAAAAGGCAAAAATCTGACTTTGAGTTAGAACGTTCAAACTAGTCTCAAAAGATGCCTTACCATTTAACATACTGGCTGTGTGAATTAGAAACCCCTAGTGTAGTTCTAAGTGTATGAAATCTCAAAGCCTATGCAGAAAAGGCAAAAATCTGACTTTGAGTTAGAACGTTCAAACTAGTCTCAAAAGATGCCTTACCATTTAACATACTGGCTGTGTGAATTAGAAACCCCTAGTGTAGTTCTAAGTGTATGAAATCTCAAAGCCTATGCAGAAAAGGCAAAAATCTGACTTTGAGTTAGAACGTTCAAACTAGTCTCAAAAGATGCCTTACCATTTACCATACTGGCTGTGTGAATTAGAAACCCCTAGTGTAGTTCTAAGTGTATGAAATCTCAAAGCCTATGCAGAAAAGGCAAAAATCTGACTTTGAGTTAGAACGTTCAAACTAGTCTCAAAAGATGCCTTACCATTTAACATACTGGCTGTGTGAATTAGAAACCCCTAGTGTAGTTCTAAGTGTATGAAATCTCAAAGCCTATGCAGAAAAGGCAAAAATCTGACTTTGAGTTAGAACGTTCAAACTAGTCTCAAAAGATGCCTTACCATTTAACATACTGGCTGTGTGAATTAGAAACCCCTAGTGTAGTTCTAAGTGTATGAAATCTCAAAGCCTATGCAGAAAAGGCAAAAATCTGACTTTGAGTTAGAACGTTCAAACTAGTCTCAAAAGATGCCTTACCATTTAACATACTGGCTGTGTGAATTAGAAACCCCTAGTGTAGTTCTAAGTGTATGAAATCTCAAAGCCTATGCAGAAAAGGCAAAAATCTGACTTTGAGTTAGAACGTTCAAACTAGTCTCAAAAGATGCCTTACCATTTAACATACTGGCTGTGTGAATTAGAAACCCCTAGTGTAGTTCTAAGTGTATGAAATCTCAAAGCCTATGCAGAAAAGGCAAAAATCTGACTTTGAGTTAGAACGTTCAAACTAGTCTCAAAAGATGCCTTACCATTTAACATACTGGCTGTGTGAATTAGAAACCCCTAGTGTAGTTCTAAGTGTATGAAATCTCAAAGCCTATGCAGAAAAGGCAAAAATCTGACTTTGAGTTAGAACGTTCAAACTAGTCTCAAAAGATGCCTTACCATTTAACATACTGGCTGTGTGAATTAGAAACCCCTAGTGTAGTTCTAAGTGTATGAAATCTCAAAGCCTATGCAGAAAAGGCAAAAATCTGACTTTGAGTTAGAACGTTCAAACTAGTCTCAAAAGATGCCTTACCATTTAACATACTGGCTGTGTGAATTAGAAACCCCTAGTGTAGTTCTAAGTGTATGAAATCTCAAAGCCTATGCAGAAAAGGCAAAAATCTGACTTTGAGTTAGAACGTTCAAACTAGTCTCAAAAGATGCCTTACCATTTAACATACTGGCTGTGTGAATTAGAAACCCCTAGTGTAGTTCTAAGTGTATGAAATCTCAAAGCCTATGCAGAAAAGGCAAAAATCTGACTTTGAGTTAGAACGTTCAAACTAGTCTCAAAAGATGCCTTACCATTTAACATACTGGCTGTGTGAATTAGAAACCCCTAGTGTAGTTCTAAGTGTATGAAATCTCAAAGCCTATGCAGAAAAGGCAAAAATCTGACTTTGAGTTAGAACGTTCAAACTAGTCTCAAAAGATGCCTTACCATTTAACATACTGGCTGTGTGAATTAGAAACCCCTAGTGTAGTTCTAAGTGTATGAAATCTCAAAGCCTATGCAGAAAAGGCAAAAATCTGACTTTGAGTTAGAACGTTCAAACTAGTCTCAAAAGATGCCTTACCATTTAACATACTGGCTGTGTGAATTAGAAACCCCTAGTGTAGTTCTAAGTGTATGAAATCTCAAAGCCTATGCAGAAAAGGCAAAAATCTGACTTTGAGTTAGAACGTTCAAACTAGTCTCAAAAGATGCCTTACCATTTAACATACTGGCTGTGTGAATTAGAAACCCCTAGTGTAGTTCTAAGTGTATGAAATCTCAAAGCCTATGCAGAAAAGGCAAAAATCTGACTTTGAGTTAGAACGTTCAAACTAGTCTCAAAAGATGCCTTACCATTTAACATACTGGCTGTGTGAATTAGAAACCCCTAGTGTAGTTCTAAGTGTATGAAATCTCAAAGCCTATGCAGAAAAGGCAAAAATCTGACTTTGAGTTAGAACGTTCAAACTAGTCTCAAAAGATGCCTTACCATTTACCATACTGGCTGTGTGAATTAGAAACCCCTAGTGTAGTTCTAAGTGTATGAAATCTCAAAGCCTATGCAGAAAAGGCAAAAATCTGACTTTGAGTTAGAACGTTCAAACTAGTCTCAAAAGATGCCTTACCATTTAACATACTGGCTGTGTGAATTAGAAACCCCTAGTGTAGTTCTAAGTGTATGAAATCTCAAAGCCTATGCAGAAAAGGCAAAAATCTGACTTTGAGTTAGAACGTTCAAACTAGTCTCAAAAGATGCCTTACCATTTAACATACTGGCTGTGTGAATTAGAAACCCCTAGTGTAGTTCTAAGTGTATGAAATCTCAAAGCCTATGCAGAAAAGGCAAAAATCTGACTTTGAGTTAGAACGTTCAAACTAGTCTCAAAAGATGCCTTACCATTTAACATACTGGCTGTGTGAATTAGAAACCCCTAGTGTAGTTCTAAGTGTATGAAATCTCAAAGCCTATGCAGAAAAGGCAAAAATCTGACTTTGAGTTAGAACGTTCAAACTAGTCTCAAAAGATGCCTTACCATTTAACATACTGGCTGTGTGAATTAGAAACCCCTAGTGTAGTTCTAAGTGTATGAAATCTCAAAGCCTATGCAGAAAAGGCAAAAATCTGACTTTGAGTTAGAACGTTCAAACTAGTCTCAAAAGATGCCTTACCATTTAACATACTGGCTGTGTGAATTAGAAACCCCTAGTGTAGTTCTAAGTGTATGAATCTCAAAGCCTATGCAGAAAAGGCAAAAATCTGACTTTGAGTTAGAACGTTCAAACTAGTCTCAAAAGATGCCTTACCATTTAACATACTGGCTGTGTGAATTAGAAACCCCTAGTGTAGTTCTAAGTGTATGAAATCTCAAAGCCTATGCAGAAAAGGCAAAAATCTGACTTTGAGTTAGAACGTTCAAACTAGTCTCAAAAGATGCCTTACCATTTAACATACTGGCTGTGTGAATTAGAAACCCCTAGTGTAGTTCTAAGTGTATGAAATCTCAAAGCCTATGCAGAAAAGGCAAAAATCTGACTTTGAGTTAGAACGTTCAAACTAGTCTCAAAAGATGCCTTACCATTTAACATACTGGCTGTGTGAATTAGAAACCCCTAGTGTAGTTCTAAGTGTATGAAATCTCAAAGCCTATGCAGAAAAGGCAAAAATCTGACTTTGAGTTAGAACGTTCAAACTAGTCTCAAAAGATGCCTTACCATTTAACATACTGGCTGTGTGAATTAGAAACCCCTAGTGTAGTTCTAAGTGTATGAAATCTCAAAGCCTATGCAGAAAAGCAAAAATCTGACTTTGAGTTAGAACGTTCAAACTAGTCTCAAAAGATGCCTTACCATTTAACATACTGGCTGTGTGAATTAGAAACCCCTAGTGTAGTTCTAAGTGTATGAAATCTCAAAGCCTATGCAGAAAAGGCAAAAATCTGACTTTGAGTTAGAACGTTCAAACTAGTCTCAAAAGATGCCTTACCATTTAACATACTGGCTGTGTGAATTAGAAACCCCTAGTGTAGTTCTAAGTGTATGAAATCTCAAAGCCTATGCAGAAAAGGCAAAAATCTGACTTTGAGTTAGAACGTTCAAACTAGTCTCAAAAGATGCCTTACCATTTAACATACTGGCTGTGTGAATTAGAAACCCCTAGTGTAGTTCTAAGTGTATGAAATCTCAAAGCCTATGCAGAAAAGGCAAAAATCTGACTTTGAGTTAGAACGTTCAAACTAGTCTCAAAAGATGCCTTACCATTTAACATACTGGCTGTGTGAATTAGAAACCCCTAGTGTAGTTCTAAGTGTATGAAATCTCAAAGCCTATGCAGAAAAGGCAAAAATCTGACTTTGAGTTAGAACGTTCAAACTAGTCTCAAAAGATGCCTTACCATTTAACATACTGGCTGTGTGAATTAGAAACCCCTAGTGTAGTTCTAAGTGTATGAAATCTCAAAGCCTATGCAGAAAAGGCAAAAATCTGACTTTGAGTTAGAACGTTCAAACTAGTCTCAAAAGATGCCTTACCATTTAACATACTGGCTGTGTGAATTAGAAACCCCTAGTGTAGTTCTAAGTGTATGAAATCTCAAAGCCTATGCAGAAAAGGCAAAAATCTGACTTTGAGTTAGAACGTTCAAACTAGTCTCAAAAGATGCCTTACCATTTAACATACTGGCTGTGTGAATTAGAAACCCCTAGTGTAGTTCTAAGTGTATGAAATCTCAAAGCCTATGCAGAAAAGGCAAAAATCTGACTTTGAGTTAGAACGTTCAAACTAGTCTCAAAAGATGCCTTACCATTTAACATACTGGCTGTGTGAATTAGAAACCCCTAGTGTAGTTCTAAGTGTATGAAATCTCAAAGCCTATGCAGAAAAGGCAAAAATCTGACTTTGAGTTAGAACGTTCAAACTAGTCTCAAAAGATGCCTTACCATTTAACATACTGGCTGTGTGAATTAGAAACCCCTAGTGTAGTTCTAAGTGTATGAAATCTCAAAGCCTATGCAGAAAAGGCAAAAATCTGACTTTGAGTTAGAACGTTCAAACTAGTCTCAAAAGATGCCTTACCATTTAACATACTGGCTGTGTGAATTAGAAACCCCTAGTGTAGTTCTAAGTGTATGAAATCTCAAAGCCTATGCAGA
Organism: Ichthyophis bannanicus; assembly: GCA_033557465.1. NCBI lineage: Eukaryota > Metazoa > Chordata > Amphibia > Gymnophiona > Ichthyophiidae > Ichthyophis > Ichthyophis bannanicus. Next base: position 111,915,822 of record CM066048.1, on the reverse strand, counting down.
AAAGGCAAAAATCTGACTTTGAGTTAGAACGTTCAAACTAGTCTCAAAAGATGCCTTACCATTTAACATACTGGCTGTGTGAATTAGAAACCCCTAGTGTAGTTCTAAGTGTATGAAATCTCAAAGCCTATGCAGAAAAGGCAAAAATCTGACTTTGAGTTAGAACGTTCAAACTAGTCTCAAAAGATGCCTTACCATTTAACATACTGGCTGTGTGAATTAGAAACCCCTAGTGTAGTTCTAAGTGTATGAAATCTCAAAGCCTATGCAGAAAAGGCAAAAATCTGACTTTGAGTTAGAACGTTCAAACTAGTCTCAAAAGATGCCTTACCATTTAACATACTGGCTGTGTGAATTAGAAACCCCTAGTGTAGTTCTAAGTGTATGAAATCTCAAAGCCTATGCAGAAAAGGCAAAAATCTGACTTTGAGTTAGAACGTTCAAACTAGTCTCAAAAGATGCCTTACCATTTAACATACTGGCTGTGTGAATTAGAAACCCCTAGTGTAGTTCTAAGTGTATGAAATCTCAAAGCCTATGCAGAAAAGGCAAAAATCTGACTTTGAGTTAGAACGTTCAAACTAGTCTCAAAAGATGCCTTACCATTTAACATACTGGCTGTGTGAATTAGAAACCCCTAGTGTAGTTCTAAGTGTATGAAATCTCAAAGCCTATGCAGAAAAGGCAAAAATCTGACTTTGAGTTAGAACGTTCAAACTAGTCTCAAAAGATGCCTTACCATTTAACATACTGGCTGTGTGAATTAGAAACCCCTAGTGTAGTTCTAAGTGTATGAAATCTCAAAGCCTATGCAGAAAAGGCAAAAATCTGACTTTGAGTTAGAACGTTCAAACTAGTCTCAAAAGATGCCTTACCATTTAACATACTGGCTGTGTGAATTAGAAACCCCTAGTGTAGTTCTAAGTGTATGAAATCTCAAAGCCTATGCAGAAAAGGCAAAAATCTGACTTTGAGTTAGAACGTTCAAACTAGTCTCAAAAGATGCCTTACCATTTAACATACTGGCTGTGTGAATTAGAAACCCCTAGTGTAGTTCTAAGTGTATGAAATCTCAAAGCCTATGCAGAAAAGGCAAAAATCTGACTTTGAGTTAGAACGTTCAAACTAGTCTCAAAAGATGCCTTACCATTTAACATACTGGCTGTGTGAATTAGAAACCCCTAGTGTAGTTCTAAGTGTATGAAATCTCAAAGCCTATGCAGAAAAGGCAAAAATCTGACTTTGAGTTAGAACGTTCAAACTAGTCTCAAAAGATGCCTTACCATTTAACATACTGGCTGTGTGAATTAGAAACCCCTAGTGTAGTTCTAAGTGTATGAAATCTCAAAGCCTATGCAGAAAAGGCAAAAATCTGACTTTGAGTTAGAACGTTCAAACTAGTCTCAAAAGATGCCTTACCATTTAACATACTGGCTGTGTGAATTAGAAACCCCTAGTGTAGTTCTAAGTGTATGAAATCTCAAAGCCTATGCAGAAAAGCAAAAATCTGACTTTGAGTTAGAACGTTCAAACTAGTCTCAAAAGATGCCTTACCATTTAACATACTGGCTGTGTGAATTAGAAACCCCTAGTGTAGTTCTAAGTGTATGAAATCTCAAAGCCTATGCAGAAAAGGCAAAAATCTGACTTTGAGTTAGAACGTTCAAACTAGTCTCAAAAGATGCCTTACCATTTAACATACTGGCTGTGTGAATTAGAAACCCCTAGTGTAGTTCTAAGTGTATGAAATCTCAAAGCCTATGCAGAAAAGGCAAAAATCTGACTTTGAGTTAGAACGTTCAAACTAGTCTCAAAAGATGCCTTACCATTTAACATACTGGCTGTGTGAATTAGAAACCCCTAGTGTAGTTCTAAGTGTATGAAATCTCAAAGCCTATGCAGAAAAGGCAAAAATCTGACTTTGAGTTAGAACGTTCAAACTAGTCTCAAAAGATGCCTTACCATTTAACATACTGGCTGTGTGAATTAGAAACCCCTAGTGTAGTTCTAAGTGTATGAAATCTCAAAGCCTATGCAGAAAAGGCAAAAATCTGACTTTGAGTTAGAACGTTCAAACTAGTCTCAAAAGATGCCTTACCATTTAACATACTGGCTGTGTGAATTAGAAACCCCTAGTGTAGTTCTAAGTGTATGAAATCTCAAAGCCTATGCAGAAAAGGCAAAAATCTGACTTTGAGTTAGAACGTTCAAACTAGTCTCAAAAGATGCCTTACCATTTAACATACTGGCTGTGTGAATTAGAAACCCCTAGTGTAGTTCTAAGTGTATGAAATCTCAAAGCCTATGCAGAAAAGGCAAAAATCTGACTTTGAGTTAGAACGTTCAAACTAGTCTCAAAAGATGCCTTACCATTTAACATACTGGCTGTGTGAATTAGAAACCCCTAGTGTAGTTCTAAGTGTATGAAATCTCAAAGCCTATGCAGAAAAGGCAAAAATCTGACTTTGAGTTAGAACGTTCAAACTAGTCTCAAAAGATGCCTTACCATTTAACATACTGGCTGTGTGAATTAGAAACCCCTAGTGTAGTTCTAAGTGTATGAAATCTCAAAGCCTATGCAGAAAAGGCAAAAATCTGACTTTGAGTTAGAACGTTCAAACTAGTCTCAAAAGATGCCTTACCATTTAACATACTGGCTGTGTGAATTAGAAACCCCTAGTGTAGTTCTAAGTGTATGAATCTCAAAGCCTATGCAGAAAAGGCAAAAATCTGACTTTGAGTTAGAACGTTCAAACTAGTCTCAAAAGATGCCTTACCATTTAACATACTGGCTGTGTGAATTAGAAACCCCTAGTGTAGTTCTAAGTGTATGAAATCTCAAAGCCTATGCAGAAAAGGCAAAAATCTGACTTTGAGTTAGAACGTTCAAACTAGTCTCAAAAGATGCCTTACCATTTAACATACTGGCTGTGTGAATTAGAAACCCCTAGTGTAGTTCTAAGTGTATGAAATCTCAAAGCCTATGCAGAAAAGGCAAAAATCTGACTTTGAGTTAGAACGTTCAAACTAGTCTCAAAAGATGCCTTACCATTTAACATACTGGCTGTGTGAATTAGAAACCCCTAGTGTAGTTCTAAGTGTATGAATCTCAAAGCCTATGCAGAAAAGGCAAAAATCTGACTTTGAGTTAGAACGTTCAAACTAGTCTCAAAAGATGCCTTACCATTTAACATACTGGCTGTGTGAATTAGAAACCCCTAGTGTAGTTCTAAGTGTATGAAATCTCAAAGCCTATGCAGAAAAGGCAAAAATCTGACTTTGAGTTAGAACGTTCAAACTAGTCTCAAAAGATGCCTTACCATTTAACATACTGGCTGTGTGAATTAGAAACCCCTAGTGTAGTTCTAAGTGTATGAAATCTCAAAGCCTATGCAGAAAAGGCAAAAATCTGACTTTGAGTTAGAACGTTCAAACTAGTCTCAAAAGATGCCTTACCATTTAACATACTGGCTGTGTGAATTAGAAACCCCTAGTGTAGTTCTAAGTGTATGAAATCTCAAAGCCTATGCAGAAAAGGCAAAAATCTGACTTTGAGTTAGAACGTTCAAACTAGTCTCAAAAGATGCCTTACCATTTAACATACTGGCTGTGTGAATTAGAAACCCCTAGTGTAGTTCTAAGTGTATGAAATCTCAAAGCCTATGCAGAAAAGGCAAAAATCTGACTTTGAGTTAGAACGTTCAAACTAGTCTCAAAAGATGCCTTACCATTTAACATACTGGCTGTGTGAATTAGAAACCCCTAGTGTAGTTCTAAGTGTATGAAATCTCAAAGCCTATGCAGAAAAGGCAAAAATCTGACTTTGAGTTAGAACGTTCAAACTAGTCTCAAAAGATGCCTTACCATTTAACATACTGGCTGTGTGAATTAGAAACCCCTAGTGTAGTTCTAAGTGTATGAAATCTCAAAGCCTATGCAGAAAAGGCAAAAATCTGACTTTGAGTTAGAACGTTCAAACTAGTCTCAAAAGATGCCTTACCATTTAACATACTGGCTGTGTGAATTAGAAACCCCTAGTGTAGTTCTAAGTGTATGAAATCTCAAAGCCTATGCAGAAAAGGCAAAAATCTGACTTTGAGTTAGAACGTTCAAACTAGTCTCAAAAGATGCCTTACCATTTAACATACTGGCTGTGTGAATTAGAAACCCCTAGTGTAGTTCTAAGTGTATGAAATCTCAAAGCCTATGCAGAAAAGGCAAAAATCTGACTTTGAGTTAGAACGTTCAAACTAGTCTCAAAAGATGCCTTACCATTTAACATACTGGCTGTGTGAATTAGAAACCCCTAGTGTAGTTCTAAGTGTATGAAATCTCAAAGCCTATGCAGAAAAGGCAAAAATCTGACTTTGAGTTAGAACGTTCAAACTAGTCTCAAAAGATGCCTTACCATTTAACATACTGGCTGTGTGAATTAGAAACCCCTAGTGTAGTTCTAAGTGTATGAAATCTCAAAGCCTATGCAGAAAAGGCAAAAATCTGACTTTGAGTTAGAACGTTCAAACTAGTCTCAAAAGATGCCTTACCATTTAACATACTGGCTGTGTGAATTAGAAACCCCTAGTGTAGTTCTAAGTGTATGAAATCTCAAAGCCTATGCAGAAAAGGCAAAAATCTGACTTTGAGTTAGAACGTTCAAACTAGTCTCAAAAGATGCCTTACCATTTAACATACTGGCTGTGTGAATTAGAAACCCCTAGTGTAGTTCTAAGTGTATGAAATCTCAAAGCCTATGCAGAAAAGGCAAAAATCTGACTTTGAGTTAGAACGTTCAAACTAGTCTCAAAAGATGCCTTACCATTTAACATACTGGCTGTGTGAATTAGAAACCCCTAGTGTAGTTCTAAGTGTATGAAATCTCAAAGCCTATGCAGAAAAGGCAAAAATCTGACTTTGAGTTAGAACGTTCAAACTAGTCTCAAAAGATGCCTTACCATTTAACATACTGGCTGTGTGAATTAGAAACCCCTAGTGTAGTTCTAAGTGTATGAAATCTCAAAGCCTATGCAGAAAAGGCAAAAATCTGACTTTGAGTTAGAACGTTCAAACTAGTCTCAAAAGATGCCTTACCATTTAACATACTGGCTGTGTGAATTAGAAACCCCTAGTGTAGTTCTAAGTGTATGAAATCTCAAAGCCTATGCAGAAAAGGCAAAAATCTGACTTTGAGTTAGAACGTTCAAACTAGTCTCAAAAGATGCCTTACCATTTAACATACTGGCTGTGTGAATTAGAAACCCCTAGTGTAGTTCTAAGTGTATGAAATCTCAAAGCCTATGCAGAAAAGGCAAAAATCTGACTTTGAGTTAGAACGTTCAAACTAGTCTCAAAAGATGCCTTACCATTTAACATACTGGCTGTGTGAATTAGAAACCCCTAGTGTAGTTCTAAGTGTATGAAATCTCAAAGCCTATGCAGAAAAGGCAAAAATCTGACTTTGTGTTAGAACGTTCAAACTAGTCTCAAAAGGTGCCTGTGTGAATTAGAAACCCCTAGTGTAGTTCTAAGTGTATGAAATCTCAAAGCCTATGCAGAAAAGGCAAAAATCTGACTTTGAGTTAGAACGTTCAAACTAGTCTCAAAAGGTGCCTTACCATTTAACATACTGGCTGTGTGAATTAGAAACCCCTAGTGTAGTTCTAAGTGTATGAAATCTCAAAGCCTATGCAGAAAAGGCAAAAATCTGACTTTGAGTTAGAACGTTCAAACTAGTCTCAAAAGATGCCTTACCATTTAACATACTGGCTGTGTGAATTAGAAACCCCTAGTGTAGTTCTAAGTGTATGAAATCTCAAAGCCTATGCAGAAAAGGCAAAAATCTGACTTTGAGTTAGAACGTTCAAACTAGTCTCAAAAGATGCCTTACCATTTAACATACTGGCTGTGTGAATTAGAAACCCCTAGTGTAGTTCTAAGTGTATGAAATCTCAAAGCCTATGCAGAAAAGGCAAAAATCTGACTTTGAGTTAGAACGTTCAAACTAGTCTCAAAAGATGCCTTACCATTTAACATACTGGCTGTGTGAATTAGAAACCCCTAGTGTAGTTCTAAGTGTATGAAATCTCAAAGCCTATGCAGAAAAGGCAAAAATCTGACTTTGAGTTAGAACGTTCAAACTAGTCTCAAAAGATGCCTTACCATTTAACATACTGGCTGTGTGAATTAGAAACCCCTAGTGTAGTTCTAAGTGTATGAAATCTCAAAGCCTATGCAGAAAAGGCAAAAATCTGACTTTGAGTTAGAACGTTCAAACTAGTCTCAAAAGATGCCTTACCATTTAACATACTGGCTGTGTGAATTAGAAACCCCTAGTGTAGTTCTAAGTGTATGAAATCTCAAAGCCTATGCAGAAAAGGCAAAAATCTGACTTTGAGTTAGAACGTTCAAACTAGTCTCAAAAGATGCCTTACCATTTAACATACTGGCTGTGTGAATTAGAAACCCCTAGTGTAGTTCTAAGTGTATGAAATCTCAAAGCCTATGCAGAAAAGGCAAAAATCTGACTTTGAGTTAGAACGTTCAAACTAGTCTCAAAAGATGCCTTACCATTTAACATACTGGCTGTGTGAATTAGAAACCCCTAGTGTTGCTCTAAGTGTATGAAATCTCTGACTTTGAGTTAGAACGTTCAAACTAGTCTCAAAAGATGCCTTACCATTTAACATACTGGCTGTGTGAATTAGAAACCCCTAGTGGAGTTTTTGACTTTGAGTTAGAACGTTCAAACTAGTCTCAAAAGATGCCTTAAATTTAACATACTGGCTGTGTGAATTAGAAACCCCTAGTGTAGTTAGAACGTTCAAACTAATCTCAAAAGATGCCTTACCATTTAACATACTGGCTGTGTGAATTAGAAACCCCTAGTGTAGTTCTAATTGTATGAAATCTCAAAGCCTATGCAGAAAAGGAAAAAATCTGACTTTGAGTTAGAACGTTCAAACTAGTCTCAAAAGATGCCTTACCATTTAACATACTGGCTGTGTGAATTAGAAACCCCTAGTGTAGTTCTAAGTGTATGAAATCTCAAAGCCTATGCAGAAAAGGCAAAAATCTGACTTTGAGTTAGAACGTTCAAACTAGTCTCAAAAGATGCCTTACCATTTAACATACTGGCTGTGTGAATTAGAAACCCCTAGTGTAGTTCTAAGTGTATGAAATCTCAAAGCCTATGCAGAAAAGGCAAAAATCTGACTTTGAGTTAGAACGTTCAAACTAGTCTCAAAAGATGCCTTACCATTTAACATACTGGCTGTGTGAATTAGAAACCCCTAGTGTAGTTCTAAGTGTATGAAATCTCAAAGCCTATGCAGAATAGGCAAAAATCTGACTTTGAGTTAGAACGTTCAAACTAGTCTCAAAAGATGCCTTACCATTTAACATACTGGCTGTGTGAATTAGAAACCCCTAGTGTAGTTCTAAGTGTATGAAATCTCAAAGCCTATGCAGAAAAGGCAAAAATCTGACTTTGAGTTAGAACGTTCAAACTAGTCTCAAAAGATGCCTTACCATTTAACATACTGGTTGTGTGAATTAGAAACCCTTAGTGTTGTTCTAAGTGTATGAAATCTCAAAGCCTATGCAGAATAGGCAAAAATCTGACTTTGAGTTAGAACGTCTACACTCTCCGCCAAAGATGTCCCTTTACCATTTTAACATACTGGCTGTGTGATTTAGAAAGCCCTAGTGCAGTTCTACGTGTATGAAATCTCAAGGCCTATGCAGAATAGGCTAAAATCTGACTTTGAGTTAGAACGTTCAAACTAGTCACAAGTATGCCTTACCAATTTAACATACTGGCTGTGTGAATTAGAAAACCCTTCACCCGTAGTTTCGATAGTCATTGCAAATTGCGCACAGTGCCTATGCAGAAACTATGCAATAATCTGACTTTGAGTTAGAACGGCCAAACGAGGCTCAAAAGATAGCTTAACCTCTTGTGACATACGTGCGCTGTGTGGTAATTAGAATACCCCTAGTGTAGGCCGAAGGGGGAGGACAATCTCAAGGCGATGCCGAATCCTGTCTATGCAATGCCTGACGGTGAGTTCGAAGGGGCTAAATAGGCTCAAAAGCGGTCCCGACCATGGAACATACATCGGGCGGGGGGACTGAGAAACCTCTCGTGACGTTGGACTGCTCAATGCGGTATAAAATCTAACAAGGCTAGTGCAGACGCAATAGCAAAATATCCTACTCTTTGAAATTTTAGACACCATTCAAACATATTTCTCCAAAGATGCCTTACACATGTAACAGACTGCGTACTGTGTGAAGTAGAAACCCTGTAGGGGGGTCTAAGTGGAAATGAAACGTCAAAGCCTAGGCAGAAGAGGCAAAAATATCTGAACTGTGGATTGTAGTATGAGCGGTCCAAACTACTCAGCAAAAGGAATGCCTTACCATTTAACATACTGGGCGTGGGAATTGAGAAACCCCTAGTCGGAGTTCGAAGTGTATGGAAATACGCGATGTTCGTATGCAGTAAAAGGCATACATCCTGACTTTGAGGTAGAACGGTAATACTAGTCCCATAAATGAATTGGCCGTAACGAGGGCACGAGACTGTGCGGGGGGTGACGTGAAAAATTAGATGGTAACCCCTAGTTGTAGTTCGAACGTGGAATGAGAAGCGCAAGACCGAGGGCAGATAAGGGCAAAAATCGGACTGCAGTTAGAACGACAAACGAGTCCGCAAACACGATGCCGTACCATGGAGCAGACTGGCGGGGGGATAGCAACTAGTAAACTCCTAGTGTAGGGCGAAGTGTAGGAAATGTCAAAACCTATGCAGAAAAGGCAAAAATCTGCACGTCTGTGTTACACGGTGCACAACATCTAGGTCGCAAAAGATGCCTTGTACTCATTCTATCATACTGGCTGTGTGAATTAGAAACCCCTAGGGGAGCCGTTCGAAGGGTGAGGCAATTCTCAAAGCCTCGGCAGAAAAGGCAATAAATGCTGACTGGGAGTGATCTTAGAATGGCTCAAACGATGCCGCAATCAAGAATAGCCGTTACTAACCTTAACGTTAACTTGGGCTGGGGTGATTGGTAGAATGTGCTATCCGATGGAGGTCGAAGGGTATGAAATCGCAAACGTTATGCAGAAAAGGCAAAAATCTGACTAGTTGAGTGAGCAACGTTGCATAACTAGTCGCAAAAGAGGCCTTAACCATTTAACATCCTGGCTGTGTTAATTAGAAACCCCTAGGGGGGGCGAAGTGTATGAAATACACATGAGCCGAGCCACATAAGGCAAAAATCGGACTTGGATGTTAGAAAACTGTCAAACTAGCCGCTAAAAGAGGGCCTGACCAGGTTAGCATACGGGCTGTGTGGAATTAGAAACCCCTAGTGTAGTCTCTATTGCTTGATAGTGAATAGGTCTCAATAGCCTACCTGCCATAGCTGCAGCAAACGTCTGACTGGGGATTAGAACGTGCAAACGAGTCGCCCACAAGATGCCTTACCATTTAATCATACTGGCTGGGTGAATTAGAAACCCTCTAAAGGGATAGTTCGGCGTGCAGGTGTAAGGAAACTCTCAAGGCCTATGCAGAAAAGGCCAGTAAGCCTGCACATTGGAGGTAAAACGTGCAAACTACGCACAGTGCGCAAGAGGCCTGACCATTTGACCATACTGGCTGGGTGGAGTAGAAACCCCTAGTGTTTTCTCTATAGTGCTGGTAGATCTCAAAGCCTGATGCAGAAAAGGCAAAAGCTGACTCCATCAGTTGGAACGCGTAGCAAACTAGTCTCCGAAAGATGCCTGACCAAGGGAGGAACGACTGGCGGGGGGAAGTAGAAACCTCTAGGACGAAGTTCGAGGGTAAGTGAAAGTCGCAAGACCTATGCAGAAAAGGGCAAAAATCGTACCGGAGCGAGAACGTCGCGAACGCGGCAAGCACTAGCATACTTCAAAGATGCCCGGAGCCATTAACACGAAACGGGCGGAGGTAGGATGTGTAGGAATACTGCCCTGATGTAAGGGGCTAATGGGGGATGGGAATGCGCAAAGGGCTATCCGTATTTCTAAAGGCAAAAGGCTGACGGTGGCTGGTAGATCAGCGGGGGTTGCAAACGAGGCTCAAAAGCGGCCGGAGAACCATGAACACCAAGAACGGGTTGGATGGGAGGAGAAATCCCTACTGTAGTGGGCGAAGGGAAAGGAAGCTCAAAGCCGAGGCAGAAGAGGCACAAATCGGACGGGTCGGAGCGGCGAACGCGTCAAACTAAAGAGCGGCAAAAGAGGGCCAGAAGAAGCACGCATTTGAACAATGGTGTCTGCGAGGGTGGAATGAGAAACTCCCTTGTGTAGTAACTCGAAGTGTATTAAATTCTTCAAAGCGATGCGTGGTAAGAGGTGCTGAAAATCTAACTTTTGAGGTAGAACGTGTCAAACCTAGATCGTCAAAGCATGCATGAACCATTTAGCATACTGGCGGGGTAGAATATAGTCAAACCCCTAGGGTAGTTCGGTGGGCAAGGGGAATGAAAATCCTGCATGCACCATTGCAGAAAAGGCAATATCCTGACATTGAGTCTCTCGACAACGGTGCATAACTAAGGCTCAATGAGTATGGCCCGACCGGATGGTGACATAGCTTGGAGGAGCGGTGAAGTTGTGAGGAATAATCCCCTAGTGGGATGCTAAGTGTATGAAAGCCTCAAAGCCTATGCAGAAAAGGCAAAAAATCTGACATTCTGAGATTCGAAAGGTCAAACTCAGTCTCAAAACGATCGCCTTACCATTGAACATACTGGCGTGTCGTGTTTAGAAACCCCTGGTGTAGTTCGAAGTGAATGAAATCTCACGACCGTAGGCAGAAAAGGCAAAAATCTGACATTTAGTTAGAACCTCTCCAACTAAGGCGCAAAAGATGCCTTAAACCATTTAACATACCGGCTGTGTGAATTAGAAACCCCTAGTGTAGTGCTAAGTGTATGAAATCTCAACAAGAGCTATTCGATAGAAAAGGCAAAAAAAACTTACAGTTGAATTTAGAACGTTCAAACTAGTCTCAAAAGATGCCTTACCATTTAACATACTGTTTGTGTGAATTAGAAACCCTTAGTGTTGTTCTAAGTGTATGAAATCTCAAAGCCTATGCAGATAAGGCAAAAATCTGACTTTGAGTTAGAACGTTCAAACTATTCTCAAAAGATGCCTTACCATTTACCATACTCGGCTGGGTGAATTAGAAACCCCTACGTGTAGTTCAGCCAGTGTATGAACTCTCACGGCCTATGTCAGAAAAGGCAATAATCTTACTTTAGAGTTAGAACGTTCAAACTAGTCCTCAAGAGATGCCTTAACCATTTAACATACTGGCTGGGTGGAATTAGAAACACCTAGTGTAGTTCGACGAGTGTCTGAAATCTCAATGGCCTATGCAGAAAAGGCCATACTCTGACTTGTGATTTAGAACTTGTCAAACGAGTCTCAAAAGATGCCTATAACATTTACCATACTGGGTGTGGGAATTAGAAACCCCTAGTGTAGTTCGAAAGTGTTATGAAATCTCAAAGGCTATGCAGAATAGGCACAAACTCTGACTTTGGTTTACGAATGGTTCCCAACACTAGTCTCCAAAGAGGCCTTACCATCTAACAGTCACCGGCTGTGTGATATTAGAAACCCCTAGTGTGGTGTCATACGTGTAATGTCAAATCTCAAAGGCTATGCAGAATCTCGGCTAAACATACTGACTGTCGTATTTAGAACGTTCAAACTAGTCTCAAAAGATGCCTTACCATTTAACATACTGGCTGTCGTTGAATTAGAAACCCTTAGTGTTTGTTCTAAGTGTATACCAATCTCAAAGTGGCTATGCGAGATAGGCAAAAATCTGACTTTGGAGTTTTACGACACGTTCAAGAGCTACTCTCAAAAGATACCTTACCATTTAACATACTAGGTGTGTGAATTTAAGACACCCCTAGTGTTAGTTCGGAAGGGTATGAAATCTCAAGGCCTATGCAGAACAAGGGCAATAATCTGAACGTGAGTTTAGAACGTTCAAACTATTCGCAAAAAGATTCCGGAACATTGTACATACTGGCGGGTGTGAAATCTAAACCCCTAGTGGAGTTCTCGAGTGTAATGAAATCTCCCATAGACTATGCAGAAAAGGCACAAATCTGACTTTCAGTTATAACGTGCCAACTAGTCTCAAAAGATGCCCGTTACCCAATTTAGTCCAGACTGGGCTGCTGTGAATTAGTCAAACCCCTATTGTAGTCCTAGACTTGTATGAAATTTCAAAAGCCGATGCATAAAGGCAAAAATCGGTGTACTTTGAGTTATGACGTTCAAACTATTCCGCAAAAGCTGCCTTACCATTTTTACCATAACTGGCTGGGTGAATTTATAGAAACCCCTAGTGTATTTCGAAGTGTATGAAATCTCCAAGACTATACAGAAATGGCAAAAATCTGAACTTTGAGTTAGAAATGTTCAAACTAGTCTCAAAGAATGCCTTACCCTTTAACATAACTGGCTGTGTGAATTTAGAAACCCTATGTTAGTTCTTAAGTGTATGAAATCTCCAAGCTCATGCATGATTAGGCAAAAATCTGACTTTGGAGTTAGAACGTTCAATACTAGTCTCCCAAGAGGTCGCCTTATACCATTTGATCCTACTGGCTGGTTGTGAATTAGAAACACTTAGTGTTGTTCTAAGTGTATGAAATCTCAAAGCCTATTCAGAATAGGCAAAAATCTGACTTTGAGTTAGAACGTTCAAACTATTCTCAAAAGATGCCTTACCATTTAGCATACTGGCTGTGTGAATTACAAACCCCTAGTAGTCGTTCTAAGTGTATGAAAATGTCAAAGACCTATGCAGGAAAAGGCAAAAATCTGACTTTGAGTCGAACGGTCAAACTAGTCGCCAAAGGATGCCTTACCATTTAACAGACTTGGCTGTGTGCTTAGGAAACCCCTCAGTGTAGTTCGAAGTGGGATTGAAAATCTCAAGGCCTAATGCCGAAAAGGCAATCATCGGACATTGAGTTTGAACTTGTCAAACTAGTCTAAAAAGATGCCTTACCATTTAACCTACTGGCTGTGTGAATTAGAAACCCCTAGTGTTGTTCTAAGTTTATGAAATCTCAAAGCCTATGCATAAAAGGCAAAAATCTGACTTTGAGTTAGAACGTTCAAACTAGTCTAAAAGATGCCTTACCATTTAACATACTGGCTGTGTGAATTAGAAACCCCTAGTGTAGTTCGAAGTGTATGAAATCTCAAGACCTATGCAGAAAAGGCAAAAATCTGACTTTGAGTTAGAAAGTTCAAACTAGTCTCAAAAGATGCCTTACCATTTAACATAGTGGCTGTGTGAATTAGAAACCCCTAGTGTAGATCTAAGGGTATGAAATCTCAAAGGCTATGCAGAATAGGCAAAAATCTGACTTTGAGTTAGAACGATTATAACTATTCTCAAAAGATGCCTTACGCATTTAACATACTGGTTGTGTGAAATTAGAAACCCTTAGTGTAGTTTCTAAGCTGGATATAATAATCGCAAAGCCTATGCAGAATAGGCAATATTCTGGTCTCTTTTTGAGTTAGATCACGATTTCAAACTAGACTCAAAAGATGCCCATCCCATATTTAACATAACTGGTCGGGTGAATTAGAAACCCAATCCGAGTGTAGTGGCTAAGTGTATCGAAATCGCAACGCGTCTAGGCAGAATAGGCAAAACTCCTCTAGACACTTTTGTAGGTAACAAAACGTTCAACTTAGTCTCAAACGATGGCAGTAGTCTCCATTTAACATACTGGCTGTGTGAATTCGAAACCCCTATTGTAGTTGAAGTGTATGAATCCTCAAGGCCCGATGCAGAAAAGGCAAGAATCTGACAGTGAGCTTTAGAACGGTGCCGAAACTAGTCTCCAAAGATGCCTTACCAGTTGACCCTACTGGCTGTAGTGAATTAGAAAACCCACATAGTCCTTGTTCTAAGGGTATAGAAATCTCAAGGCCTATGCAGAATAGGCAAAAATCTGACTTTTGCGTTAGCACGTTCAAACTAGTCCTCAAAAGATGCCCGTCCATTTTACATTACTGGCGCATGTGAATTAGAAACCCCTAGTGTAGTTCGAAGGGTATGAAATCGCAGAGCCTATGCCGAACAAGGCAAAAATCTGGACTATTCAGTTAGAACGTTACCAACTAGTCTCAAAAGATGCTTTACCATTTAAGCATACGGGGCGGGGTGAATTAGAACCCCCTACTGTAGTTCAAAGTGTATGAAATGCAACGCCTATACGCAGAAATGCGGCAAAACAATCTGCCTTTGAGTTACATCAACATTCAACATATGTCGCAAAAGATGCACCTCTCCTTACCATGCATACTGGCGGGGTGAATTAGAAACCCCTAGTGGTAGTTCGCATTGTATGAAATCTCAGAGCCTAGGCAGAAAAGGCACCAACTCAGACTTTGAGTTAAAACGTTGCAAACTAGTCTCAAAAGATGCCTTACCATTTAACATACTGCCTGTGTGAATTAGAACCCCATAGTAGTGTTCATAGTGTATGAAATCTCAAAGGCTATGCAAATACGGCAAAAATCTGACCTCTTAGTTAGAACGGTCACACTTGTCGCCAAGATGCCTTTACCATTAAACATACGGGGGGTGTGAATTAGAAAACCCTTACAGTGTTTTCTAAGTGAATGGAAATTCCTCTCCAAGCCTATGCAGACACAAAGGCAAACAATCCTGACTTTGAGTTAGACACGTGCAAACTAGTCTCCAAAAGATGCCGTACCAGTTCTACCCATTACGGGCTTTGGAATTAGACACCCCTACTGTAGTTCTATAGTGTATGACAATGTCAAAGCCCTATGCCGAAAAGGCAAAAATCTGAACTTTGAGGTTAGAACGTTTCAAACTAGTCTTCAAAAGATGCCTTACCAATTTACACATACGGTTGTGGTGAATTAGAAACCCTTAGTGTTGGTCTAAGTGTTATTGAAATCTCACAGCCTATGCAGAAAAGGCAACACTCTGCTGACTTTGAGTTAGACAACGTTCCAACTATTCATCCAAAGATTCCTTACCAGTTATAATACTGGCTGTGTGAATTAGAAACCCCTAGTGTAGTGCGAATTGTATGAAATCTCAAAGCCTAGGCAGAAAAGGCGACAAATCGTGACGTTTGAGTTTAGAACGTTCAAACTAGTCTCAAAAGATGCCTTACCATTTAACATACTGGCTGTGTGAATTAGAAACCCCTAGTGTAGTTCTAAGTGTATGAAATCTCAAAGCCTATGCAGAATAGCCAAAATTATGACTTTGAGTTAGAACGTTCAAACTAGTCTCAAAAGATGCCTTACCATTAAACATACTGGCTGTGTGAATTAGAAACCCCTAGTGTAGTTCTAAGTGTATGAAATCTCAAAGCCTATGCAGAAAACGCAAAAATCTGACTTTGAGTTAGAACGTTCCAACTAGTCTCAAAAGATGCCTTACCATTTAACATACTGGCTGTGTGAATTAGAAACCCCTAGTGTATTTCTAAGTGTAAGAAATCTCAAAGCCTATGCAGAACAGGCAAAAATCTGACTTTGAGTTAGAACGTTCAAACTAGTCTCAAAAGATGCCTTACCATTTAGCATACCGGCTGTGTGAATTAGAAAGCCCTAGTGTGGTTCTAAGTGTATGAAATCTCAAAGCCTATGCAGAAAAGGCAAAAATCTGACTTTGAGTTAGAACGTTCAAACTAGTCTCAAAAGATTCCCTACCATTTATCATACTGGCTGTGTGAATTAGAAAGCCCTAGTGTAGTTCTAAGTGTATGAAATCTCAAAGCCTATGCAGAAAAGGCAAAAATCTGACTTTGAGTTAGAACGTTCAAACTGGTCTCAAAAGATGCATAACCATTTAACATACTGGCTGTGTGAATTAGAAACCCCTAGTGTAGTTTTAAGTGTATGAAATCTCAAAGCCTATGCAGAAAAGGCAAAAATCTGACTTTGAGTTAGAACGTTCAAACTAGTCTCAAAAGATGCCTTACCATTGAACATACTGGCTGTGTGAATTAGAAACCCCTAGTTTAGTTCTAAGTGTATGAAATCTCAAAGCCTATGCAGAACAGCCAAAAATCTGACTTTGAGTTAGAACGTTCAAAGTAGTCTCAAAAGATGCCTTACCATTTAACATACTGGCTGTGTGAATTAGAAACCCCTAGTGTAGTTCTAAGTGTATGAAATCTCAAAGCCTATGCAGAATAGCCAAAATTCTGCCTTTGAGTTAGAACGTTCAAACTAGTCTCAAAAGATGCCTTACCATTTAACAGACTGGCTGTGTGAATTAGAAACCCCTAGTGTAGTTCTAAGTGTATGAAATCTCAAAGCCTATGCAGAAAAGCCAAAAATCTGACTTTGATTTAGAACGTTCAAACTAGTCTCAATAGATGCCTTACCATTTAACATACTGGCTGTGTGAATTAGAAACCCCTAGTGTAGTTCTAAGTGTAGGAAATCTCAAAGCCTATGCAGAAAAGGCAAAAATCTGACTTTGAGGTGGAACGTTCAAACTAGTCTCAAAAGATGCCTTACCATTTAACATACTGGCTGTGTGAATTAGAAACCCCTAGTGTAGTTCTAAGTGTATGACATCTCAAAGCCTATGCAGAAAAGGCAAAATTCTGACTTTGAGTTAGAACGTTCAAACTAGTCTCAAAAGATGCCTTACCATGTTACATACTGGCTGTGTGAATTAGAAACCCCTAGGGTTGTTCTAAGTGTATGAAATCTCAAAGCCTATGCAGAATAGCCAAAAATCTCACTTTGAGTTAGAACGTTCAAAGTAGTCTCAAAAGATGCCTTACCATTTAACATACTGGTTGTGTGAATTAGAAATCCCTAGTGTAGTTCTAAGTGTATGAAATCTCAAAGCCTATGCAGAATAGGCAAAAATCTGACTTTGAGTTAGAACGTTCAAACTAGGCTCAGAAGATGCCTTACCATTTAACATACTGGCTGTGTGAATTAGAAACCCCTAGTGTAGTTCTAAGTGTATGAAATCTCAAGACCTATGCAGAAAAGGCAAAAATCTGACTTTGAGTTAGAACGTTCAAACTAGTCTCAAAAGATGCCTTACCATTTAACATACTGGCTGTGTGAATTAGAAACCCCTAGTGTAGTTCTAAGTGTATGAAATCTCTCGCATATGCAGAAAAGGCAAAAATCTGACTTTGAGTTAGAACGTTCAAACTAGTCACAAAAGATGCCTTACCATTAAACATACTGGTTGTGTGAAATAGAAACCCCTAGTGTAGTTCTAAGTGTATGAAATCTCAAAGCCTATGCAGAAAAGGCAAAAATCTGACTTTGAGTTAGAACGTTCAAACTAGTCTCAAAAGATGCCTTACCAGTAAACGTACTGGCTGTGTGAATTTGTAGAAAAACCTTCCTAGTGTAGTTCTAAGTGTATGAAACTCTCAATGCTCTATGCAGAAAAGGCACTGAAAATCTGTACTTTGTAGTTAGAAGCGTTTCAAACTCGTCTTGCAATATAGAGGTCCTTACCACTTTACCATACTAGGCGTTGTGAATTTAGAAACCCCAAGTGTAAGTTTCTGTAAGTGTATGAATATCTCCAAAGCCTAATGCCATGAAACAGCAAAAATATGACTTTGAGTTTTAGATACGTTTTCAAACTAGTCGCAAAAGATGTCACCTGTACCATTTAGACACTACTGGCTGTGTGATATTAGAAACCCCTTAGTGTTAGTTCTAATGTATGAAAATTCTCAACAGGTTCGTATTGCAGAAAAGTCAAAAATTCGTGACTTTGAGTTAGGGAACGTTCTAAACTAGTCTCAAAAGTATGCCTTTTTTCGTACCATTTAAACATACTGGTCTGTTGTGAATTAGAAACCCCTAGTTTAGTTCTAAGTGTATGAAATCTCAAAGCCTATGCAGAACATGCAAATATTCTGACTTTGCAGTTCAAGATACCGTTAAAACTAGTCTTCAAAGCTGCCTTACCATTTAATTACATACTGGCTGTGTGAATTGGAGATTAAACCCCTCAAGGGTAGGTTCTAAGTGTATTGACAATTCTCAAAGCCTATGCAGACACTAAGCCAATAAATATCTGACTTTGAGTCTTTAGAGAATGTTCATAACTAGTCTCAAAAGATGCCTTACCATTTAACATACTGGCCTGTTTTTTTTTTGTGTGAATTAGAAACCCCTCGGATTGTTCTAAGTGTATGAAATATCAAAGCCTATGCAGGGAATAGGCAAAAATCTGCCTTTGAGTTTTTTCTGTATTAGAACGTTCCAACTAGTCTCAAAAGATGTCTCTTACCATGTTAACACCCTACGTGGCTGGTGTGAAATTTAGAATACCCCTAGTGTAGTTCTAAGTGTATTAAATCTCAAAGCCTATGAAGAATAGCCAAAAAACTGACTTTGAGTTTAGAACTGTTCTAAACTAGTCTCATAAAAGTATGTTCCCTTAGCCATTTAATCATACTGGCTGTGTGGAATTAGAACACCCTAGTGTAGTTCATAAGTGTATGAAAATCTCAAAGCCTATGTACAGAAAAGGCAACAATCTGACTTTGAGTTTAGTTAACGTTCAATTTACTAGTCTCAAAAAGATGCCTTACCATTTAACATCCTGGCGTGATGTGGAATTAGTAAACCCCTAGTTGGAGTTCTAAGTGTATGAAATCTCAAAGCCTATGCAGAAAAGGCAAAAATCTGACTTTGATGTTTAGAAGGTGTCAAACTAGTCTCAGAAAGTATGCCTTACCATTGCACACATTACTGGCCTGTGTGAATAGAAAACCCCCCTAGGTTGTAGTTCTAAAGTGTGAGGAAATCTCAATGGGGGGGGTCCCTTTGATGCAGAAATTAGGCAAAAATCGTGTTTTGAGTGTTAGAACTTGTGTCAAAAAATCGGTCTCTAAAAGATGTCTTTCTTATCCATTTAGACTATACTGGTACTGGTTGTGAATTAGACACCCCTAGTGTAGTCTTCTAAGTTGGTCTGAGAATCTCACAATCCTATGCAGAAAAGACAAAAATCTCTGATCTTTGAGTTTAGAACGTTGACATAACTAGTCATCAATTAAGATGCCTTTGCCATTTAAACATACTGGCTGTTGTGATCATGATGATAACCCCCTAGGGTAGTTCTAAGTGTATCAAATCTCAAAAATGCCTGTATGAAGAAAAGCCAAATAAATCTGACTTTGATTTAGTAACGTTCTAATGTAGTAGTCTGCAAAAGATTGCCTTTATTTAAACATACTGGCTGTTGCTGAATTAGAAATCCCATAAAGTGTAGTTCTAAGTGTTTGAAAGCTCAAAGCATTTGATTGTCAGAAAAGTCAAAAATCTGACTTTGAGTTAGAATCTGTTCACAACTAGTCTCAAAATGATGCTTCTTATCCATTTAACATACTGTGCTGTGTGAATTACAGAAACCCCTAGTGTAGTGATTCTAAGTGTATGAATATCTCAAAGCCCTATGCGAGATAATTTCAGGGATCAAAATCTGACATTTTGTTAGTGTTAGAACGTTTCAAACTTTAAGTCTCAAAAGACATGCTCTTACCATTTAACATTTTCTGGCTGTGTGATAATTAGGAAACCCCTAGTGTAGTTCTGAAGTGTATGAATATCTCAAAGCCTATGCATGAAGAAGCACCAAAAATCTGAATCTGTGAGTTTAGAACGTTCAAACTAGTCTCAAAAGATGCCTTACCATTTAACATTAACTTGGCTGTGTGAATTAGTAATACCTTCACTAGTGTAGTTATAAGTGTGATTATTACATCTCAAAGCCTATGCAGAAATTTTTTTCAGGCAAATATAAATTCTGACTTTGAGTGTTAGGAACGTTCAAACTAGCCGCAAAAGATGCCTTTTCCATTTAATATACTGGCTGTGTGTGAATTAGAAACCCCTAGTGTTGTTCGAAGTGTATGAAATCTCAAAGCCTATGCAGAAAAGGCAAAAATCTGACTTTGAGTTAGAACGTTCAAACTAGTCTCAAAAGATGCCTTACCATTTAACATACTGGCTGTGTGAATTAGAAACCCCTAGTGTAGTTCTAATTGTATGAAATCTCAAAGCCCATGCAGAAAAGGCAAAAATCTGACTTTGAGTTAGAACGTTCAAACTAGTCTCAAAAGATGCCTTACCATTTAACATACTGGCTGTGTGAATTACAAACCCCTAGTGTAGTTCTAAGTGTATGAAATCTCAAAGCCTATGAAGAAAAGGCAAAAATCTGACTTTGAGTTAGAACGTTCAAACTAGTCTCAAAAGATGCCTTTCCATTTAACATACTGGCTGTGTGAATTAGAAACCCCTAGTGTAGTTCTAAGTGTATGAAATCTCAAAGCCTATGCAGAAAAGTCAAAATCTGACTTTGAGTTAGAACGAAACTAGTCTCAAAAGATGCCTTACCATTTAACATACTGGCTGTGTGAATTAGAAACCCCTAGTGTAGTTCTAAGTGTATGAAATCTCAAAGCCTATGCAGAAAAGCAAAAATCTGACTTTGAGTTAGAACGTTCAAACTAGTCTCAAAAGATGCCTTACCATTTAACATACTGGCTGTGTGAATTAGAAACCCCTAGTGTAGTTCTAAGTGTATGAAATCTCAAAGCCTATGCAGAAAAGTAAAAAATCTGACTTTGAGTTAGAACGTTCAAACTAGTCTCAAAAGATGCCTTACCATTTAATATACTGGCTGTGTGAATTAGAAACCCCTACTGTTGCTCTAAGTATATGAAATCTCAAAGCCTATGCAGAAAAGTCAAAAATCTGACTTTGAGTTAGAACGTTCAATCTAGTCTCAAAAGATGCCTTACCATTTAACATACTGGCTGTGTGAATTAGAAACCCCTAGTGTAGTTCTTAGTGTATGAAATCTCAAACCCATGCAGAAAAGGCAAAAATCTGACTTTGAGTTAGAACGTTCAAACTAGTCTCAAAAGATGCCTTACAATTTAACATACTGGCTGTGTGAATTAGAAACCCCTAGTGTAGTTCTAAGTGTATGAAATCTCAAAGCCTATGCAGAAAGGCAAAAATCTGACTTTGAGTTAGAACGTTCAAACTAGACTCAAAAGATGCCTTACCATTTAACATACTGGCTGTGTGAATTAGAAACCCCTACTGTAGTTCTAAGTGTATGAAATCTCAAAGCCTATGCAGAAAAGGCAAAAATCTGACTTTGAGTTAGAACGTTCAAACTAGTCTCAAAAGATGCCTTACCATTTAATATACTGGCTGTGTGAATTAGAAACCCCTACTGTAGTTCTAAGTGTATGAAATCTCAAAGCCTATGCAGAAAAGGCAAAAGTCTGACTTTGAGTTAGAACGTTCAAACTAGTCTCAAAAGATGCCTTACCATTTAACATACTGGCTGTGTGAATTAGAAACCCCTAGTGTAGTTCTAAGTGTATGAAATATCAAAGCCTATGCAGAAAAGCCAAAATTCTGACTTTGAGTTAGAACGTTCAAACTAGTCTCAAAAGATGCCTTTCCATTTAATATACTGGCTGTGTGAATTAGAAACCCCTAGTGTAGTTCTAAGTGTATGAAATCTCAAAGCCTATGCAGAAAAGGCAAAAATCTGACTTTGAGTTAGAACGAAACTAGTCTCAAAAGATGCCTTTCCATTTAACATACTGGCTGTGTGAATTAGAAACCCCTAGTGTAGTTCTAAGTGTATGAAATATCAAAGCCTATGCAGAAAAGCCAAAATTCTGACTTTGAGTTAGAACGTTCAAACTAGTCTCATAAGATGCCTTACCATTTAACATACTGGCTGTGTGAATTAGAAACCCCTAGTGTAGTTCTATGAAATCTCACGCATATGCAGAAAAGCCAAAAATCTGACTTTGAGTTAGAACGTTCAAACTAGTCTCAAAAGATGCCTTACCATTTAACATACTGGCTGTGTGGATTAGAAACCCCTAGTGTAGTTCTAAGTGTATGAAATCTCAAAGCCTATGCAGAAAAGGCAAAAATCTGACTTTGAGTTAGAACGTTCAAACTAGTCTCAAAAGATGCCTTACCATGTAACATACTGGCTGTGTTTATTAGAAACCCCTAGTGTAGTTCTAAGTGTATGAAATCTCAAAGCCTATGCAGAAAAGGCAAAAATCTGACTTTGAGTTAGAACGTTCAAACTAGTCTCAAAAGATGCCTTACCATTTAACATACTGGCTGTGTGAATTAGAAACCCCTACTGTAGTTCTAAGTGTAGGAAATCTCAAAGCCTATGCAGAAAAGGCAAAAATCTGACTTTGAGTTAGAACGTTCAAACTAGTCTCAAAAGATGCCTTACAATTTAACATACTGGTTTGTGTGGAATAGAAAGCCCTAGTGTAGTTCTAAGTGTATGAAATCTCAAAGCCTATGCAGAAAAGACAAAAATCTGACTTTGAGTAAGAACGTTCAAACTAGTCTCAAAAGATGCCTTACCATTTAACATACTGGCTGTGTGAATTAG
This sequence comes from Ichthyophis bannanicus, assembly GCA_033557465.1. Lineage (NCBI taxonomy): Eukaryota > Metazoa > Chordata > Amphibia > Gymnophiona > Ichthyophiidae > Ichthyophis > Ichthyophis bannanicus. Next base: position 111,893,303 of record CM066048.1, on the reverse strand, counting down.
AAACCCCTAGTGTAGTTCTAAGTGTATGAAATCTCAAGGCCTATGCAGAAAAGTCAAAAATCTGACTTTGAGTTAGAACGTTCAAACTAGTCTCAAAAGATGCCTTACCATTTAACATACTGGCTGTGTGAATTAGAAACCCCTAGTGTAGTTCTAAATGTATGAAATCTCAAAGCCTATGCAGAAAAGTCAAAAATCTGACTTTGAGTTAGAACGTTCAAACTAGTCTCAAAAGATGCCTTACCATTTAATATACTGGCTGTGTGAATTAGAAACCCCTAGTGTAGTTCTAAGTGTATGAAATATCAAAGCCTATGCAGAAAAGCCAAAAATCTGACTTTGAGTTAGAACGTTCAAACTAGTCTCAAAAGATGCCTTACCATTTAACATACTGGCTGTGTGAATTAGAAACCCCTAGTGTAGTTCTAAGTGTATGAAATCTCAAAGCCTATGCAGAATAGGCAAAAATCTGACTTTGAGTTAGAATGTTCAAACTAGGCTCAAAAGATGCCTTACCATTTAACATACTGGCTGTGTGAATTAGAAACCCCTAGTGTAGTTCTAAGTGTATGAAATCTCAAAGCCTATGCAGAATAGGCAAAAATCTGACTTTGAGTTAGAACGTTCAAACTAGTCTCAAAAGATGCCTTACCATTAAACATACTGGCTGTGTGAATTAGAAACCCCTAGTGTAGTTCTAAGTGTATGAAATCTCAAAGCCTATGCAGAAAAGGCAAAAATCTGACTTTGAGTTAGAACGTTCAAACTAGTCTCAAAAGATGCCTTTCCATTTAAAATACTGGCTGTGTGAATTAGAAACCCCTAGTGTAGTTCTAAGTGTATGAAATCTCAAAGCCTATGCAGAAAAGTCAAAATTCTGACTTTGAGTTAGAACGTTCAAACTAGTCTCAAAAGATGCCTTACCATTTAACATACTGGCTGTGTGAATTAAAAACCCCTAGTGTAGTTCTAAGTGTATGAAATCTCAAATCCTATGCAGAAAAGGCAAAAATCTGACTTTGAGTTAGAACGTTCAAACTAGTCTCAAAAGATGCCTTACCATTTAACATACTGGCTGTGTGAATTAGAAGCCCCTAGTGTAGTTCTAAGTGTATGAAATCTCAAAGCCTATGCAGAAAAGTCAAAAATCTGACTTTGAGTTAGAACGTTCAAACTAGTCTCAAAAGATGCCTTACCATTTAACATACTGGCTGTGTGAATTAAAAACCCCTAGTGTAGTTCTAAGTGTATGAAATCTCAAAGCCTATGCAGAAAAGGCAAAAATCTGACTTTGAGTTAGAACGTTCAAACTAGTCTCAAAAGATGCCTTACCATTTAACATACTGGCTGTGTGAATTAGAAACCCCTAGTGTAGTTCTAAGTGTATGAAATCTCAAAGCCTATGCAGAAAAGGCAAAAATCTGACTTTGAGTTAGAACGTTCAAACTAGACTCAAAAGATGCCCTACAATTTAACATACTGGCTCTGTGAATTGGAAACCCTTAGTGTAGTTCTAAGTGTATGAAATCTCAAAGCCTATGCAGAATAGGCAAAAATCTGACTTTGAGTTAGAAAGTTCAAACTAGTCTCAAAAGATGCCTTACCATTTAACATACTGGCTGTGTGAATTAGAAACCCCTAGTGTAGTTCTAAGTGTATGAAATCTCAAAGCCTATGCAGAAAAGGCAAAAATCTGACTTTGAGTTAGAACGTTCAAACTAGTCTCAAAAGATGCCTTACCATTTTACATACTGGCTGTGTGAATTAGAAACCCCTAGTGTTGTTCTAAGTGTATGAAATCTCAAAGCCTATGCAGAAATTTCACAAATCTGACTTTGAGTTAGAACGTTCAAACTAGTCTCAAAAGATGCCTTACCATTTAACATACTGGCTGTGTGAATTAGAAACCCCTAGTGTAGTTCTAAGTGTATGAAATCTCAAAGCCTATGCAGAAAAGTCAAAAATCTGACTTTGAGTTAGAACGAAACTAGTCTCAAAAGATGCCTTTCCATTTAACATACTGGCTGTGTGAATTAGAAACCCCTAGTGTAGTTCTAAGTGTATGAAATCTCAAAGCCTATGCAGAAAAGGCAAAAATCTGACTTTGAGTTAGAACGTTCAAACTAGTCTCAAAAGATGCCTTACCATTTAACATACTGGCTGTGTGAATTAGAAACCCCTAGTATAGTTCTAAGTGTATGAAATCTCAAAGCCTATGCAGAAAAGCCAAAAATCTGACTTTGAGTTAGAACGTTCAAACTAGTCTCAAAAGATGCCTTACCATTTAACATACTGGCTGTGTGAATTAGAAACCCCTAGTGTAGTTCTAAGTGTATGAAATCTCAAAGCCTATGCAGAAAAGTCAAAAATCTGACTTTGAGTTAGAACGTTCAAACTAGTCTCAAAAGATGCCTTTCCATTTAACATACTGGCTGTGTGAATTAGAAACCGCTAGTGTAGTTCTAAGTGTATGAAATATCAAAGCCTATGCAGAAAAGGCAAAAATCTGACTTTGAGTTAGAACGTTCAAACTAGTCTCAAAGGTGCCTTACCATTTAATATACTGGCTGTGTGGATTAGAAACCCCTACTGTAGTTCTAAATGTAGGAAATCTCAAAGCCTATGCAGAAAAGTCAAAAATTTGACTTTGAGCTAGAACGTTCAAACTAGTCTCAAAAGATGCCTTACCATTTAATATACTGGCTGTGTGAATTAGAGACCCCTACTGTAGTTCTAAGTTTATGAAATCTCAAAGCCTATGCAGAAAAGCCAAAAATCTGACTTTGAGTAAGAACGTTCAAACTAGTCTCATAAGATGCCTTACCATTTAACATACTGGCTGTGTGAATTAGAAACCCCTAGCGTAGTTCTAAGTGTATGAAATCTCAAAAGCCTATGCAGAAAAGTCAAAAATCTGACTTTGAGTTAGAACGTTCAAACTAGTCTCAAAAGATGCCTTACCATTTAATATACTGGCTGTGTGAATTAGAAACCCCTACTGTAGTTCTAAATGTATGAAATCTCAAAGCCTATGCAGAAAAGTCAAAAATCTGACTTTGAGTTAGAACGTTCAAACTAGTCTCAAAAGATGCCTTACCATTTAATATACTGGCTGTGTGAAATAGAAACCCCTAGTGTAGTTCTAAGTGTATGAAATATCAAAGCCTATGCAGAAAAGTCAAAAATCTGACTTTGAGTTAGAACGAAACTAGTCTCAAAAGATGCCTTTCCATTTAACATACAGGCTGTGTGAATTAGAAACCCCTAGTGTAGTTCTAAGTGTATGAAATCTCAAAGCGTATGCAGAAAAGTCAAAAATCTGACTTTGAGTTAGAACGTTCAAACTAGTCTCAAAAGATGCCTTACCATTTAATATACTGGCTGTGTGAAATAGAAACCCCTAGTGTAGTTCTCAGTGTATGAAATATCAAAGCCTATGCATAAAAGCCAAAAATCTGACTTTGAGTTAGAACGTTCAAACTAGTCTCAAAAGATGCCTTACCATTCAACATACTGGCTGTGTGAATTAAAAACCCCTAGTGTAGTTCTAAGTGTATGAAATCTCAAAGCCTATGCAGAAAAGGCAAAAATCTGACTTTGAGTTAGAATGTTCAAACTAGTCTCAAAAGATGCCTTACCATTTAATATACTGGCTGTGTGATTTAGAAACCCCTACTGTAGTTCTAAATGTATGAAATCTCAAAGCCTATGCAGAAAAGTCAAAAATCTGACTTTGAGTTAGAACGTTCAAACTAGTCTCACAAGATGCCTTACCATTCAACATACTGGCTGTGTGAATTAGAAACCCCTAGTGTAGTTCTAAGTGTATGAAATCTCAAAGCCTATGCAGAAAAGGCAAAAATCTGACTTTGAGTTAGAACGTTCAAACTAGTCTCAAAAGATGCCTTTCCATTTAACATACTGGCTGTGTGAATTAGAACCCCCTAGTGTAGTTCTAAGTGTATGAAATATCAAAGCCTATGCAGAAAAGTCAAAAATCTGACTTTGAGTTAGAACGTTCAAACTAGTCTCAAAAGATGCCTTGCCATTTAACATACTGGCTGTGTGAATTAAAAACCCCTAGTGTAGTTCTAAGTGTATGAAATCTCAAATCCTATGCAGAAAAGGCAAAAATCTGACTTTGAGTTAGAACGTTCAAACTAGTCTCAAAAGATGCCTTACCATTTAACATACTGGCTGTGTGAATTAGAAACCCCTAGTGTAGTTCTAAGTTTATGAAATCTCAAAGCCTATGCAGAAAAGGCAAAAATCTGACTTTGAGTTAGAACGTTCAAACTAGTCTCCTAAGATGCCTTACCATTTAACATACTGGCTGTGTGAATTAGAAACCCCTAGTATAGTTCTAAATGTATGAAATCTCAAACCATATGCAGAAAAGCCAAAAATCTGACTTTGAGTTAGAACGTTCAAACTAGTCTCAAAAGATGCCTTTCCATTTAGCATACTGGCTGTGTAAATTAGAGACCCCTACTGTAGTTCTAAGTGTATGAAATCTCAAAGCCTATGCAGAAAAGGCAAAAGTCTGACTTTGAGTTAGAACGTTCAAACTAGTCTCAAAAGATGCCTTACCATTTAATATACTGGCTGTGTGAATTAGAAACCCCTAGTGTAGTTCTAAGTGTATGAAATATCAAAGCCTATGCAGAAAAGTCAAAAATCTGACTTTGAGTTAGAACGTTCAAACTAGTCTCAAAAGATGCCCTACCATTTAATATACTGGCTGTGTGAATTAGAAACCCCTAATGTAGTTCTAAGTGTATGAAATCTCAAAGCCTATGCAGAAAAGGCAAAAATCTGACTTTGAGTTAGAACGTTCAAACTAGTCTCAAAAGATGCCTTTCCATTTAACATACTGGCTGTGTGAATTAGAAACCCCTAGTGTAGTTCTAAGTGTATGAAATCTCAAAGCCTATGCAGAAAAGGCAAAAATCTGACTTTGAGTTAGAACGTTCAAACTAGTCTCAAAAGATGCCTTACCATTTAATATACTGGCTGTGTGAATTAGAAACCCCTAGTGTAGTTCTAAGTGTATGAAATATCAAAGCCTATGCAGAAAAGTCAAAAATCTGACTTTGAGTTAGAACGTTCAAACTAGTCTCAAAAGATGCCTTACCATTTAATATACTGGCTGTGTGAATTAGAAACCCCTACTGTAGTTCTAAATGTATGAAATCTCAAAGCCTATGCAGAAAAGTCAAAAGTTTGACTATGAGCTAGAACGTTCAAACTAGTCTCAAAAGATGCCTTACCATTTAATATACTGGCTGTGTGAATTAGAGACCCCTACTGTAGTTCTAAGTTTATGAAATCTCAAAGCCTATGAAGAAAAGTCAAAAATCTGACTTTGAGTTAGAACGAAACTAGTCTCAAAAGATGCCTTTCCATTTAACATACTGGCTGTGTGAATTAGAAACCCCTAGTGTAGTTCTAAGTGTATGAAATCTCAAAGCGTATGCATAAAAGTCAAAAATCTGACTTTGAGTTAGAACGTTCAAACTAGTCTCAAAAGATGCCTTACCATTTAACATACTGGCTGTGTGAATTAGAAACCCCTAGTGTAGTTCTAAGTGTATGAAATCTCAAAGCCTATGCAGAAAAGGCAAAAATCTGACTTTGAGTTAGAATGTTCAAACTAGTCTCAAAAGATGCCTTACCATTTAATATACTGGCTGTGTGATTTAGAAACCCCTACTGTAGTTCTAAATGTATGAAATCTCAAAGCCTATGCAGAAAAGTCAAAAATCTGACTTTGAGTTAGGACGTTCAAACTAGTCTCAAAAGATGCCTTAGCATTTAACATACTGGCTGTGTGAACTAGAAACCCCTAGTGTAGTTCTAAGTGTATGAAATCTCAAAGCCTATGCAGAAAAGGCAAAAATCTGACTTTGAGTTAGAGCGTTCAAACTAGTCTCAAAAGATGCCTTACCATTTCATATACTGGCTGTGTGAATTAGAAACCCCTAGTGTAGTTCTAAGTGTATGAAATATCAAAGCCTATGCAGAAAAGGCAAAAATCTGACTTTGAGTTAGAACGTTCAAACTAGTCTCAAAAGATGCCTTACCATTTAATATACTGGCTGTGTGAATTAGAAACCCCTACTGTAGTTCTAAATGTAGGAAATCTCAAAGCCTATGCAGAAAAGTCAAAAATTTGACTTTGAGCTAGAACGTTCAAACTAGTCTCAAAAGATGCCTTACCATTTAATATACTGGCTGTGTGAATTAGAGACCCCTACTGTAGTTCTAAGTTTATGAAATCTCAAAGCCTATGAAGAAAAGTCAAAAATCTGACTTTGAGTTAGAACGAAACTAGTCTCAAAAGATGCCTTACCATTTAACATACTGGCTGTGTGAATTAGAAACCCCTAGTGTAGTTCTAAGTGTATGAAATCTCAAAGCCTATGCAGAAAAGGCAAAAATCTGACTTTGAGTTAGAACTTTCAAACCTGTCTCAAAAGATGCATTACCATTTAATATACCGGATGTGTGAATTAGAAACCCCTACTGTAGTTCTAAATGTATGAAATCTCAAAGCCTATGCAGAAAAGTCAAAAATCTGACTTTGAGTTAGAACGTTCAAACTAGTCTCAAAAGATGCCTTACCATTTAATATACTGGCTGTGTGAATTAGAAACCCCTACTGTAGTTCTAAATGTATGAAATCTCAAAGCCTAGGCAGAAAAGTCAAAAATCTGACTTTGAGTTAGAACGTTCAAACTAGTCTCAAAAGATGCCCTACCATTTAATATACTGGCTGTGTAAATTAGAGACCCCTACTGTAGTTCTAAGTGTATGAAATCTCAAAGCCTATGCAGAAAAGTCAAAAGTCTGACTTTGAGTTAGAACGTTCAAACTAGTCTCAAAAGATGCCTTACCATTTAATATACTGGCTGTGTGAATTAGAAACCCCTAGTGTAGTTCTAAGTGTATGAAATATCAAAGCCTATGCAGAAAAGTCAAAATCTGACTTTGAGTTAGAACGTTCAAACTAGTCTCAAAAGATGCCTTACCATTTAATATACTGGCTGTGTGAATTAGAAACCCCTAGTGTAGTTCTAAGTGTATGAAATCTCAAAGCCTATGCAGAAAAGTCAAAAATCTGACTTTGAGTTAGAACGAAACTAGTCTCAAAAGATGCCTTTCCATTTAACATACTGGCTGTGTGAATTAGAAACCGCTAGTGTAGTTCTAAGTGTATGAAATATCAAAGCCTATGCAGAAAAGGCAAAAATCTGACTTTGAGTTAGAACGTTCAAACTAGTCTCCTAAGATGCCTTACCATTTAACATACTGGCTGTGTGAATTAGAAACCCCTAGTATAGTTCTAAATGTATGAAATCTCAAACCATATGCAGAAAAGCCAAAAATCTGACTTTGAGTTAGAACGTTCAAACTAGTCTCACAGCCAGGGGACCAGCACGACCGCCGCGGGTCGCTACCCCTTACCCCCCCACCCCCTCCCCTTGGCCACCCCCCAGTTGCCCGAAATAACTACCATGCATACGGACTTGCCACAACAGATGTCTTTATTCATATTTTGTCAAACAATAAGTGGAAAGCACAGTGTTAAAAACTGTTGGCCACAGCATAACTTAACAACATCAAACATTGTAACATCCCAAATTTATATATAACAGCATTACAACCATATACATCAAACGTGATGATTCTTACTTCCCTTATCTCCTTCCCCGAGAGGCACAGCCCCATCTTTTTAACTGTTCTTCGGCCGCCCGGCAGGGATATTCTGGAACATGGCCGTCCAAGCCACTTCCCCACTGCCGTCGGTCCCAACTAACATGTCCGTGGACAAGGAGGGCGTTGCAGCGGGTCCCCACCCCACGGCCCCTTCAGGGCTCCGTTATTCTTCGCAGCTGTGTCTGTATCAACCTCTGCCCAGGGCCCGTCAAAAAGGCCTGCGCAGAGGTACGCTACGAAAGGTATGCTCGCCTCTCCGGCCGTGAAAGCGTCAGGAGGTCTTCTAGGCACTATTGCTGCTTACCCATCTTTTTACTCTGGGGGGGACCCGTCAGTTCTCATGTGCCCCACTCCCCCTTCTCATGTCTGGGCTGTGCGCTCTCTCCTAAGGATGGGGTCCCTATCTCTCCGCCAATCCTTCCCGGCTGCGACCCCTCGCCTGCCGGGAAGTTCCCCCTTTCTCTCATCCCACCCTGCTGTGGCCAACCCACTTCTTCTGCCATAAGCGTTCGATAGTGTCCTGTATGGCACAGAGGTACACATCCATCCCGATCTCGGAGAGGTGTATCCCGTCCGTGTGATTACAGTCCGTGGCAGTGCTCCTCTATCAGGTCGTGGGCGATGCTGTATCCTCCTATTGAGTCGATGAAACGGGCCATCCATCTATTCACTTTCCTCCTCGTTCTCTCTACTACTGCGTGATGGGACCACTCGCCCCTCCACACTCGCCGTGGTATGATGTGGGACCATACCAGCAATGTTCCTGGAAAGGCACCCGTCAGTGTCAGCAGGTCCCCCTGCATCTTCTTGGTGAGCTCAACACTGCGGGTACCCGTCAAGTCATTACCGCCCAGGTGCACCACAATCGCCCATGGGCCGTCCGCCCGCCCTCTTCAACTGTAGAAGGCATGGCATCAGCTGGTCCCAGACCATACCACGTCGCCCCAACCATCTCACTACCAGTTGTTCCTTAGGGAAGCCCAGATTATGCCCCTGCGGTCTTTGCCTCGTCCTTTTCTCGGCCCAATGAACAAACGAATGGCCGCAGATCCACACCTCGAATTGGGGATTGGCACCTGTATGGTGTTATTGGAAACCAACACATATCGTCAAGATCGCATTTTTGGGTGAACACATCCCCCCAAGATACTAACACAGGAATACAACTTTGCGAGAAACAGGTCTAATGTACAGATCTATAAACAGCTATTGCACTTTTCGTTATGTAACAAGCAAGTAAACAACAAATATTATTATTATTTTTTTTTTTTGATACCTTCTCCGGGCCGGCGGCTTACGCCCGGCGTCAGACCGGGCGTACATAAAGTTTGTACCTCTCAGAACGCCATCTCCCGATGGTCATGATCTGCTCCCTTGTCATACCTATATTGGCCGCCGTGGAAGCGCCCCTATGCGGAATGAATGGGTGCCGTAAAAGCACGCCTCCAAACCCGCTGCTTCAAGTGTCAGCTTCAATACCTTAGCGAATTGGAACCGTGATAGGGGGGTTCCGTCCGAGTGGACCAGCCAAGGCTCGGCCCTTGCGGGGCGTATCTGCTTGTATTCATTGAAGGTTGCTACTGGGCAGGATGGGTCCCCCCTCAGCGGGGCCAGCACTACCCGTGCGCCCTTGGCCTCGGGATCGGTTTTCGACTTACGTATATGCAGTATGAGTTTTTTATCCTGCATGCTGACATCGCTCTCCCGGATCCCGCCTTCGGCCGATTCTCGGCTCGCCGAGGCCACCAATTCGCCTATGCGGAATGCCCCGAAAAATGCCCATGAAAATGCACATCTGAATAGCCGGGTCTCGAAGTTGTTGAAGCATATCTGACCCGTGACTGCTATCAGTCTCTGCAAAATTTCGTGTGTTATTGGGCGTCGCCAGTCTGGTGTGCGGGGCTGTTCCGTCTTCCAGCCCTTCATTACCTTGGCTAAAACAAAATCTGCTCGTGGATTGGTGTTACCCATCACCTCGTGAAAAAGGTGATTGCAGCCAACTGCGATTGTACCATTGACTTCTTGACTCCACCGCTCTTGGAGTGGAGGATCCACTGGAGGATGGATTCCGTCGTAGGACCAACGTTCTTGAGTCCGGTCCTCTGCAGAAGGCTTGAAATTTTTTCCAGGCCGCCAGGTATTTCCTTCTTGTCCGCTCGGATAGGGAGCTCAGAACAAGCTCCCAAACTTCGGTGGACCAAGTTCCCATATCTGTGGCGGTATAGCCGTCTTGTTGGGATCGGCACCGGGCGGCGAGCGATCGGAAGAGTGGGATCTTGAAACGAGAGAGAGCATCGGCAATGTTATTATTATGCCCGGGGATGTGTTCGGCCCTGATATTTACGTTATGCTTTAGGCATAGCAACACTATGTGCCTAGGAGTGCGACAACCCCTGGAGTCTGAGCCCGCATCCCGTTACGGCATACACGACCGCTATGTTGTCAGTATGGAATATGATTGCTTTGTTTACTAACTGAGGGGCCCAGATGTATAGGGCCACCGTTATGGGGAATAGCTCGAGGAAGGTAATATCCTTAGTGATCCCCTCGGTTTGCCACTCGGGCGGCCACTCTTCTGAGCACCAGGCGCCCTGGAAATAGATTCCGAAGCCGCCTCCTCCCGCCGCATCAGTGAAGAGGTCCAGGGACTCGCTCGTCGCTGGTGGCTCTTGCCAGAATGCTAGGCCGTTAAAGGATTGGAAGAAGAGCTCCCACATGCGCAGATCTTCCCGAATGCCTTTTGTAATTCGGATCTTGTGGTGTTTCTTCTTGACTCCCCTTGTAGCCATCGCCATGCGACGGCAGAACACCCGTCCCATTGGCATGATCCTACATGCGAAACATAGCAGACCCAGCAAGGATTGTAGCTGTTCTAATGCTGCCTTCGTCCGCCCCTGGATTTCGCGTGTGGCAGCTCGCAGCCTTTTGATTTTATCATCTGGCAGCCGAGACCGCTGTGCTGCTACATCGAGCTCTATGCCCAAGAATGTGATGGTCCCTGTGGGTCCAGTGGTCTTTTCTTTCGCCAGGGGGATCCCAAAGCGCTGGGCAATGTGTTCAAATGTGCTGAGGATCCTTTGACATCCTTCCTCCCCATTGCCGATGAAGAGGAAGTCGTCCAGGTAATGTACGACGGTGTTGTGCCCCGCGATGTCTTCGATGACCCAATGTACGAATGTACTGAACAGCTCGAAGTATGCGCATGATATGGAGCAACCCATGGGCAAACATTTGTCGTAGTAATATTCCCCGTTGAGGGAAAAACCCAGCAGTGCAAAGGAGTCTGGGTGAACCGGGAGCAGTCGAAAGGCTGATTCGATATCAGCCTTTGCCAGCTTCGCCTGCCGCCCTAATTTCCGTATGATACCCACGGCCTGATCGATCGTCGAGTATCTCACGGAACATAGGGCTGGATCGATGTGATCGTTGACAGAGCTCCCCTCTGGGTACGACAGGTTATGGATTAGTCGGTACTTTCCTGCCTCTTTCTTTGGGACTATCCCCAACGGGGACAGTATGAAGTTCGGGAGGGGTACGTAAGTGAAAGGGCCAGCCACCCTCCCGAGCTCTATTTCTTGCTGTATCTTGCGCTGTACCACCCATGCGAATTTTTTAACTGACGTTGAGTTACGGATTGCCCGCCCCGGCGACGTGACCGAGGCTGGAATCCGGAATCCGTAAGCAAAGCCGTTCTCGATATTGAGAGCTTTGTCTTTTTGGGGGTATGCCTCAGCAGGGCGCATGCGGTCAAGCCTGATGGGGGTTGGGGCCAAGCCCCTCGTTCCCCCTTTGCCAGCATTGGCCGGAATGGCTTGTTATCCCTACCAGTTCGGCATGAGGTGGCAGGGTGGTTCCCACCACAACCGGAACATGCATGCCTAAACTTACCACGGCCGCCAAGTGCAGCTTCCTGTGTTGTATTGCCGGCATTGCCTTGCGGCCGGCCGGCTGGTAATTCTGCCGCCATTGCGGCGCCTGAAAGGACTGCAAGGACACTTCCTGCGACATTGGTCTGTTGTGTGACATCTCTTCCAGCCATAGGTCAATGATCCTGTGCTGCCAGGTCATAGTTGGGTCCTCTGCCAGGCTCTGTCTGAACTTGAAATCGTAATTGAGCCAGGCCCACCCACCCAGGCGCTTGTGCGCCTGGGTTATCGTGTCGAGGTACTTGATAAGGTATTGGCTGAGTTCGGGCTCCCGTTCTAAAACGATGCTCATATAAATGTGAAAGGCGGAGACCCAATTGCTGATAGACTTTACAATCTTGGGCCTTCTTTCCCCTCTCCTATCTGTTTCCTTATTCTCAGTGGGGTCCCCCCCCTGGTCTCTGATCAGCAGAGAGAAGATGTCGATAAATTCCCTCCGCCAGATCCGCTTTGTTATCTTTCTGGGCACCGCGCTGGCCAGAGAGCTCACTCCGCAGCGCGGGTCCCCACTCACTGCTACCGGGCTGGACAGCGTAGACGGGACTGCCCTTGCTGTCTCCGCCACCCTGTCCTCCCCGCTCCCTGTTCCCCATACGGGGTTTTCCCCACGCTCTGTCCATACCCTTGCTAAGTGTTTTCTTTTTGAGCTTTATTCTTCTTCTTCGTGAATGTTTTCAAACATGCTCCGCATTGCAGTTGCTAAAGAAGTATCCCCGTCTGAATCAGAGTTAGACTCCTCTGATGAAGAGGACACTAATAAGGTTTTCTTCCCCCCCGTAGACTTACCAGCCGCTGCACTGTCGCACGGTATGTTGCTGCTGGTGCTTGGCGTGCTGCCACTGATGACGGACAAGATGTTGCTGCTGGTGAACGGTACGTTGCTGCTGGTGCCCGGCGTACTGCTGCTGTTGCTCGGTATGTTGCTGCTGGTGCCGGCGTACTGCTGCTGGTGCTGAGCATGGCCCCGCTGGTGCCGGCCATGCTGTCACTCACTGTTGGTGGGTCTGCATTTCCAAGCCCAACGGCCTTGCGTCTGCTGACTCCAGACGCTGCCTAAATGCACTCAGGCCGTGCTGATTCAACTGGTCGCGTATGAGTTTGAAAAGTTGGGTCCAGCTCCTGGCTGGAGACCGCTGCCGATGGGGCGGGTGCCTGCTGCGGTGTTGGGGCCCGTCTGCTGCTTTGCCGTGTAGTCTTCACCGCCTGCCCCCGTTTGGGCCCGCCCCCTGTCTTTGCCTTTTCCTGCGTTGCCCGTTGTACAGCAACGCGTGCTGTTTTTTGTTGTTCACCTTGACCGGACCTCGCTTGTGCGGGGCCTGCTCTCCTCCCGCTGTCCTTTTCCCCACTCTGCCCAACCTTCTTCGGCATGGTACCCTGTTGAAAAATACTATAGGAGAAAAGGCAATGGGGAAACAAAAAGAAAGGGGGGGTGGTCTCATTAAACTCTTTGCGTTTACCAAGTCGTGAGCAGGCCAGAGCATTCAAAGTGTCTCATTTTTTATTTATTTATTTTTTATTTATTTTTATTTTTATTTTTTTTATTTTTTTTTTTGTCTTTTGGCCTGACTTCCCCTACACATATAAGCTGCCTAGCAGCTTTTCGTGAAAGTTTATTTATTCTCTATCTTTCATCTCCCATTAAACCTATGCTTTTTTCCTTGTACATTTTACACAGTACGATATAAAGCCCCCCCATCATAACTAATATAATTTAATTGCATTGCCCCCCACACCGACACATCTCATGTTTATTGCAAACAAACCAAAACAACACAAAAAAAGGGGGGGGGGGATTAGTCCTGCACTAAGTGAGCTCTATTGTAACAACACCATCACACTTAATGCTCTCTGACCACTAGATGGCGGCGGTACACCATGCATTTTTGCCTAGCATACTGCAAGCAAACAGCCTGCCCCGGCTACACAGCCTGCCTGTATGCTCCCGATCACCACATGGCAACAACACCCTTTACTCCTCTTTTACCCCGTTCCCTTGAGTCACGAACGGCCGGTTGGTTCCCTCCCCCCCTGTCCCCCCTGCGCTCGGAGCTCCACTGTCCCGGGCAGCCAGCACTGTTGTGCTTCTAACTACTCTAGCGAGCACATGGCTGGCATGCCTGCCGGTACCCTGAACCCTTGATTCCCCCCCCCCCACGTGCACCCCCTCCTTCCCCTACATGCTCCTCAGTATTTTATTTTATTTTATTTTATTTTTTTTTGATTAGTCCCCCCATGGCCTGAAGGGCAAACGGAGCTGAGCAGCGCCCCCCTCCTTCTCTCCAATGGCTACCCGCCCGATTCGCCGGCAGATGGGCCGCTGCTCGACGCACTACACAGGCCGCTGCCTCAGACGGCCGCTGCTCAGGTAGGCCACCACTCACCGCACTCAACAAGAGGCCGCCGCTCGAAAGGACAGCTGATCCGGTGCGGTAGGTGAGGCGTCGATCCGCAAGTCCGCTGCTCCGCGATCCACCACTGGCCGCTGCTCCCGATGGCCGCCGTTGCTCCGTCGCCCCACTCGCACGCCACTGGATGTTGGTAATGTGGGCTAATTGCGGCGCGTCCGGCTCTTCTATCGCCGGGCGCCGCGCCGCCCCCCCTCCCCCCCCCCGCCCCCCACCGAGGTTAACCCTCGGCTTGCCGGCCCAGGCTGTGTCCGGCCGCGGTAATTCACGGCCGGAGCTAAAGATGCCTTTCCATTTAACATACTGGCTGTGTGAATTAGAACCCCCTAGTGTAGTTATAAGTGTATGAAATCCAAAGCCTATGCAGAAAAGGCAAAAATCTGACTTTGAGTTAGAACGTTCAAACTAGTCTCAAAAGATGCCTTACCATTTAATATACTGGCTGTGTGAATTAGAGACCCCTACTGTAGTTCTAAGTTTATGAAATCTCAAAGCCTATGAAGAAAAGTCAAAAATCTGACTTTGAGTTAGAACGTTCAAACTAGTCTCAAAAGATGCCTTTCCATTTAACATACTGGCTGTGTGAATTAGAAACCCCTAGTGTAGTTCTAAGTGTATGAAATCTCAAAGCCTATGCAGAAAAGTCAAAAATCTGACTTTGAGTTAGAACGTTCAATCTACTCTCAAAAGATGCCTTACCATTTAACATACTGGCTGTGTGAATTAGAAACCCCTAGTGTAGTTCTAAGTGTATGAAATATCAAAGCCTATGCAGAAAAGTCAAAAATCTGACTTTGAGTTAGAACGTTCAAACTAGTCTCAAAAGATGCCTTACCATTTAACATACTGGCTGTGTGAATTAGAAACCCCTAGTGTAGTTCTAAGTGTATGAAATCTCAAAGCCTATGCAGAAAAGGCAAAAATCTGACTTTGAGTTAGAACTTTCAAACTAGTCTCAAAAGATGCCTTACCATTTAATATACCGGATGTGTGAATTAGAAACCCCTACTGTAGTTCTAAATGTATGAAATCTCAAAGCCTATGCAGAAAAGTCAAAAATCTGACTTTGAGCTAGAACGTTCAAACTAGTCTCAAAAGATGCCTTACCATTTAATATACTGGCTGTGTGAATTAGAAACCCCTAGTGTAGTTCTAAGTGTATGAAATCTCAAAGCCTATGCAGAAAAGGCAAAAATCTGACTTTGAGTTAGAACGTTCAAACTAGTCTCAAAAGATGCCTTACCATTTAACATACTGGCTGTGTGAATTAGAAACCCCTAGTGTAGTTCTAAGTGTATGAAATCTCAAAGCCTATGCAGAAAAGGCAAAAATCTGACTTTGAGTTAGAACGTTCAAACTAGTCTCAAAAGATGCCTTACCATTTAACATACTGGCTGTGTGAATTAGAAACCCCTAGTGTAGTTCTAAATGTATGAAATCTCAAAGCCTATGCAGAAAAGTCAAAAATCTGACTTTGAGTTAGAACGTTCAAACTAGTCTCAAAAGATGCCTTACCATTTAACATACTGGCTGTGTGAATTAGAAACCCCTAGTGTAGTTCTAAGTGTATGAAATCTCAAAGCCTATGCAGAAAAGGCAAAAATCTGACTTTGAGTTAGAACGTTCAAACTAGTCTCAAAAGATGCCTTACCATTTAACATACTGGCTGTGTGAATTAGAAACCCCTAGTGTAGTTCTAAGTGTATGAAATCTCAAAGCCTATGCAGAAAAGGCAAAAATCTGACTTTGAGTTAGAACGTTCAAACTAGTCTCAAAAGATGCCTTACCATTTAACATACTGGCTGTGTGAATTAGAAACCCCTAGTGTAGTTCTAAGTGTATGAAATCTCAAAGCCTATGCAGAAAAGGCAAAAATCTGACTTTGAGTTAGAACGTTCAAACTAGTCTCAAAAGATGCCTTACCATTTAACATACTGGCTGTGTGAATTAGAAACCCCTAGTGTAGTTCTAAGTGTATGAAATCTCAAAGCCTATGCAGAAAAGCCAAAAATCTGACTTTGAGTTAGAACGTTCAAACTAGTCTCAAAAGATGCCTTACCATTTAACATACTGGCTGTGTGAATTAGAAACCCCTAGTGTAGTTCTAAGTGTATGAAATCTCAAAGCCTATGCAGAAAAGGCAAAAATCTGACTTTGAGTTAGAACGTTCAAACTAGTCTCAAAAGATGCCTTACCATTTAACATACTGGCTGTGTGAATTAGAAACCCCTAGTGTAGTTCTAAGTGTATGAAATCTCAAAGCATATGCAGAAAAGCCAAAAATCTGACTTTGAGTTAGAACGTTCAAACTAGTCTCAAAAGATGCCTTACCATTTAACATACTGGCTGTGTGAATTAGAAACCCCTAGTGTAGTTCTAAGTGTATGAAATCTCAAAGCCTATGCAGAAAAGGCAAAAATCTGACTTTGAGTTAGAACGTTCAAACTAGTCTCAAAAGATGCCTTACCATTTAACATACTGGCTGTGTGAATTAGAAACCCCTAGTGTAGTTCTAAGTGTATGAAATCTCAAAGCCTATGCAGAAAAGTCAAAAATCTGACTTTGAGTTAGAACGTTCAAACTAGTCTCAAAAGATGCCTTACCATTTAACATACTGGCTGTGTGAATTAGAAACCCCTAGTGTAGTTCTAAGTGTATGAAATCTCAAAGCCTATGCAGAAAAGCCAAAAATCTGACTTTGAGTTAGAACGTTCAAACTAGTCTCAAAAGATGCCTTACCATTTAACATACTGGCTGTGTGAATTAGAAACCCCTAGTGTAGTTCTAAGTGTATGAAATCTCAAGCCTATGCAGAAAAGCCAAAAATCTGACTTTGAGTTAGAACGTTCAAACTAGTCTCAAAAGATGCCTTACCATTTAACATACTGGCTGTGTGAATTAGAAACCCCTAGTGTAGTTCTAAGTGTATGAAATCTCAAAGCCTATGCAGAAAAGGCAAAAATCTGACTTTGAGTTAGAACGTTCAAACTAGTCTCAAAAGATGCCTTACCATTTAACATACTGGCTGTGTGAATTAGAAACCCCTAGTGTAGTTCTAAGTGTATGAAATCTCAAAGCCTATGCAGAAAAGTCAAAATCTGATTTTGAGTTAGAACGTTCAAACTAGTCTCAAAAGATGCCTTACCATTTAACATACTGGCTGTGTGAATTAGAAACCCCTAGTGTAGTTCTAAGTGTATGAAATCTCAAAGCCTATGCAGAAAAGCCAAAAATCTGACTTTGAGTTAGAACGTTCAAACTAGTCTCAAAAGATGCCTTACCATTTAACATACTGGCTGTGTGAATTAGAAACCCCTAGTGTAGTTCTAAGTGTATGAAATCTCAAAGCCTATGCAGAAAAGGCAAAAATCTGACTTTGAGTTAGAACGTTCAAACTAGTCTCAAAAGATGCCTTACCATTTAACATACTGGCTGTGTGAATTAGAAACCCCTAGTGTAGTTCTAAGTGTATGAAATCTCAAAGCATATGCAGAAAAGCCAAAAATCTGACTTTGAGTTAGAACGTTCAAACTAGTCTCAAAAGATGCCTTACCATTTAACATACTGGCTGTGTGAATTAGAAACCCCTAGTGTAGTTCTAAGTGTATGAAATCTCAAAGCCTATGCAGAAAAGCCAAAAATCTGACTTTGAGTTAGAACGTTCAAACTAGTCTCAAAAGATGCCTTACCATTTAACATACTGGCTGTGTGAATTAGAAACCCCTAGTGTAGTTCTAAGTGTATGAAATCTCAAAGCCTATGCAGAAAAGGCAAAAATCTGACTTTGAGTTAGAACGTTCAAACTAGTCTCAAAAGATGCCTTAGCATTTAATATACTGGCTGTGTGAATTAGAAACCCCTAGTGTAGTTCTAAGTGTATGAAATCTCAAAGCCTATGCAGAAAAGGCAAAAATCTGACTTTGAGTTAGAACGTTCAAACTAGTCTCAAAAGATGCCTTACCATTTAACATACTGGCTGTGTGAATTAGAAACCCCTAGTGTAGTTCTAAGTGTATGAAATCTCAAAGCATATGCAGAAAAGGCAAAACTCTGACTTTGAGTTAGAACGTTCAAACTAGTCTCAAAAGATGCCTTACCATTTAACATACTGGCTGTGTGAATTAGAAACCCCTAGTGTAGTTCTAAGTGTATGAAATCTCAAAGCCTATGCAGAAAAGCCAAAAATCTGACTTTGAGTTAGAACGTTCAAACTAGTCTCAAAAGATGCCTTACCATTTAACATACTGGCTGTGTGAATTAGAAACCCCTAGTGTAGTTCTAAGTGTATGAAATCTCAAAGCCTATGCAGAAAAGGCAAAAATCTGACTTTGAGTTAGAACGTTCAAACTAGTCTCAAAAGATGCCTTACCATTTAACATACTGGCTGTGTGAATTAGAAACCCCTAGTGTAGTTCTAAGTGTATGAAATCTCAAGACCTATGCAGAAAAGGCAAAAATCTGACTTTGAGTTAGAACGTTCAAACTAGTCTCAAAAGATGCCTTACCATTTAACATACTGGCTGTGTGAATTAGAAACCCCTAGTGTAGTTCTAAGTGTATGAAATCTCAAAGCCTATGCAGAAAAGGCAAAAATCTGACTTTGAGTTAGAACGTTCAAACTAGTCTCAAAAGATGCCTTACCATTTAACATACTGGCTGTGTGAATTAGAAACCCCTAGTGTAGTTCTAAGTGTATGAAATCTCAAAGCCTATGCAGAAAAGTCAAAAATCTGACTTTGAGTTAGAACGTTCAAACTAGTCTCAAAAGATGCCTTACCATTTAATATACTGGCTGTGTGAATTAGAAACCCCTAGTGTAGTTCTAAGTGTATGAAATCTCAAAGCCTATGCAGAAAAGCCAAAAATCTGACTTTGAGTTAGAACGTTCAAACTAGTCTCAAAAGATGCCTTACCATTTAACATACTGGCTGTGTGAATTAGAAACCCCTAGTGTAGTTCTAAGTGTATGAAATCTCAAAGCCTATGCAGAAAAGCCAAAAATCTGACTTTGAGTTAGAACGTTCAAACTAGTCTCAAAAGATGCCTTACCATTTAACATACTGGCTGTGTGAATTAGAAACCCCTAGTGTAGTTCTAAGTGTATGAAATCTCAAAGCATATGCAGAAAAGCCAAAAATCTGACTTTGAGTTAGAACGTTCAAACTAGTCTCAAAAGATGCCTTACCATTTAACATACTGGCTGTGTGAATTAGAAACCCCTAGTGTAGTTCTAAGTGTATGAAATCTCAAAGCCTATGCAGAAAAGGCAAAAATCTGACTTTGAGTTAGAACGTTCAAACTAGTCTCAAAAGATGCCTTACCATTTAACATACTGGCTGTGTGAATTAGAAACCCCTAGTGTAGTTCTAAGTGTATGAAATCTCAAAGCCTATGCAGAAAAGGCAAAAATCTGACTTTGAGTTAGAACGTTCAAACTAGTCTCAAAAGATGCCTTACCATTTAACATACTGGCTGTGTGAATTAGAAACCCCTAGTGTAGTTCTAAGTGTATGAAATCTCAAAGCCTATGCAGAAAAGGCAAAAATCTGACTTTGAGTTAGAACGTTCAAACTAGTCTCAAAAGATGCCTTACCATTTAACATACTGGCTGTGTGAATTAGAAACCCCTAGTGTAGTTCTAAGTGTATGAAATCTCAAGACCTATGCAGAAAAGGCAAAAATCTGACTTGAGTTAGAACGTTCAAACTAGTCTCAAAAGATGCCTTACCATTTAACATACTGGCTGTGTGAATTAGAAACCCCTAGTGTAGTTCTAAGTGTATGAAATCTCAAAGCCTATGCAGAAAAGCCAAAAATCTGACTTTGAGTTAGAACGTTCAAACTAGTCTCAAAAGATGCCTTACCATTTAACATACTGGCTGTGTGAATTAGAAACCCCTAGTGTAGTTCTAAGTGTATGAAATCTCAAGCATATGCAGAAAAGCCAAAAATCTGACTTTGAGTTAGAACGTTCAAACTAGTCTCAAAAGATGCCTTACCATTTAACATACTGGCTGTGTGAATTAGAAACCCCTAGTGTAGTTCTAAGTGTATGAAATCTCAAAGCCTATGCAGAAAAGCCAAAAATCTGACTTTGAGTTAGAACGTTCAAACTAGTCTCAAAAGATGCCTTACCATTTAACATACTGGCTGTGTGAATTAGAAACCCCTAGTGTAGTTCTAAGTGTATGAAATCTCAAAGCATATGCAGAAAAGCCAAAAATCTGACTTTGAGTTAGAACGTTCAAACTAGTCTCAAAAGATGCCTTACCATTTAGCATACTGGCTGTGTGAATTAGAAACCCCTAGTGTAGTTCTAAGTGTATGAAATCTCAAAGCCTATGCAGAAAAGCCAAAAATCTGACTTTGAGTTAGAACGTTCAAACTAGTCTCAAAAGATGCCTTACCATTTAACATACTGGCTGTGTGAATTAGAAACCCCTAGTGTAGTTCTAAGTGTATGAAATCTCAAAGCCTATGCAGAAAAGCCAAAAATCTGACTTTGAGTTAGAACGTTCAAACTAGTCTCAAAAGATGCCTTACCATTTAACATACTGGCTGTGTGAATTAGAAACCCCTAGTGTAGTTCTAAGGGGCATGTTTACTAACAGGCCGGTAAAGTGCGGGTCGCGGTAGAGTGAGTGTGCCGTATAAGGAGTGGGCGTTCCGTCCTGAAGAAGAAAAGCCGTGATTGACAGATGCGCTAAGGTGCGCGGCGCCCGTGTGCGCTCCGCACCTTACCGCAAATGAGAGCCGAACGGGAGGCATATGTGTCGCGCTGATCAAACAGAAGGACAGAGCCACAGCACAATGGTTGAAGCACTGACCAATGGTGCAGGGAGCAGGGGTTCGAAACCACACAATGCGCAATGGCTCGCTGAGGTGTTAGTTTATGAGGCAGAGGAATACTGGGCCAAATAAAGCAGCCCGCTGAGTTTTGTTTTGGCACACATCAAAACTGGACGGGATAAGGAGGCGCGCTGATGTTTTTATGCGACATTTGAATGCTGGGCGGCATAAAGCGTCGCGCTGATGTTATCTGGCGGCATATTACTACTGGGCGGCAGAAGGCGGTGCGCCGGTTACGGCGGCAATCGCATAATGGAAGGTATAAGTGGGGCGCTGATGTGCAAACAGAAACACAGAGCCACAGCACAATGGTTATAGCTCCCACCAATGCTGCAGGGATCAGGGGTTCAATCCCCACAGTGACTAATGCAGACTGCTGTGTGCTGTGTAATGTTAGGAGGCTGATATATAATGGGTGGCATAAGGCGGTGGTATGCTGGGCAGAGAGCGTTGCGCTACTGTTTTCTGAGTCATGTCAATACTGAAAGGCATAAGTGACGTGCTGATGTGCAAATCAGAGAGCAAAGCTGCAGCACAATGGTTACCACACCAACCAATGCTGCAGGGATCAGGGGTACGATACCCAACAGTGCAAAATGAAGATAGCTGGCTGAGGCAGTAGCTGTTAGGGGTAATATTGTTTTAGGAGTACCGTATTGTATATATGTAGAATCATAACCGATAGCAAATACACTCGCAAAGCAGTGTAACAGAACGTCGCCCATAGGT
The DNA here is from genome assembly GCA_033557465.1 of Ichthyophis bannanicus. Lineage (NCBI taxonomy): Eukaryota > Metazoa > Chordata > Amphibia > Gymnophiona > Ichthyophiidae > Ichthyophis > Ichthyophis bannanicus. The sequence continues at coordinate 111,871,675 of CM066048.1, read as the reverse complement.
TAATGCAGAGGGCACATGTGAAAATGCAATGTCCGCCATGGCACCCTACAATGTTGGTGAAAGTGTAGCCAAGTGTGCTATATGAGGCAGGGTAAGGTGAGAGCACTGTCCCAGATGGCAGCAGTGTGCATTGTAACGTATGGGAAATGTAAGTCGGTGTGTTGACCAAGGTCTGCCATACCTGATTTGGCAGGGAGGGGCTGCAGACAGGGGCAGGCGACTGATATGAACAGGGGATTAGAGTGTATCTTATCTTGTAAACTGCCCTATTCCCGTTGGAGTACTACAGCTCCATTAAACTCATGCTCTGGGGAAGAAGCCAATACTCCTCTGTTGTGAATGCTGACAACTTGTGCAGATAGTGAATGATGGAGGGGTGATCATGGTTTGAATGTTCCAGTGAATAAGGTTGGCAGAGGTATGTCAACTGTCTGTGTGCAACTGTACAGCAATCTGTGATGCTGTCTCAAAAGAACTACCCCCTTGTGCCAGATATTAATGCACCTTTTATGGTGTTTCAGAAGGCACACACGTTGCTAGGAAATGAAAACCTCATTCTCCACAAAGGCCATGTGGAAAGGCTGTCAACTCCCAAGACACTATTGTATGTAACCCATAAGCTGTGTCAATCAAAGGCATGGCAAAAGATGCCCCAAGGATGTAGAGATGAACCCAGAAACGTAACCCAGTAGCACTAACATCCCTCAGTTGGAATGGCAAAGGAGGTATGTGGCAAACCCACACGTAACACAAGCACTGCACAGAGCTAAAACACAAAAACAATACAAAAGTAAAAGAGGGATGAAGATCAGTTGCTGAACTGCAGAAATCATCCCCAACCCATGTGGCACCCATTAAAATGGACAACCCAGTTGAGGGTACAATATGCTCACAGCACACATCAGTACATATATGACCCTCAAACAAATGTTAAACACCTTTTATGGAAAAGCATACAAATATAAGACACCACACAGGAAGCACACTAATGACCACTACCACAAATCACAATGGCTAAACCGGCATGCCACACCAACAATGTGAGCTCCTTAGCAAAGACTGCAGAAAGAAAGAGTGCAGTCCATTAAACAAACCGCCTGCTGACTGTCAGGACAAGCAAACACCAAAAAGTAAGCATGATGAAATGCACATGCAGAGCTGCTAATTACTCATACAATTGCAGTCTGTATTTGTGATGTGGTGCACATGTGCACACACAATGAAATGTTCTGCAGTGGATACAGCATGCAAAAGAGGGGAAAAATATACCACAAGGGCAACAGAGGACGGTATGTGGAATATGTTAATAATTTGGATCAGGACATGAGAAAGTTCCACATGTAATCAGGTGTAACACACAACACCTGAATCACAGAAAACCAAAACCCCCTGATGTGTTGCCATGTAAACACCCTAAAGTGGGACACCTCTGAAACGAAATAATATGTGATGGCTAAGCAGCACACAGGATGCACCTTGACGTACAGTGAGGAGAGAGAAGGGTGTATGTAGAGGTGAGGAACCTGCTGTTACCTCATGGTACAGTCAGCAGATTAGAAAACAAAGGATATAGCACATGTGCTAATCAAAACAAAAACATACAGAGTAGAAACACATGACTGTAGCCACTCCCAGAAACAGTACACTGAGTACACAGTAACACACTGAGCACACTGAGCCAAGCATACTAAGCACACTGTGTGGCAACCGTGAATACCCAGTGAGGTTACATGTGTCTGCCAGATACACAGCTGTCACTGTACAAGGATGCGAGCACAGGTGGCACATGTACATGTGTGGCAAATGGCCCCAGACAAGTGTTAATGTGATCAAAGAGAGAAGGACTAACCTACTGTTAACAAAATGGCCTTGGACCCAAGCAAACACTGATCAATTCCCACTAGCACCCCATGTGGCCTAGGTCAAGTCATGTAACCCCTCATTACCGTGGAACAAAGACCAGTTAATCCTCATCCAATGATATTGACAAAATAAACAATGCAGTCCCTGGGTCACAAAGACGCAGGACTGAGAAACAGGCAATGCAATGTGTGCCTTTGTATCACCCTGCTCAATCACCAAAAGAGCCACATGTATGTGGAATAAATATCTTTATTTGGTATACACATCACAAATAGTGTAGTCAGTGCCATCATAATATGAAGGTGAGTGCATCTCTGATGGAATATTGAAACCCCTCTAATAGGGCATAAATCTAACTCACACAGAAAAGTTAATTCAACCACCACAAATGAAGAGCATGAGATATAATGTGCAGCCACTGCATACAATGCACTGGGCAGCAGACCCCAGCCCCTACCTGATTCTGCATGCTGCAAAGGTGTAATGCACATATGAGTGCATGTAGAGAGTTGGCGCTGCATATTGAGGACACAACACACATCATGTGTCCCTCAAACCATATCCATCTTGCAACACAGGAGACAACCAAACCAAAAAAGCCTATGTTGAGAAAATGTTTTATTGTGAAAATCACGCTGGGAAAGTAATGTGTGTGGTCTCACATAATGTCTGAGCTAGGAATCAAAGCTGCAACAATGTAGACACAAACTCTCCTCAAAATCACAATGAGTATATGCAACAGGTAGGACAGGCACATGAACACAAACAAAATACAAACTCAACTACCTTCCCAAACCTATACATATACCACCATGAAGGAGGTGGCCCTGCAACCTTTTCAGAGTAGACAGTGTTTGGCCACATATAACATAATACATGGAATGCACAATTGACGAAGTGCAACGGTGACCCACATTGCCACACTGCAAACATCATGTCGCAATGTGAGTGTCTCTACCACAGGGCATAGCCTGGACTGTGCACATGGGAAATGCAAGGTGTTGACATACATGCAGACTGTCACGTCTGCACATCCAACAAACACAATAAGCAGCATCTGAACAAGGAAATGAGGGCCAAACATCCTATACGGAGCCACAAAGAAGTCTGAGGTCCACATGTTTTGTCTCACAAACATAGTCCGTCATATGCAAAAGCACCATCCACAGTGCAACATGAGACAGTGATGCCACACATGCACGTAAACACCCTTGTCACATTGACCACATTAATTAAAGATGGTCGTGTGTCCAAAATCATTGTTGAGGTTACACTTGTAGCATGTGCATGTGGAAAGCAGGTGGACATACACAATAGGAGTGCTCCATCGTTGGCTGTATGGCGCAAACATGGGTGTATGCTTGATTAGGAAGAAAAAGATGAGGGTATCCTGGGTGGCATGTCACACCCAGGGCCAAAACGTAACAATACTAAAACTGTGTTCGAATGGATCAGCTGCACTATCCATGTCATTTGCTGCTGCACACGGGGGGAACACTGCCAAAAGTAACAATACTATGTGCAATCCAACAGGTGAGGTTAATAGTGTTCCACCAAATATGGCTAGGAATAGTCAAGCGTGACATGTCAACATTCCACTGTCTTTGAAAGTTCATGTGTGTTCTCAACAATGAGCAGGACTCCCTGCAGAAACATCACACAAACAGTGCAGAGAACACCTCTGTAATGGAGAATTAAGTAGCTTAATAGTAATACTGTCCATCGCAGTCATATGTCTCACTCGCAGAGGTAAAACATCCAATGGGGCACTTTCTGGTGTAAAATGTCTATGGTGTTGTTTCTTCAAAAGGTGGGTGATGGTGACACCAGATGCACTGTAATAGATGTGTCCGGTATGTACTCAGCCCTGTGTCATGAGAGGATACGTATGTTCTTGTGAGCCACCTATGAAAAACACCACACAATGCACACCGTTACACCTTTGCAAATGCACAAGAAAGGTATGTGAAACCACACAGTACATTACTCAACAAAACATTGGTCATGACATCATTAATCCGAAACACACACATGGGTAAAACATGGGTATGGTCATGTCCATGCTCGTGTCACACAGGTGTGTCACAGCTACACACGACATGCATCTGTTTATGTGCACATAGAGGAAACATTATATGCATATAAGACAATTATGATTCATCAACAGGTAAACATAGATACAAATCTGCAATTAACAAATGTGCAACTTACCTTGTGTGTGCATCAGGTGTATGTCAGCAATCCCATGAACCACTACACAGCAATAAGAGTAGACAGTGAAGGCATAGAATCTCAGCAGTCCGTGTACAAACAAAAGGTCAAGCCGCTGCTGATGCATGTCCACATTATGGTCATATCTGAAAATAAATAAAGGTGAACATCAGTGGTGACTCAGAACACAAGACACATTTTGTCGCACACCACACAACACATGTTGATAATACGCATAAGGTAAACAGCACTACGGAACACATACCACAGTCACAACTGCCCCCCAGGTGCACAGTCCCCTCACAGTACATGATAATGTACTATGCCTGAAGAGTGTCTCATCACACAGGCAACCTGTAATCACCCACACACAAAGTATGCATATTTCTGCAGTCCAGCTGCAACACATGGCCTGTATGTGTCCAAGTGGACCTTTAGACATATAAAGGCCCCGTGAACCGGCAATAATACCCTGTTGTTGGCTTATGGTACAATGTTGGGGTAGGGAGCAAGTGCAGGCAAACCAAATACAAACCTTAAATACACACACATGCAGATATGCTGTAACTGTCACATATACAGTGTGGCACAGGACATGCTGAACACAAACACATGGGGATATGTGTGACAACAGCAAGGGATGGGTGATGGAGCCTGAAGTGAAACACAAAACAACACACCATCTGCCCAATATGATGGAGCAATGAAGATATGTTTTCCACATGACCCCAGGCACACACAATCTCCCTGTACATCCACCTACCCCAACGCAAAGCATATTGGGTGATGTTCAGTCACATGCCAATCCAACACATCAACAGCATCTGAATAAACTATGTCCTGTGCATTGGGAAACACAACAGTAACAAACATGTCATGTTCTACAAGAGTATCACACACTGCACCTTCCTGTCCACAACTCTCATACCCCACACCATCACCTAATGTCTGACTGCTCCCTATCACAATGTATAGATCTCTCACATGTGAGAGGCAGCACAGAGTTGTAGGAGGCTATCCTCAGGTGTCCATAATCAATCCTGTCCCCATCGTACCTCTGTGTTGTTGTACAGAAAGATCAACAGACATGTCAGAAACCACCATGTTTGCACCTCATCACAAAGTACAGACGAGTCACACAGATCCACTATATTGGCAACAATGCCCCCTATCTTTGTGTAGGGGTGTGTCAATGTTGAATGCAAAGTCGCTTACAATTCTGGAAACACATATGGAATATGCACGAGTGTCTCATGTATGCAGGGAACAAATACATATCCTGGTGTGTAGATGTCATACCTTGAATCATAGTGACAGCTATTTGCTGATGATCTCCACAGATAGCTGTCAATGTGTGCGTCATGTCATTAAAACACCAATGGCATGTATATTTTTTACGCAAACCATGATGGCTGCATGCCATCACACTGTGTGTCATTGAGAATGTCAACGCATGGATAGCCAATATGTGTACCTCAGAGAAACAACTCTCACATATGTCTGGTTTTCCTTGCCAACATAATCCTCCCCTTCCCTGTCCGACTATCTATGCAATCTATGTAATGTGGACTGTACTATCCTACACTGCTCACATACCCAGCCTGTAGCTGAGGCATGATGGCATATGTTGAGAATTTATCAGCAAGATATGCCATGTACTCCCTGAGAATTCTGCACAACCATAAGCCACCAACACATTCTGTGCTCATCCTGCCCACTGTAACGCACCCCTCGCTGATATGGGGTAGGTTATCCTCTGTATCTGTGTACATATGTAGCACTGTACCTAAGGTCAATTCGCCTACATGTAAATGTGGCAATACTACCTCTCTGGCTGGACAATGCTCAGATCCCCATCCTATAACATGTCCATGTCATGGCTTTCTGGTGCAGTATACATTCCGACACACTGTAGGGTGACATTAACACCCTACACATAGATACCCTAATATCCGCAGAAACTACTACTAAGCATCTGTCCTGTGATATGTATGTCCTGATACGGCCATAATAACAAAGCAACACATAGCCAGCTGACAGGAGTGTAAGAACCAAATGTACACCCCAAAGGTGAAACATATAAATTCAACCCACTGGACTAATGTCCCCAAACGTGGACTGGTCTCACACTGTGAACATCTCACCATATGGCTAACACTGTTATCCACCCATATCATCACAAAACATCATTTGTGCTCAACAACAACAGGTGCTAACACAGGCAGCCACTAACTGTAATTTTAACCTTAAAAATCACACACAGCCGTATGAGCAACCACCCACATCATCTGGCACCAATGCTGTTGTGTACTGGCCACATTGTTTGTGCCTCACACATGCCTATATGTGAGTTGTGAATTAGCACTAAAATACTAATGTGGTGTCACATACAAATCATATCCTGACATAAACTGTAACTGCTGTAAACATAACACACATAGGATTAAAAAGCTGTGTGGGTAGGTAATACGCACATGAGAAGATCTCTCCAATCAACCTCCGTCTGACTGCTGTGCCATCCTGTGTGTCACCACTGGCACGTACAGGGGGGCACATTGGATCTTGCTCCAGATCCTCATTAATCTCTGCAGGGATATTGTGCCTGAGAGCAATGTTGTGCAGGATGCAACAGGCTATGATTATCTCTGCAACAGTCCTTGGCTTATACTGTAAGGCCCCGCCTGACCTATCCAGACACCTGAAGCGACTTTTCAACACGCCAAAGGTACGCTCGATGACTGAGCGGCTGGAGGCATGGGCCTCATTATACCTCCGCTCTGCACGTGTCCGTGGCTGACGTACAGGGGTCAGCAGCCAGGGGCGACACCCATATCCTGCATCACCTTGGAAATAAAAAGAAATGTGCGTGTCAATATTCAACATAACTGACATATGTTAAGATGTAGTAACCCTACACAAAACAAATCCTGACATCAACATATAACCGAACAATTAATGAGCTGTAAAAAACACATATGCTGTTAGAAAAGGAACACATAGCCTAGAAAGTAAGTACACTCATGGGAAATACCCCAACAGTTCCATCTATACTGTAACATATTGTGTGTGTGTGTGCGCGACATGGGTATTGTAATGCATTGACTGTCCACATTGGCACCCCTGCCAATGAGAGACGATAGTAACGATTCACGTGTCACATGTTCATATTGTATGTCTGAACAGTAACCTAGGTAAAATATGCTGCCATGAGAGGGTGGGAAAAAAACAGAACATGTATGCCATGGAGGCTGGTGATAATGTGAACCATATCACCTAGATGCATCCTGTCCTGTACGGGCAACATATCTAGATCTCATACTCTGTGTCCTTATGCTGTATATTGCTAAACATAAATTGTTTAAATACCAATCCTGTGCACTGTGTCTATCCTGGGAACATCCCACTGAAGGTGGGGTCTGCAAACCTGCACACTGTACTACTCATGTCTTAACCTCATAGAGATACACATCGGTACATTACCGTCATGTGTAGCTGAAAACAATACAACTCTGTATGCACACACATAGCCCACAGCTTCAGGCATCCCCTTTCCAATATGTTAAACTACATGAGGATCACTGGCCAATATGTGGCTAAATCATGATCATCTACAGTAGGCCAAGGTACTAGCACCAAATATACTTCGTTACACCCCTGCTGTGACATAGGCCAAATGCGTGACCATACATATCCACACGAGTGCTGCTAGCTGGAAAGGGCAAAAAGCATACATCAGATATTCCCAAAAAACCCCTCATATTATATACTGGCTCCTGGGTAGCAACAACAGTCCAGAGTGAGTGTGTGAACCCCACACACACATGAGAAGGGTTACCTGTATGGATGAGCAATTATCACAAGGTTAAATGACATACAAGCATTATTTGGCAATGACCCATCATGATACGTGCATATGAGGGCCAAACCCCCCCCCCCTCAGAATGTGTGCAGTTGATATTACCACACACTATGAGGGATTGTGCAACAGCCTAGCCACATGCACAGGGGTGTTGTCACCTGCACACCATGTGAATGTCTGGATCATATAATGCTAGGAGTCTGATGGTCTATGTTTGTTTGTAGCTGCTGTATGTGTACGTCTATACCCCTGTAATAATCTAAAGATACAACAGTCCCCAAACAAACATTGCTCATATGTTGATCTAAGTTTATGGTTTTAAACGAGTTTGCTAGCTATGTGAGTAGACATAAAGAAAGTTACAAACACATACATACATTACGACACATGACATACTCACCCAGCAAAATACAGTCCCCATAACGTCCGCCCTCAAATTGTGTGAAGATTGCCGAGTGATGCAGGATATAGGAGTCATGGGTGGACCCTGGAAACCTAGGGACCACATTCAGAATATGCAGATTAGCATCACATACAACCTGAACATTCAGGGAATGGTAGTGTTTGCGGTTGCGAAACGCCACCTCCCTGTCTCTAGGCGGGACCAGGGCAACATGTGTGCAATCAATAGCTCCCATCACGTGTGGTATCCCTGCTAATGTCTCAAAGGCCTGGTTCAGGGTCCCCCATTGTTGCCTAGTGTGGGGAATGGCTATGTAATTCCCCACCCGGCTGACCATGGCACGCAGTACTTGGTGGAGACATCGTGAGAAGGATGGGCGGCTCATGCCACCCACTGCAGCCACAGATGACTGGAAACAGCCAGAGGCAAAAAAATGTAAAGCAGCAAGGAGCTTGACTAAACCTGGTATTGCATGGGACCGATCAGTCAGGGGCTCGAGGTCAGGTCTTAAATCCTCATAAAGCTCCCTAATAGCCCTTGTGCTCAGTCGGTACAGGGAGATGACCTGGTCCTCACGCATGCCCTGGAGCTGTGCCCTGGGCCTGTAGAGGCGTGGCTGCCGAGCCTACACCTCGGCACGCCTTCTGTGCCGTGAACGCACAGCACATGGCTGGACCACCTCCACAGCTGCAGGTCTGAGTTGCTGCGGGACTACACCCATGCCCTGTGCTGCAGCCCCGTGGACACCATCTCCCCTGTCCGGCAACCGCAGCATCTGCCCACCACTCAGGACACATGCATAAGCATATATTGCTGCCATAAACTCCTCCCGTCCCACTACCGAAACACACTCTAACAACCACACAAACTCTAACAAACACACAAAACACACTATACAGTATCCAAAAGTAAAAACAACACTGACAATACACACACAACACAATATAATAAGCAATACAAACACCAATACAATCCGCTAGTACAACTGCTTAGACTTTCGTTCTTCTCCACACCAACCACACTCCTCCTGCTCTTCCTCTACAACCCTCAACGTGGGTAATGTTTGTGCTGGTAATATATGTTATTATGGGGTGTGTGGTTTGCGCACACTGCGCATGCGCAGTTGATCGCATGCGATGCCCGTTGGTGGCACGCGTGCGCCACTCTAAACGCATGGGCGTCGGTCAATGCGTGCCCACACGTATGTGCGCCGGCGTGAACATGCGCACAAAACACAGACACCCATGCGGTAGTCGTTGTAGTGCGCATGCGTACTGCGACACATGCGCAGTACAGTGTCTCAGGGCGCATGTGCGTTTGTCTGCGTACGGCCACCCATGCGTTGGCGAGCACGCGCCCAACGCACGAGCGTCACGCCCGCCCAATTGCGCATGTGCAATGGAAGACACATGGCAATACACTATAAATAGGCCTGCACACGTGCATCACGTTGAGGGTTGATAAAGGAGTCACAGTTAGAGAGAGAGGGTGTCATAGATAAAGTCTGAAACAGAGACAGTGGTGGGACTACTGCACAGGAAAGAAGCACAGTGAGGATAACAAAATCTATAGGTAGAGAGGCTGTGGTGGGAGTAGTCCAGAGGAAGGAGGGAGAGAGTCAGTCCAGGGAGTACGGCAGCGGAGAGAGGCAGAGAAAGATAGTCAGGAGCAGAGTAGATTCCTCACCTTGCGCTAAGATAATATTTCTGTTCCCTTTGTTATTGTGTCCTTTACTGTGTCCTGTACTGTAACATTTTGTAAGTCTGTATTGCATGCTGTGTATTGTTCTGTTTTGTTTAAGTGAGTGCTGTTCTGTTGAAAGGAGCATTTAAAACATACAGAGATGGAGAGAGAGAGGGAGAGAGACGGTGAGGGTGAGGGTGAGGGTGTGGAGGATGTGTCCCAACCTGTGGTGGGTGATACACCGACGCTACAGACTGCACATCCTAGGGAGGGACATGCAGGACCATCTTTTGGGCCACAGCCTGCACAATATGTCCAAACTGGGAAGAGAAAAAGGGTACCTGTGCCTGGTCCACAGCGAAAAAGAGCTCTACGCTTCAGTGATAGAGAGAACTATATCCTACTCTCGCATGTAATTGAAAACTATGACCTCCTATTTGGCAGGCTCAGCAGTCGCACAACAGTGGCCACCCGAATGGCAGTATGGGAGGAGGTGCGTGCTGCAATGTCAGAGGCAGGGGCCCCACAAGGGATGTTGAAAGCCTCAAAAAGAGGTACTCGGATATAAAAGAGGGGTGCGCGAGCACATGGTGGCTGAAAGACAACATGCGCATGGCACAGGTGGTGGGGGCCCTTTTATCCCATCACTCACACCATTGGAACAAGAGCTGGCAACACGTTTGGGCCACATCTATCTCCGTGGACTGCCGGAGGCCCTTGACAACGGCACATCCTGACGCAGGTATGTATAGTAATTGCCAGGTTCACAATGTCCCTTCAGTACACATCATTCAGCTGCACAGACACTCCCATACCTGTGACCCAATCCACACCATGTTTAAAAAGTGGTGTCACATGTGTGTGTTATGGCCATGCACAAACTGTGTTGTTGCCATGCCCTGTCACAATATTACGTATGTGTCCCTCGAAAACAGCAACCTCCCCATCTGTTTCCAAAACTACACACAACAATTCCTATCCAACCTGCACATCTGTGATTGCAAAGCACCATATGATTTTGTGGCACACTAATCAGGTAACGTGTGTGTGACATACTATTTGCACAGTGCTACATGTGCTTCTCAGTGGGCCACAGTTGCTGGCTACTTGGGATCCACGGCACAATGGGTCACAGCCAAACATATCCAACAATGAGCATATAGTATGTCTAGAGACAATATTTCAAAGTCATAATTAAACATAAACAGGCAATGTATGGTCAAAACAAGTGTAAGGGTGATGTATTCTCACACATGTGTGTACATATGTTGTACAGATAGGGTAGGGATGTGATGGGGGACACATGTGGCATGGCACTCCAAATATACACATGGAAAATATGCAACATGTGCATGGCCACACGACACACATGTGCCCCAGAAACAGCTGAATGACATCGACAAACATGTATGGGAGGGTGTCATGGGTCGGGTATGCAGCACACACGCACATACCCACCCCATCATCTCTGTGGTGTCTGTGCCACACATATATAGATATGATTATGATGAAACATATGTGTTTTCTTTGTTATTGTTCAATATGCAGGTGACTACAGTAAAATGGGAGAGGAAGAGGAGGAGGAGGAGGAGGAGGAGGAGGAGGAGGCGAGGAAGAGGGTGACGTTGACATCACAGTGCCAATGAGTGTGTTGGAGGATGAACCTGCTGTCTCAGGGGGCAGCACAAGTGCTGTTGATGAGCCCATAGAGCCACCTGTACCCAGTATATCACCACTAGGGGCAGCATCAAGGGAGAACATCCAAGGACCCAGGCCGCAAGTATACACCGAGAGCCCTGACCCTCAGGTGATGATGGCGGAGTTAAGGTCCCATGGCGTATCTGCACGTCGCGATGCTGAAGGTGGGTGACATACGACAGTCATAATTCCAAAATAAACACCAATAGTCACTAGTTGGTGTATGTGTGGTGAATGTTGCAACATAACCACCACATATATCACATGTATGGCTCATGTTGTTGGGATATTGTTTCGTGAAAGAATGGTGTGGGGTATAATATATGCTGTTACTATGACGCAAAACAGAATCACCGAAGGTCAGTTGACACCCACAGATGCAGGCCTAAAAGGAATGTTGTATAAGGGTCACCATGTTGTTGTCATGAGAAAGATCAACACTTGCCCTTGCAACAGTCTACCTCATTGCAGACACCCAGATGTCTGGTAAACCACAGCATGACATCTGAATGATAGTTAAAGAAACAAACATACCATATATAGAGCAATGCAACCCTCCTCTGTGATGTAACAGCACAAAGACCGCATTCCCCACAGTCCTGCATCTGCAGGTGTCAAATTACATAGCATATGGAGAGAGGTGCGAAAATATGTCAGGTCAACCATAGATACGGATCTACAGAGGGTCTCAATCGTACAGTATGAACCTGATGGCTTGTTTGGAGAGAACATTCCTCAATTTCCTCTGTGCAGAAAGACATAACATAGACTGTAATCCAGACAGAAAAGGAAAACACCATGTCCCCTTACTGTAAGGCCAACAATCCCTCAACAGATTGCATAGGCTGTGAGCATGTGTGTCGCAGTTAAATTGTGGGCCTATGTCCCCATACCGTGTGATGGTCCCCAGTATCATAAGTGTCATACCTGCAATATGTGTTGTATGCAGCCATACAGTAATGAGTATGACGCATGTCTATTTCTCAACAAATGGTTAAACAAGGACCAAAACCGTAAACAATTACTGTGATGCAAAACAAACCTAAACACATATGACTAACTACAACAAAAGCTTGCCATGTTGAGACCATATCATACACCACGTATCCACACAACATTACCAGAATTGGCACATCACCCTACCCCTCCTTTCCGAATGCAAACATTAGAGCATTACACAAAGACCTCACATAACATACTGGTGGATGATAGCAATTGTCAAGCCCAATGAGAAATAACATAAACTGAAGACCTCATCTCCTTTACAAAATAACCAGCTACATCATCATAGAGCAAGCAACCAAAGAAAAACATTACCTAGTCGAAAAGTGTTATTGGAGCCACAAAAGGCAACTAGGGAATTTGACACAACACTGTATAGGTACTGGCCATGGGTAGATAGAGATATCTGACCAATCTGTACAGTGATACATACATTATCCCTTACAGCAAGGTAAATATAAACATACTGAAGCTCAGCCTGTAAGGATCCATATGCTATGTCAAATGAGAAAGCGGAAAACATATGTTGTCTAGTTGTTATGACTGTTTTCCATGTCCTATTTGCTGCATCCACGTTCACAATGCCTGTGCAAGAGTTCTGCTCACTCACCATAGTCTGATGTTTATGTGTCCAGACAGCTCTATTGTACTGTGTTATCCACTCTACATTGTCACATTTGCTTTAACATAACCATTTTTTTCCGTGTAGTAGGTCTCTGACATCCCACACTATCAATGACGTATTCAGAATGCCAATGTCTATCCTCAACTACACTCACATAAGCAGCTATGTTCATAAGGTATCACCCACTCCCACAAAACACGTAAATGCTTCACGGGATTAACGTCTGTCAGCACCATCACATTCTAGTCATTCCCCGACATCAGCTCACGTACATTTTGTACACCACCAAGCATACATATCAGTTTAGTCCTTGCACCAGGCAATTCCAAGGACCAGCACATACGGATAATGTGTACTTACCGACATCCTGCCCTTATTCTGTCAATGTTTCCCATCAGTCCATTCATTGTCTTGTCATAATTCACTCCTTAGGGGTGGCCAAACCTGCTTTGCCGTCACACAGTCTGACACAAATCTATGGCATCCCATGAGGCTACATCCAGTACAAACCCCTCAGGGAGAATCGCAAATTCCATACACATCACAGACAGTTCCTGTCATAACATGCCCCAACAGCTCATGTGCATCTCTATGCCACATATAGCAAAACCCTGGACCCATACATGACCTGTGCAGACATTCCCAAACACACCTCGGTACAACAATGCTTCTGGCCATCTGAGGTGTTTATGGCTGCTGCATGCTGCACCTGACCTGAATAATGGATATGAGATGACTGTCCTTGCCCAATTCTGTTGCCACGTCAGTAGTATGTGGGTGTGTATGCAGAAGCTATTGTATGACTGTTGTGTTGTCCTCCCACATCCTCTTCCTGTATAGTGTTCTCTGTGTTTCTATTAGTTGTAGTACACTGCGATATATGTGTTATACCCCTAACCATGTTCCCATATGACTCAGCACTATCACATTAGCATTAGTGTGGTATGTGTATGACATGTTGCTTTATGACGGTGTTTTCGTGGAGAGGTAGTTCATTGACCACCCTGTGTCCCATTCACAGCCAATCGACGTGTTCTGGAGCGGATTCGCTGTGCTGTGGAGCAGAACACCAGGGATGTTTGTGCTGAGCTCCGGACATTACATGAGGGGGTCGTAGCCATGCCACTAACTCGCATGTGTGAGGCCCTTGAGGGCATACGTGATGTTCTGATCCGAGCTGCACCTGCACCACCAATGTATCCGGAGGAGGATATAGCCTTGCCAGGGAGAGGGGCCCGACATGGCAGGCGTGGCCGACCACGCCGTCAGTAACCTATGATAATATAGAAATGTACAGCACGAAACCAAAGGTTTCTCTTTGTTGCACTGTTCATATTTAGCAACTATGTACATAGTATTTTCTGTTATTGCGGCTTGGTTTGGTTAATATGAGAAAGTAGACATATGTGATTAGTATGTTGTGTTTGTGTTATGTAATTGGCTTGGGGGGATCTTTGATATGTCTTACACACATGTTTGTAACAATAGTTTTATATGAGAGAATTGCTGTGATAATAAACAGCTGTCCAAATATAGATACATTGTCTCTTTCCAAAGAGTGTCCATTTGGTCCCATGTGTATCTCTGAGAGGGGGGTGGGAGGACCATAGGATCTGCAACCATGTCCACTGCATAAGCTACTTTGCCACACACATATACCATTACCATGATCCACACATATGTAATGTTTCACTATCACAATGTGTCACCACAGCCTCTGAGCTGCAGCGGCACAGTGTGCACAGACATCCATGTACGACATGGGTGTGGAACCGTGATCCTGTGGAGCCGCAGACCAGTCAGGTTCTGAGCATATCCCAAATGTATATGCTGGCGATATATATCTCACCATTACAATTAGCATGACCACCTTACTGGTTTGTGTCCCTCCAAGACTGGATTTTGAGAGCGCTGCCTTACACCTCTGTCATGTACGAGTTAGTTTGTGCTGGGTGCAGATGTCACAGACATCGGATGGTTATTTGGAATGCGTAACATTGCTCCCTGTTTCTCCCAAGCAGTAATGGGTGGTGGCAATGGCAATATGTTGGTGGTGGGGAGAGGTGAGGAGGAATATGACCCACTCAAGGTAACATGTTTGATGTCGGGGACATCTGCGCCTTGCCCACTCACACTCCAAAATGGCAGAGGTGTAATCCAGGTCTCTCAAAAGCGAGCCATGGAGGGCCGAACAATCAGTCACGCTGACAGGATATCTCCAATTCATATATATCTCTGCCACACTCATTAGGAATATTTCCAACACCTGACTGCCCTGCGGCTCTACAGAACCACGCTTCACCACCCTTGATGTGGACACAGGGGTACTGTGTTATAAATGGCCTGTTTATGTTCCATACACATCACCATCTGCAACCCGTCATACACGACACATTGGTGCCATATGTGTGACCTGTGCCCTCACCTATATTAGTGGTCACATGCACCCCAACCCACCATAGGGATGCATGTGACAGGGGCAGACATTTCTGTGCCGCATATTGTGCCGGCTCATATATGTGAGAACATGTGGGTCATGTATATACATCCCTGTGGCAAGTACGTCTGTGGGGCAGCCACTACATGGTAACATGTAATGCAGCACCCTGCTATCACACACCTACACACATGAGTTTCCCGACACACTGCATGTGGTGCCAATTGAGGTATCACACGCATGTTTACCCATCAGGAATGTATGTGGCTGCACACATATGACATGCTGGCATCTATAGGCATATGCTACGTGAGACACGTGACCATTACAGGGTTCAGAAAAAATACTTTAATATGTACACACAAAAATAAAACTATATACATATCTAGGGTAGGGGGAAAATGCCATCACCCACCCACCAAAACAAACCCTCCCCACCCCTGCACACACACACCCGCAATAACCACACTCCCACACACTAACCCCGAACCCCCACATGACCCCACCCTCCCTCAGCCTGCCCCGTGATGGCGGACAGGGCAGCACAGGGCACATGTGTGGACGTCACAGGCACCATCAATGATGCCTGTGACGCCCTTCAGGGGGTGGCTGCCGACATGGCAGATGCTCAATGTCAGCAACCACCCTCTCCATGGCTCCCGCCATCCATTCCTGCAGGTGCACCAACCGGTGCACCCGCTGCTCCAGTGCATCCAGAGCCTCACACAGATGTACAACACATCTGCCACCACACACACACATTGTTCCTGGTGTTTGTGTGGTGGCATCTGCATGCACTGTGTGTGGGGCCCTGGATGTTGGAGCCACCTGCCCTTGATGGCGGGAGCCAACAGTGCCCTGTGCTGCACTGTCCTCTATGTCACTCTCCCAGACACCCTGCGGCCACTCTTCCCCCCCTGACTCCTCCCCAACACCCCCCACCACCTCCCCCCCACCCACATCACCTGCGCCCTCACCCCCCCTTGTGACCCTGGCACCCACACCTTCCGTCCCAGCATCCCCCATGGCCCCCTCCGCTGTGTCTTCCGCAGGACCCTCTGCCTCCTCCCCACTGGTGTCCAGGACTACCACCTCCACGGCAGCGCGGGAGGTGGGCCTTCGGAGGGCATAGGCAGAGGTACAGGGGTCTTCGTCACTGTCATCATGATCTGTGGAAGATGACAGTCATCAGCACACGTAGATGTGTGTGACACATCACATGTACCCATGCAGGTACCATGCACACTGATGGGCCACTGTGACCTCTGATGGTGGGCAGCCATGTCATCAATACGCACCATCACCATGTGATGATTCAGCATTCCTCACGCGCTCAAGGTATGCGCCATGGTGCAGGCGCAGCTCCCTCCCTTTCTTTCTCAGATCCTCGACCTGTGTGTGTGAGAAAATATGGGTGGGAGCATGAGTGAGCACTTACGTCTGGTGGGTGGGCAACAGAAACATAGAACAGTGTGTCCTGGGTCTGGACACTTCAGCTACACTGATGTGTGTTTCATGTATAGCATAGTTCAACACCTGTCACAGGGGATCATCATGGGCACATGGAATGTGTTATCACATGTGGACAACACCATTACCAACTGAGCCTACTCACCAATGTTGGTCATCGTCACATATGTCAGTCTCTGGAGCCATGCCATGGTGCTTGCGTGATGCTACTTGCTGTCCAATATTTGCATCTCTTGTTGTGTATGTTTTGCACACCAGGAGCGGGTGAAGGGATACATTGGAGCAGTTGTTGAATGCGACACAACCCAAGGGGGACAGGGATGTTTGTTAATTTGTGCATCCTGCTGTGTCTGGCGACCACCTGTTACAGGCAATGAACTATGCTATCAGCAGCTAACAACATGGCTAAGTCACACATGTGGGAAACAGTGGGATGAGGAGGGCAGGAAAGGGTTACAAAACTGATCATGTGCTGTGGAGGGTCTGTACCTCCACCCATGTTGGCTGGCCATCCTGTGTGAGAGTCAGGTTGGGGTGTAGTATGTATGGGGTATGTTGGTAGAGCAGCCTAAACAAACATACAACAACTGCAGGTGCCCTTATCTGAGCTTACCGTGCCCATGTAGGCTGGCCTATATCTTGTAGAAATGGCACTATGACCTATGACCTGTATGATGACAGCAGGTGTATTTTGATAAACCATGGACAGACACCAAACAAACACACTACGCAATTGCCACCTGTGCTCATGTGGCTGCTTGTGTCTGTGGTGTCCAACCACAGGAGGTGACTGTAGCTTTCCTACAACATCTGTTCTGTTCACCTGCTACAAGGTAATGGATTTGTAGGAGGTGTGAGGATGGGTAACCTAACTATGCATAAAGTGAGGGGAATATGGCTCTGTTACAGCCTTTGGGAATATCTTTGCCTAGGTCATGGAGATGTTGTACCTATACACACATCAACATGTGCACATAGCTTTTCATCGTGATACATCACAGACATGTGTGATGAGATAGTGACCTCACAGACTATGTGAGAGGTGCAACTTACCTGTCATAAACTACCACAACATGTGACTGCTATACCCACCAATTCAATGTGGCGTACGGCCCCATGGGGGTTGCGTGTTGTGCCACACATCATCAGCTGCATATCCCATTGCAGTGGGATCATAGACAAGTGACCTTACACAGGTCATAGGACTCCTGGAGATAGGGAGAATGTATTGAACTGGTTAGGCACACACAACCATATCACCAGGGTGCGTGATAGACCACTGTGATGGCCTCACTTAACTCCTGGGGAAAGGGATGCTCTATTAAACTCTTTATTCACACACAACCATATCAACAGGGTACGTGATTGCCAAGTGTGGTGGCTTCACTTAACTCCTGGGGAACGGGAGGATCTATTTAACTCTTTATTCACACACAACCATATCACCAGGGTACGTGATAGCCGACTGTGATGGCCTCACTTAACTCCTGGGGAAAGGGAGGATCTATTACACTCTTTATGCACACACAACCATATCTCCAGGATGAGTGAAAGGCCACTGGGATGGCCTTTGAGGGCTCCTGGAAATAGGGAAGATGTAATGAACTGTTTCAGCACACAGAACCATAGCTCCAGGATACATGAAAGGCCACTGGGATGGCCTTTCAGGGCACCTGGAACTAGGGGAGATGTTTTAAACTGTTTCAGCACACAGTACCATATCTCCAGGATACATGAAAGGCCACTGGGATGGCCTTTCAGGACTCCTGGAACTAGGGAAGATGTAATAAACTGTTTGAGCACACAGAACCATAGCTCCAGGATACATGAAAGGCCACTGGGATGGCCTTTCAGGACTCCTGGAAATAGGGAAGATGTAATGAACTGTTTGAGCACACAGAACCATAGCTCCAGGATACATGAAAGGCCACTGGGATGGCCTTTCAGGACTCATGGAAATAGGGAAGATGTAATGAACTGTTTCAGCACACAGAACCATAGCTCCAGGATACATGAAAGGCCACTGGGATGGCCTTTCAGGACTCCTGGAACTAGGGGAGATGTTTTAAACTGTTTCAGCACACAGTACCATATCTCCAGGATACATGAAAGGCCACTGGGATGGCCTTTCAGGACTCCTGGAACTAGGGGAGATGTTTTAAACTGTTTCAGCACACAGAACCATATCTCCAGGATACATGAAAGGCCACTGGGATGGCCTTTCAGGACTCCTGGAACTAGGGGAGATGTTTTAAACTGTTTCAGCACACAGTACCATATCTCCAGGATACATGAAAGGCTACTGGGATGGCCTTTCAGGACTCCTGGAACTAGGGGGGATGTTTTAAACTGTTTCAGCACACAGAACCATATCTCCAGGATACATGAAAGGCCACTGGGATGGCCTTTCAGGACTCCTGGAACTAGGGGAGATGTTTTAAACTGTTTCAGCACACAGAACCATATCTCCAGGATACATGAAAGGCCACTGGGATGGCCTTTCAGGACTCCTGGAAATAGGGAAGATGTAATAAACTGTTTGTGCACACAGAACCATAGCTCCAGGATACATGAAAGGCCACTGGGATGGCCTTTCAGGACTCCTGGAAATAGGGAAGATGTAATGAACTGTTTCAGCACACAGAACCATAGCTCCAGGATACATGAAAGGCCACTGGGATGGCCTTTCAGGACTCCTGGAACTAGGGGAGATGTTTTAAACTGTTTCAGCACACAGTACCATATCTCCAGGATACATGAAAGGCCACTGGGATGGCCTTTCAGGACTCCTGGAACTAGGGGAGATGTTTTAAACTGTTTCAGCACACAGAACCATATCTCCAGGATACATGAATGGCCACTGGGATGGCCTTTCAGGACTCCTGGAACTAGGGGAGATGTTTTAAACTGTTTCAGCACACAGAACCATATCTCCAGGATACATGAAAGGCCACTGGGATGGCCTTTCAGGACTCCTGGAACTAGGGGAGATGTTTTAAACTGTTTCAGCACACAGTACCATATCTCCAGGATACATGAAAGGCCACTGGGATGGCCTTTCAGGACTCCTGGAACTAGGGGGGATGTTTTAAACTGTTTCAGCACACAGAACCATATCTCCAGGATACATGAAAGGCCACTGGGATGGCCTTTCAGGACTCCTGGAAATAGGGAGGATGTAATGAACTGTTTCAGCACACTAAACCATATCGCCAGGATACATGACAGGCCACTGTGATGATCTTACAGCACCCCTGGGGATAGGGATATTGTTTTGTACTTTGACAGCACACAGACCAATATCACCATGATGACAGGTGAGCCAGTGTGATGGCCTCTCTAGTCCCCTGGTGATAGGGTGTATGTATTACAGTGCTTGAGCACACACAACCGTATCTCCAGGGTGACTGATAGACCACTGTGGTGAGCTCTCAGGACCACTGGGGATAGGGGGGCATATTGCACAACATTGGCAAAAACAACCAGATCACCTGGGTGATTGACATACCATTAATGCTTTGCTTCACATACCCTTTCTGTGGACGGAAAGGTTATTTGCTGCAGCTACACATTTCACCATATTCATATGATGTGATTTGGTTATGATTAAGCTGATCTATTGGTTTGCTTTCTTACAGTATGTGTTGGCACGTCCACAGCAGCAAATGCCAGGTAATAGGGCTAGCATCATGACCTGTGTGACCATATCCATCACCACCTGGGTAGAGGTCACACCTGTCACATATTATACAAAGACAATATGGGATGTATGTTCAGCTGCAGCACATTACTGACACACAATACCTGACCCCAACAGCATGAGGATCTGCAATGCACACAGCCTCTAGATATATATGTCTATTTCTAATGACCTGTCCCCATCCACTTACCTCCCTTGGGAAGTCAGCTTCTCTATTGAATCGTCTCTGTAGCCGTTCCCAGGCCCTGCGGACCTTTCTGCTGTCCCTGTACCTGTTTTGCCCGGGGAACAGCTTCTCCTGCCTTGTGGCAATCAGGCGAGACAGGATGCGGAGCTCCCGAGGAGTGAATGCAGGCTTTCTTGTTCTGGACGCCATTTTGGGATATTATCACCTGATTGCACGCAGCGTCATTGACGCGCATGCGCCCCGCAAATGCCACACATTTCCAATGTTTTACGTGCAACTGTGCCCCGCAAATGGCGCAGTTTAGCGACGTATGACGTCCAACTGCGCCCCAGAAATTGGCGCACTTTGGCGACGTAACACGTCTCATTGCGCTCCGCATCTGCTGCATGTTTTATAAATATTTTGTCCCACAGCGGGCGCAATTTATACACATATGACGTTCAACTGCGCCCCGCACATTGTTTTGCGGAACGAGTTGCGCACATGCGCACAACAACTGCAATATACAGTGCTGTGTGTCTCTTATATAAAACACATAACTATTTCATGACCTCATGGTGTTGACACATTTGGGACTTGAACTTATCATCACTTGCACACTGGTTCTTAGGCATTTGTTTGATGTGATGTGCTACGCCTTTCACATTGCACTGACTGCCACTACAACTGCTACTTCAACAAGGTGTTTTGAGGGACCATCAGATTGGTCTATCAGGCACCCTGGTGATATGGGGATATGTGTCGCAATAGATGATATTCACTACTCCATCTCAATGTCAACCCATACATTATGTATGTGATGGCATGGGGGGGGGGGTGTTTGCATCTGCACATTCTACATCCACATTAGGTTGCATAGCACACATATTGAGCTTATTGAGATTGCCATGCGATGGACATGGATGTAGATGTTAGGTTTATGTGCTGACATACAGAGTGAGTGGCTGGGGTGTGCGACACATTCACTGTCATACCTACCTATGTTACAGACGTCGTGTTTGCCTTCACACCATCAGCCTAATCTATATAACTTGCTGGCACATTACTATCTACTATCAACAGTGGTTTGTGTGGCCTTTGCGTTTTGGATTTGTTTTTTGAACAAACACACTGTGACATTGCAATAACCTAGTGTGGCACATCAGGTACCCTATGAGTCACTTCAGAGAGGACAATATGAGGTGCAGTGTCCACAACAGCACCTTCTAATGTTCAAATAAACGAACCTTGTAAGGTACTTTTGAGGGACCTTCATGCTACAGCATTGAGGGTGTTGTTGGTGGCACCACCAAATGACATTACAAAGGGAAGAGGCCTCAGAGAGCCATATTAGATTAGACCACTGTAGAATCAGGGGCATTACCTATGTCTGTACACGTTGTGACGTCACAGGGGGCGAAACCTCCATAGCTCTGTGTATGAGAGACACTCCTCCTTGAACCCCTAGGCCAGTCTGCTGATCAGTATAGCCCTAATTAATATGCATGAGATCTATAGGCATCAGAGCTACCCTGGCAACCTCACAGATTTGTGGCCCTACAGGTCTGTATTTTTAGACCCCTGTCTTACACCTCTGTCATTTAGGTGTGTGACTGTACAAAGTGCAGATATCAGTGACATGAAAAGCATATATACTCACTGTGACATACTTCCTCAATTCTCATGCCCACCATGCAGTTCTATAATCTATAAGATGTTGGTGGTGGTGAGAGGCAGAGAAGCATGTTACACAGTTTATGTGAACATTTTGATGTCTTGCACATCAGCACCTTGCCCACTTACAAACGTTAATGACAGAGATGTTTGTCAGGGTTGTTGATGGCCAGCCCTGGAGGGCCACACTCCACTCCGTTTGGCAAGACATCTGTAATGCATATATATCTCATGCATCTTCATTTGTACTAACATAAACACATGTCATGGCTAGACTTTCACGGAGGACTGCTTCAGAACCACTGCCATAGCTGCTAACACACCCCTGGCTGGCTACAGTTTGAGTATGGGCCAACACATGACCTGTTTGCTTTCTTTACCACGATAGACTTCAATCACACATACCCATGATGCACTGCACATGTAAATAAGCAGTCTACAAATATAAGCACTATGGTTTATGCAGCCACTGAAACACCTACGTATGTACATGATTAATGAGCGTGTAGGTTAATGACACAGAGTTAGTCTTGGACATCACATTGTGCGGCTCCTGTGCTCACCCTGAATGTGAGAGGGGAGACCCAGAACCATGACCACAGCACCTGGCTCAGCTAAGATAGCCTATGGTGTGAGTCCACATCAGTCACAGTGTCTGATGAGTAGCACTTGTTGATGCACATGCACATACACTTCTGTGCATCTGTTATTTCCCTGTGATGTGTAGCCCTTTAAGCAATTTGCTGCAACCACATCAGTCATATCCTGTGTGGTGGCCATTGTCATCGCCACATTAGTTATGGGAGGGGGAGAAGTGTGTTAGACAGACGGATTATGTGACAACACCCAAACGTAACATTCAGACTCATCACTGCAATGGTGCTGCTGGTGGGAAGTGATAACCTCTGTCCAGCAGAGGAAAATACAACTTACAGCATGGGGCATGCATTTATGTGAACATCAATAAGGTGACAGCAGACAGATGGCATGCCTGGACATGCTCAGCAGCCCACCACCACTATCTGACATTGTCCAGCAGCAAACACAGATAAGCTGCAGCTGCTACACCCTTCAAAGTGTGGCACCCTTACACATACTAGGTGCAAGCAGTCTGATAGCTTATCCATACTGCATACTACTGGTGACAATGTGTGCAACCCAAACTGGGACGTCTGCACACTCACCGAGTAGTTACGTTCGTGATTGGGCTCCAAAAGGCAACCCATAGATATCACTTGCAAAAGATGTTGTTGCCACTACAGCTGACCTAGCCATGCTATGGTAACTACTCAGTCAGGGTGAGACTGACCTTCCAGGAGGACATGCTTGGGCTACCTTGTCCATGCTACTGATGACCACACACTGCAATTTCACTTACATTGCCCTACGTTCTGTCCTCATGCATCCTGCCGAGACCAGCCTGTCGGGGGTATGACCGCAATACCTAGCACCTCATTATGCACAATGGCAAGCTAACACTGCACACAGTACAAACATTGTGCGCTGAGTAAGGTGTTGCATACATCACACACTGGATGTACAGCCACACAATCCCACAGCTATGCCATCACTGTGCTACTATAGATAGTTTTTCCAGTCTATGCCAAATCAGCAGTCGTGGACACAGTGCATGCATGGCTAGGCTATGAAATAGTGCTACTGTCACACCCCATGGTGGGGAACATCGTCAAACAACAGACCTGAGACACACTCCACATATATCAGACATATTGGTGTGATACCACTCAATAACCATATTGTGGTGTACGTAGACATTGATATCTGCCACTGATCAGATCAACATGTTGCTATATGTGTGGTGTATTTCAAGGTTTATGGTGACAGTGCTACAGTGCGCACATACTAGTTTTATGAGATGGACGCAACGCACACTATCATGACTGTCCAATTGGCTTTGGGTCCTGAAGCCTGTGTGTCTGGTCATTTCGCCTCCTGTTGATCGGTAATCTCTGGCACAGGTCCCCAACTCCAGTCCTGTTGTAACAGACACTGCTACATTTTCACAAATGTGCCTCAGATATGCATGAGATATATCTGCATACCATGGACCGGCACATGCAGATGAACAGAGACATCTTTATTTACAACATCATAACATGTGAATAAATTGTGTCCCTACAGGACTGCATTTGAGGAAATCTGATCTATGTGATGCACATTTCTCTCTTATATGTCCACCTTGAGAGACAATATACATGTACTGTCCCTGTTTGCACTTTTCCCACTACAGGTGGTTTGTTTTTTGAGAAAAATTAGGGGATGTGACAATTGCGGGGATTGGTTCGGCAGACCTGACACACGTGATTTGAACTTGTGACCTTCACCTCCTGCAGGCAGTGCCTGTGTGCTTTGCACCACCTTCTTGACACAGAGACAGTGCATTTCCAGGTACATCCATGTCTGTTTGTCAGACTAACCCTGTCTGTTGCACTACACAGCACCCACCTAAAAACAGATAGGCCATGGTGTGATGTGGACAGGTGTCACCAGTTCCCCTGCCGTCAACATGTTCACATGGCCTTATATTGGAGTCTGCATTACCCTTTAATGAGTTTGGGCACTCCAGGAATGCTTTTGTTTGACTCTGCTGTAGGTGATGCACATGTTTATGTGGTGGGTACTGTTGATGATAACATAAACATATGCCAAAATATCTTGGGTTCTCAGCAGAAAAGTATCAGTCTTTAATGCCTGTTTTTTTCAGGGTACACTTATGTGCACTAGTTGCAAGGAGCCACAGACAGGATTTGAACCTGTGACCTTCTGTTGTTGCACACACTGTCTGTGTACACTGCACCACTGTTTCTAAACATATATTCTGCATTCCGAGGGAAGTCCATGACTTTACATCTGACAGTGCCTGTCTGTTGTTGTGTACGGTGCCAGGCTACACACGCCTACGGCACTGTCTGCTGTGGCTTGCAGTCCTTATCTGGCAAACCCATATAACCTGATTGCGTTGTGGCACTCCAGGACGGAATTTGAGGGACTCGCCTGTACATAATGGCCATTGCTCTGGTTTGTGTGCGGTGTGGGGTAAAATGTAGGTGTTGAGCCCATGCTTATGTTCTCTGCAGTACAGCAGTGTGTGAACTCTCACTGTTTAGTGGTGGTTAAAAATATGGGTACTGGGTTGCCATGAACCTCAGCTGTGATTTGAACCTGTGAACCTCTCATCATATAGTCACTGGCTGTGTCCGCTGCACAACACTGTGCCCACAGAGACTGTGCAGTATCTGGAGATAGGAAACCTGGCTGCACAAGCCTGACACCCTGCTCTGCATAGGTTTACTGTGGGCACGTTTTCTTTGTATGGGGACAGAGGTGCAGGACACACACAAATATGCCCTCCAAATAGGTGCAGTCACAGAAATAAACCGAACAGTGCATCAGTGATATCACTGGATGACCTGATATGCACTCCCAGGACAGTTCCATTACATTGCAGTGCTTTTGAATGTGTCCACGGACCATGGACCCTTCCAATATTCATTTCAATTCTTTGGAGCTTTCCTGGGAGTGTTTATTATTGTTGCCCATTAATAGCAGTGTTGCCCAGCAGACTTATGATTTTCGCATACTTGGTTGTGGTTATTTTCATGTTACATTTGCGAGTTTGTTCTGTGCACATGTTTCACACTGCTCACGTTTTTGGGGTTTCCACGATGTTGCTGTACATTGCTGACGGAAATGGTTTCTCTTCCCTTTAAATCACCTCTAACGCGTGTGTTTCACTGGCGGTATTTTTTTCTTGTAAATTAGGGCACGCTCCTGTGCGGAGAGTCTCTCCCCTCCCACATTCCACCCATTGACCCCATCTCTCCGCCCCTCGGGGGCCTTCCTCCGCCCTCATTTCGCCTTTCCACGCCTCTATCGCACATGAGCGCCCCGCAAACGTGCGTGTTTGCGGCGCACGCGTGCGGGACCCATTAATGTGCCGCGCACGTGTACGGGGTGCTTAAGAGCACTTAACTGCATCATTTTAGGGCGCTCAGGTGCGCCCCGCAAAAGTGCCCCGTTTAGTAAACATGCCCCTGAGTCACACTCACACGTTGAAAAAGGAAACTTATAATTAATGTTTCATTTCTACATTTTATGTACATAAGAACATAAGATATGCCATACTAAGTCAGACCAACGTCCATCAAGCCCAGTATCCTGTTTCCAACAGTGTCCAATCTAGATCACAAGTACCTAGCAGGTTCCCCAAAAGGCACAGGTTGCATAATGCTTGTATTGGGTCAATAAGTAAATACAAATAATTTCATTTGTATTATAATGTTCATCTTAATCATCTATCAAAATTTTACAGACATTCAGGACAATCCAGGACAAATCGCCAAAATTCAGGACAAAATCAAGGTATTTTTCAAATCAGGACAAGCTTTCAAAAATCAGTACAATCCTGATAAAAAGAGGAAATCTGGCAACCCTACACCTATATAAAAATGACACCTCCCACTTATATGAAAACACACACACACAGACATACCACACCATAAACACTCCTGTACCACCCTCACACACACAGGCACCCCACTCCTGCATCACACACACATAGGCACCCCCATGATGCAGAACACTTACAGGCATGCCACCCGGAACCACACACATGCTAATACACACATACTCAAACAATCCAACACACACTTACACACACACAGACGTCTCATTCTCATACCACACATATCATCCCTGCACCACACTCCACACCACCTCCACAAAAATACCCCACCCTATATGACACAAACACACGTAGACACCCCACACACACTCTCTACCCTGCACCACACATAAACAGTCTACCTCTATATAACCCCATTCATAGAGATGCCTCTTATAATCAAAAAGAAACTTGCAAGAATCATAATGAAATACAATGCAGTCAGAGGAAGCTTAATTTCTATTCTACGAGGAATGCCCATCAACACAACTATAATTCAGGTATATGCCCCAACAACAGCTGCAGAAGAGGATGAAGTTGATGAGTTCCATGAATAGGTACAAGCTGAAATTTGCAGAAGATGCTAAAATAATATTATGATTGTCATGGGTGACGGGAATGCAAATGTTAGCAACAAAGAGGGCAAAGTGGTTGGAAAACATGGACTTGGCAAAAGAAATGAAGCTGGAGAAAAACTAATAGAATTCTGTAAGAACAATGATCTTTTCTTCTCAAACCCCTTCTTTTATTTTATTTATTTAACATTTCTTATATACTGCCTTTTATGATATCAACGTGGTTTACATTGAACAAACTGAAATTACATTGAACAGGGCATTATAACTTGGAGATAACTATTTTACAGGGAACTTGGGCAATGGAGGGTTAAGTGGCTTGCCCAAGACCACAAGGAGCACCTGTGGGACTAGAAACCCCAGTCCTTCCAGCCCAAGGTTGCTGTTCTCTAGTGGGATTTGAACCTCTGACCTTAGGTAACTTGCCCCAACCACTAGGCCACTCCTCCCTCTAGCAGCAGAAGCACTGTACACATGGACTTCACATAATGGATTGAACAAAAAATCAAATTAACTACATCAGTGGAAGTCAACGAAGGAAAAGCTCTATAACATCAACAAAGACCAAACCTGAAGTTGACTGTGCTACAGATCACCAACCACTAATATGCAAACTCAAGCTAAAGTTGAAAAAGAGAAAGCCACTCATGAATGTCGCAAAATATGACCTTGAGAATATACCACCAGAATTTAAAGATTGCCTGCAAAATGGATTTGCTGCTTTAGATACAAATGACATAGCTCCAGAAGAGTTATGGGATTTCATTAAGAAAGTTGTTTTGAAAGAAAGTGAGAAGCCTCTATAAAATGTGAAAAAGCAAAAATGCCCAAAATGGATGACAAAAGAAACTCTGAAAATTACCCAGAGAAGCTAAAGCCAGAGGAGTAAACAAGGGAATCACAGAACTCAACAGAGATTTCTAATGTGCAGCAAGACAAGACAAGGAGAAGTACTACAATGATGTATGCAAGGAAATAGAATCAGAAACTATTGAGGAAGAACAAGATCAGCTTTACTAAAACTATGACAGTTAAAGAAAAAAAACTCTAGCCTCAAAATGGAATGCTACAAGATGCTCAGGAATACATGGTGAATGATGCTGAGAAGATCAAGAAAAGATGAAAGGTATATACAGAGTCATTATACCATAAAGATAGGTTGACTAACAGCCATTTCAACCTGTACCTTATGATCTGGAACCACTGGTGATGAAAGAAGAAGTCAAAGCAGCATTAAAAGCCTTATCAAAGAACAAAGCACCAGGCATTGATGGCATTCCCAAAAAAGTATTACAGCAATCTGATGCAGCTGTTACCATATTTACATGGCTCTACCAGGAAATTTGGAAGACATCATCATGGCCAACTGACTGGAAAATATGTGTTTATACCAATACTAAAGAAAGATGATCCAACTGAATGTGGAAATTATTGCACAATCACTCTGATCCTACATGCCAGTAAGATTCTACTGAAGATTATTAATAAGAGACTACAAGCATACCTGGAAGAGAACTGCCTGAAGTGCAAGCAAGTTTCAGGAAAAGGCGAAGAACGAGAAACATCATCGCAGATGTGAGATGGATCCTTGAAAAGACAAGAGAATACCAAAAGGATATCTATATGTGTTTTATCAACTACAGCAAGGCTTTTGATTGAGTAAACCAAGAATCTCTGGGCCACATTAAGAAGCATAGCTATACCAGAACACCTTATAGGTCTCTTGCACAATCTTTACATTGATCAAGAAGCAATAGTTTGAACGGAACAAGGAGAAACAGAATGGTTTAAAATCAGTAAAAGTGTATTAAAAGACTGCATACTTTCCCCCTACCTGTTTAATTTATATGCAGAACAAATTATCAAAGAAGCAGGACTGTATGAAGAAAACCGAGATGTGAAGGTTGGTGAAAGACTCATTAACAACCTTCACAATGCTGATGAAAGCACATTACTGGCTGAAAGTGAAGATGATCTGAAACATTTGCTTCTCAAGATCAAGGAACATAGGGGTATGTTTACTAAACTGCGGTAATGCCATTCGCGTTAGGTTCCGCGGTAGAGGCAGAAATGCCCAAATAAGGACATAGGCGGTACATCATTACAGTTAACGCGCGGTGACATAGAGTAATGCGCGTTACACGGCACCATGTAAAGCGCCACGCAAAGCGCCCTATATGGCGCTGCATAAGGTGCCTAGTTAGACAGCAGAGCTGTAGCACAATGGTTAACACACTGACTGATGGTGCAGGGGTCATGAGTTTAATCCCGTGAGGGTCTAATGAGTAAAGCTGGCTGAGACATTACACTTTACATTAAAGCAGTGCTGTCTGAGGCATTTTGTTTTGTAATTTTGAAACCAGGATAGTGTTAAACCACCCATACCCATGATGCACTGCACACGCAGATCAGCAGTCTACAGATGATCACAAGATGCGGAATGCACCCCCCCCCACAGCACCTCAGCCTGGTAGGGAGTACTGACCATGTGCACCCCCCCCAGCACCTCTGCCTGGTAGGGGGTACTGACCATGTGCACCCCCCAGCACCTCAGCCTGGTAGGGGGTACTGACTATGTGCACCCCCACAGCACCTCAGCCTGGCAGGGGGTACTGACCGTGTGTGTTACTGGCACAGAGTAGCTACAGACTATCACAGTGTGCGGGTCCTGTGCTCACCCTGAGGGTGAGGTGGGGTGCCCAGCACCATTTCTGCAGCACCTGGCTTTGCTGAGAGAGGCTATGCTGCAGGTCCCCATCAGTGCCAGTGTGTGATAGGTAGTCCTTGCAGACGCCCCTAGGATATGCCTGTACCCATCTGTATTTCACATCTAGCCCTTGTGGACTATGATGCACCCAGAATAGTGCATACCCTGTGTGGATGCCATGGTCACATAATTTAGGTGAAGGGGGATGTTTGGACACACAGGCGGATTACGTACAACCACCCAACCCACCCTCTGTGGCTCAGGCTGGGGGACAGGATCTCCCACCAACAGATCCACATTCTACCCCCCTGCAATGGTGACAGTAGAGGGGACCATCAACCCCAGTCCTGCTGGCGAATAGACACCCTACAGGGCAGTCAATGCAGATCTGTACGCATCCAGAAATAAGGCAATGGCAGACAGACAGTAGGCCTGGAAATGCACAGCTGCCCCCCACCACCATCTGACATTCTCCAGCAGCAAGCACAGTGAGTCACCAGCCGCTGCACCCTGCAAGGTGTTCCAGCCACACACATACTAACTGCAGACAGTCTGCTAGCTAGTCCATAGTGCATGTTCCTGGAGGAGATGTGTGCACCCAAACCTGGGATGTGAGCACACCCACCAAGCAGATAAGTCAGTGATTGTGCCCCAGAAAACAGAACCCATATATATCACTTAAGAGAAACAATGTATAGCACTATGGGGGAATCCAGCCATGCTGTGGTCACTGACACTCAGGGTGAGAGTGACCTCCCAGCAGGACATGCTGTGGCCACCCTGTCCATGCAGGTTGTGGCCGGGCACTACAATGTCCCAGCCATTGCCCTATGCCCTGTGCAGATGCATCCAGGCCAGGCCACCCTATCCAGGCTATACCCACAGTACCTTGCTCCTCATTATGCACATTGGCAGGCTAACACTGGCAACAGTGCAGGCTGAGGAAGGTGTTGGAAGCCACCACACACTGGATAGACAGACACACACTCCCACACCTATGCCAGCATTGTGCAACTATAGAGGCTTTTGGAAGCTCTGGCCACCGCACCAGTCCTGGGCACAGTGCAGGCATGGCTATGGTACGCAATACTGTTGGGCTCACTCCCCAGGGTGGTGAACACTGTCAGACACCAGACCTGAAACACACTCCACAGACATCAGAGAGGTTGGTATGATACAGCTCAATGAGCAGATTGTGCTTAACTTAGGGATTGCTATCTGCCAGTAATCATATCAACCTTCTGATTTATGTGTACCATATTCCCAGGTTTAGGGTGGCATTGCTAAGGTATGCAAGTGCTAGTATTGGGAGATGCACGCAGGGTCCAACATCCTGCCTCTCCAGGAGGCTTTCGATAATGGAGCCTGTGGGTACGGGCGTGTCTGCCCCTGTTGGCCACTGCTCTAGGGCAGAGGTTCTCAACTCCAGTCCTGGTGGGCCAAACACTGTTCGGGTTTTCATGCTGTCCCTAATGAATATGCATGAGATACATCTGCATACCATGGGGACGGTGCATAGAAATGCAGCACAGCCATATTTATTAGAGATAGCATGGAACCTGAATGGTGTTTGGCCCTCCAGGACTGCATTTGGGAGACTCTGCTCTAGGTAATACACATGTCTATGGTGTCTGTGCTCTGTAGGGTAAAATGTAGGTGTTTTAGACATGTTTATGTCATCTGCAATAAAGGTTCTGTCTGTATTAGCACGTTTTCATAGTGGGTAAAATATAGGGTTGGCAGGAACCACAGCTGGGACTTGAATCTGTGACCTTCTGCCCCTGAGCACACTGGCTGTGCATACTGCACCACCGTGTTGCCACAGGGACAGTTCATTCCCTGAAGATACCATGACTGTTTGTCAGACGGAGCCTGTCTGTTGCAGTGCACGGCACCCACCTAAACGGGGCTAGGCCATGGTCTGCTGCGGCCAGATGTCACTGCCCCCTCTGCCACCAGCACCCCTACGCCACCATGCTGCCATGCCCTTCTGCTGGTGGTGCTGGTGGTGCACAGTCTCAGGCCATCCAGTGTGCAGGTAGGCGGCTGCCTATGGTGCAGGTTCTGGGGTAGGGGTGCCTGCATAGACTTCCACGCTTCTCCCCAGCACCGCCTTCCACTGTTCTGTGCCCTTGGGGGTAGCTGCTGGGTACTATCCCCTGTGACACTGTGGGAAACAAAGTCGTGCCCATGTTGGGCCTTCATCAGTTGCTGTCTGGCTGCTCTGCTGTTTCAGCATTCATATGGGCCACCTAGGCATCACCCTAGTCTGCACTGTGGCCCAGCTGCACCACAGCATGTGCTGCCTGCTGCCCTCTGTATCCCCTTTTCCAGCATCTGTCCAGTTGCCCATTCCGACATGCCCACCCTGCTGTGCGCAACATGTGCACGCCATAGGACACCTGGCCAATAACAAGGGAAAGCCCGGATCAGCGCTATTTCACTGTGGGATCATTCATCTTGTCAGGGGACAGAGCATAGACCCTTCCACGATTACTATCTTTTTTGGGAGCTTTATCGGTAGTGTTTTTTGCTGTTTCCCAATATTATCACTATTGGCCAGCTTGGTTAAGTTTTTTTCCAGTTTGTTGAGGTCATTTTCAATGTTTATGTGCCCTTTTGTTCTGTGCACATGTATCACACTTATCACTCATTGTAGGTTTCCCTGCCTATGCAGTACATTGCTGACACTTAAATAATTTCTCTCCCCTGCAAAGGTGCATCTAACGGCAGGTTTTCAATCGTGTTAGGATTCAGCTCTTCAGATCAGCGCGTTAGTGTGAAAGGAGCCTCTCCCCGCCCACACTCTGCCCAATGACCCCTTCTCTCCCCCCTCTCTCCACCTTCTGCGGTGTTTACCGCGCCACGGAACGTGAACGATCGTTAACGTTACATAACGCGCATTATGTAATGTTACCGCAGTTTAGTAAACATACCCCATAGTCTTAAAATGGGCAGCACAAGTGAGGTGAGGAGCTGAAAGGGGTTCCCCACAGCCCAAGCCTGGTAAAATCAATAAGTTCATCGCTGATGGAGAAGAAATTGAAATAGCTGACAAGTTTAACCTACTTGGATCAACTATCAATAATGAAACGACAAGCAGTCAAGAAATCCGATGATGCATTACTCTTGGCAGAATGGCTATGAAGGACCTAGACAAGATTCTGAAGAATAGAGATGTCTCTCTCCATACAAAGATTTGACTTCTTCAAGCCATGGTATTTTCAATAACATATGGATGTGAAACTTTGATAGTAAAAAAGATAGAAAGAAAATCAATGCCTTTGAATTATGGTGGCTGGCGGTGAATACTGTGTATACCATGGACTGCTTGAAGAACAAACCAGTCAGTACTAGAAGACATCAAACTTAAGCTTTCCTTAGAAGCTCATATGACAAGACTTCAACTTTCATACTTTGGACCCAACATGCGAAGAGAGAGATTGTTAGAGAAAGACATCATGCCAGAAGGTCAATGCCAATAGAGGAAGGCCATCAATCACCAAAAAATCCCTTGTCTGCTAATAAATAACAATCAAACCTAAAAATCACCAAACTGTCCCTAAGAACCAGTTTCTATTACTTTTTGTCGGAGTGTATCGAGGGAGGCTAGGCACTGAAAGCCAACCACACCAGACGATGCATTCCCTTTTAATCATAATTTTTTTCATGAACGCTTTTTCAAAACAATGCAAACCACTTAAATTTCAATGTCCCCTGAAAAACTGGATTAAACAATTCCTGTTGCGGCACCAAATGTAGACCACGACATGCACATTTTGGGTTTCTCATCCCTGTGTCAAGTGCTGTTTTCCATCCAATACTTTGAACCGCCATTTGTAAGGGATTCCACTCATTTCATCCAACAGTTATTATCTCTCTCATTTTCTTCATGGGATTTATATTTGGTTACACTTGATGTCACCGCACTATATACTAATATAGACCAAACTGAGGTGATGACCTTATTATCAACATCATTTGTGCATGCTCCTTCTCGTCTTCCTCGAACATTTTTATTGGACCTTATTGAACTAGTGTTGACCCGAAATTATGTTTTTGTCCGAAGGCAAATATTATCAACAGATTTTCAGAATAGCTATGGGGGCATCGGTAGCTCCCTCAATTTCTACCTTATATATGGCTGATTTTGAAGAAAAACTTCTATATGGATCTTCTCATTTTGCCCATATATCTTTTTGGAAGAGATTCTTAGACGACATTTTTTTAGTATGGAATGCCACCCATTCTGAGTTACAAGAATTTATTTCCTGGTTGAATAATTTGAAACCTAACATCACTTTTACTGCACATGTTGATCAACATCAAATAAAATTTCTTGATATGTTTGTATTTAAGGATGGGGAATCTTTAAAAACTTCCTTATATAGAAAGAGTGTACAGAGAAAAAGTTTGCTTAAATACCAGAGTTTTCATCCTGGGCCATTATGGAGAGGACTACCGTTTGGACAATTTCTTAGATTACGTCGACTATGTTCTTCATTCTCTGAATTTAAATATCATGCGATGGATTTGAGGACTCGGTTATTGCAAAGAGGATATCCAGGAAAAATAATAGACAGCTTACCGTCGAGCCACCTATGTACATCGTGAATGGTTGTTAGATAATACTTCGACAGATGGTACATCAACCAAGAATCTTGAAGCTTTTGTAGGTATTCTTCCATATATGAACTTCAGTATGGATGTGGTCACTATACTTAAAAAACATTGGCACATTCTTGGATTACACCCTTGTTTTCATAAATCGCTTATGATAGCCTTTTCTCGAGAATCAAATTTACAAGATCATCTGGTTCATTTTACAGCATCTATAGATAGACCACCTTCCCCATTCCCGGATAATCGTGGTCATTTTCCATGTAATTCATGTTTACATTGTGGAACAACATTGACGGGCAAAACTTGGATACATCCAAAAACAGGTCGTGCTGTTCAACGTAAATGATTGACAAACTGCGGTTCCACTTTTGTAGTATATATTTTGCAATGTCCATGCTCTCTATTATATATTCCACAAAAACAATCCCCCCCCCTGCTATTTGGTAATTCCAAAGAACGCAAATACATCTAAATTACCACAGCACCCCTCCCCAAAATAACAATAAATAAATTCACTTCTTTTTGTCGGATGGTACCAAGGGAGGTTAGAACAATTATCCTAACCACACCAGATGGCAACACAATCCTCTGAGAAAAAAGGGCACGACGTTTTTCCGAAACGTGCACGTCGTGCCCTTTTTTCTCAGAGGATTGTGTTCTGCTGCGAATTTGATAATACGTTCTTCACCATTTACAAGCTAAGTTTTATGCTGTTATTCAGCTTATGTTTGATTAAAATGGATGTTGCCATCTGGTGTGGTTAGGGTAATTGTTCTAACCTCCCTTGGTGCCATCCGACAAAAAGAAGTGAATTTATTTATTGTTATTTTGGGGAGAGGTGCTGTGGTAATTTAGATGTATTTGTGCTCTATTATATATTGGCAGAACCTCAAGAGTAATAAGAACTCGACTAAATGAACATGCCTCACGTATTCATCAACGAGTGATTTCTGCCTCGATAGTTGTGCATTGCATGGGAGTTAAGCATGAGTTTTATGATCTAAAATGGTCATTGCTTGATCATGTTCCACCTAACCCTGGGGGGGGGGGGGGGGGTGATCGTATAACTTAACTACAGAAACTGGAACAAAAATGGATCTTCAGATTAAACACGGTTCATCCCTTAGGGTTAAATAAAGAAGTTGAATGGCATACTTTGCTGTGAGGTCATCTATGACGTGGAGGGATTCCCCTGCTAATGTGGGGTTTTCCCATCGTCTTATTGGTGGTTCCTATATGAAGGACAGATTGTGTAGCCAATTGAAAATACCATACCCTTTGAAAACCACGGATGGTTACATCTTGGCGTTTAATGGCGGTTCAAAGTATTGGATGGAAAACAGCACTTGATACAGGGATGAGAATCCCGAAATGTGCACGTCATGGTCTACGTTTGATGCCGCAACAGGAATTGTTTAATCCAGTTTTTCAGGGGACATTGAAATTTAAGTGGTTTGCATTGTTTTGAATTGGTTTGTTTATTTGTTTGAAGAGAGGAAGGCCAGCAATGAGATGGATTGATACAATAACAGCAGCTATGGGTGTCAGTTGTCATGGGGCAAGGCAAATAAGAACAGAAGAAATGCAGGAAAATGCTCGGGGTAGTTTTAAAAGGCACACTGAAAAGCACATGGCTAGTGGTTGCCATGAGCAACGAATGAAAACACAAGCTCAGGCTGCAGGAAAACACCTAGAGAAAGCATTACGTAATGGCTCATTAGGAAGACAGAGACAGCTGCAAAGAATTGAGCCAATGGAAGTCTCAAGCTATGACGCACTTAAAATAGAGCCAGCTTGGAGCATGAAAGAGAAAGGCTAGAAGGGCCAGGAGAAAGGCCAAAGGGAAGGCAAAAGAGAAAGGAATGGAGAAAGTTACCACAGAAGCCCAGAAGCAGCTTGAAGAGAAATAGGACACAGAAACACTGCAGCCAGCAGGAAAGCCGTCCACAGAAGCCAAGGTAAAGGAAGGGATAGAGAGAGATCCCCAAATCCATACCTGAGTGTTTCTGACGTGGAGTCTATCTGCTCTGAAGGAGAGTTTGCCCCAGAGGAATCCTCACAGGTCAGTGCTTTAAACCAGGGCTATGATAAGAAAAAGCCTGGCTGGGAGCAGAAGAGAATTACCCGTAGCAAACTAAGAGAGAGAGAGATAGATAGCAGGTTCCGGTTTCCCAGTCCTAAGCAAACAAACCGAGGCCGGGCTGAAAGAGGCCACAGTGAATGGAATAGAGGGGCACTGGAATTCCTGTCTAGAGGTCTTGAAGGGACAGATCCTGTGAGGGCAGAATCCCGTCTCTTTGGTAACCAGCCTTTCCTAGCTGATAGAGGGGAGAGAAGCTTCAGCCGTAAAGAAAGAGAGTTAAGTAATACCAATACAAGTTACAGCCCTGAGCAAGCTTTTACAGAAGACGTTCCAGAGGAGTTGGAATATGATTGTGGTGCTGATAATAGTGATTGCTGTAAGATGGACTGTACGCTAGTTTTTTCTGATGGTATTACATCTTTTTGCTGAAGACCCTGTTCAGGTGAAATCTGTGCAGGAGGCACCGATTTCAGCCACGCAGTTTTTCTGAAGAGTAAGAAAGCTGTTTTCCTCCCTGTTTATTTTGTTA
This sequence comes from Ichthyophis bannanicus, assembly GCA_033557465.1. Classification (NCBI taxonomy): domain Eukaryota; kingdom Metazoa; phylum Chordata; class Amphibia; order Gymnophiona; family Ichthyophiidae; genus Ichthyophis; species Ichthyophis bannanicus. The sequence goes on along the minus strand of CM066048.1, from coordinate 111,833,902 downwards.
AAGCTGAAGCAAAGTATTTCTGTTATCATTAATGATCCATTTTGTGTTACACCAGCATGATGGTTTATTTCCTTTTGTAACCTGCCACAAGAATCCTCCCGGGAAGGGGAATAAAACCTCTTGAAAGCATAGTGACTCGTCCGCAACTACTTTCTTATTGACTGGCTATTGGGACATTCCAAACCCAGGGGACATAACCAAGTCCTTGCTTGTAATAAGAGGACCCACACTACATCCCTCCAGCCTTCTATCTTAGAAGCCCAGGGGGTTGGTGACAAAGTATATCAACAATTAGCCACCTGACTGAAGATCACACACAGTTTAGGACAACTATCAAGAAGGTCACTATGAATCAACACTGACTTGATGGCACTTAACAACAACAACACAGAGATGCCTCATACAGTCCCTCACCTACTGCTATTCCACTATATCATGTTTTCTGCACTCAACAGACATATACAAATTAACACTTAGAAAAAATAGGAAATGCACAGAAAATATGTTCATTTATTTTCTTTGTGTAATTGTTCTTATTTAATTATTTTATTTATTTAAGATCTTTATATATATAGGGGTCTATTCTCGCCCGCTATTTGACCCCTGCCAGCCCTGTCAAAAGCCTTCCCATGGAGTTTGTACAGGGAGACTTAGACCGAGGCAGGAGGGGGCATTGTGGAGGCGGAGTTAGGGCAGACAGTGGGCGGTACACAATCCGGATATAATGGGCTGATTCTGAAGTCAGCCCTGTACAACAGGGGTCTGCAGACTGGATGGGGGACTTATTCTACCTCGGAGGTGGAATACGTCCCCATGGATGTCAGGGGACGGCAGGCCCAGGCAGCACAAGTGAGATGAGGGGCTGAATGGGGTTTCCCACAGCCCAACCCCGGCCATGGAAGGCCAGATTGGGGGAAAGAAAAGAGTGGTCAGCAGCTGGGGATCACTGCTCCATTCAGGTCCCTGACTGAGTTAGCAGGGCATAGGTCTGTATGTGCCGGCCAATCAGAATCAAGTCCCAGCCTGCATGTACTGACCCTAGACCTGATTCTGATCCTGTGGGGCACATCCAGCCCCCACGGGATTGGAATTGGGTCTACCTCTTTGCGTCCCAATTCCAATCGGGTGCACAGGGGCCTGGACGTACATGTTGGAATGTGCCTCATACTGTTTACCAAAGCAAAATCAACTTGTTCAAAATAGTGCACAATAAACAGTAATATACATTAATCCTATAAAGTAAATACAGAATAAGGAGGCATTTTTGCACCCATGCCCAGGTATCTTACAAAAGCTTTTACTTACTCACCAATGTTACTTTTCTACTTATTGCTTTTTTCATAGCCATTTTTAACTCTTTATTTCTCAAACTATAAATCAAGGGATTTAACAGAGGAAGTATGATTATATACAATATGACAGAAAGCTTATTTGATTCCACCAACTTCCCTGACTTGGGCAACATATACACTCCTGTCATAGTCCCATATGTCAGAAGGTTGACTATAAGATGGGAGGAGCAGGTTGAGAAGGCCTTGCTTTTCCCCTCTGTAGAATGAATATTGAGGATAGTAGAAATGATAAACACGTAGGATGTCACAGTTAGGAGAAATGGGACAAATACCGCTAACGTCCATTCAACAAAGTTCATAGTTTGAATGACTGAGGTGTCTGTGCAGGAGAGTTTCAGCAATGCTTTCAGTTCACAGAAGAAGTGATTGATTATATTGGAGTCACAAAAAGAAAATTGGGATGTAACGATGCCATATGGCAAAGATTCCAATAAACCTGTTATCCATGAGGCAGCCGCCAGAAGATCACAGACTTTCTTATTCATAATGGTGGTGTAATGAAGGGGATTACATATAGCAACATAACGGTCATACGCCATGGCAGTGAGAAGCGCATATTCTGTGCTTACACACATAATATAGCAGTTCATCTGTAGAATACATCCCCAAAATGATATACTAGTTCTACTTGTTATGATTGCTAGCAATTTTGGAACAATCGAGGTCAAAGAGTAGATATCTAAGACTGCTAAGTTGGCCAAGAAGAAAAACATGGGGATGTGCAGTTGTCGATCGGCACATACTATGTAGATAACTAGGAGGTTTCCAAGAACAGCCATCAGGTAGAGGAGGAAGAAGAGAGAAAAGAGAGGGAACTGCAGCTCTGGGAATTCAGAGAACCCCAAAATCAGGAATTCAGTCACGCTGCTGCGGTTTTCCATTTGTTTGGATTCATATAGAACTGAAAAAAGGAGAGGGAGAGTTAGGGAAATGAATAGAAATTAGGTTGCACTGAGACCAAAATAATAAAAGGGGCCCGATTCAGACCTGGAACCAGACACACAGAGTTAGCCTGGATTCTGATCTCACGGGGCACATCTAGCCCCACGGGATCAGAATCACATCCAGGCCTGTACATGCAGGCTGGGACCCTGATTCAGGTCGGCCTACATATACAGGCCTTGCCTGGATAACTCAGTCAGTGCTTTTGAATGGAATTATGGTGCCATGGCGTCTGGTTGCCATGCACCATGGCTCTATTCAAAAGCCGCGATCCCTGGCCACCAGACCAAACAGTTCATTTGCTGCAGCCCGACCCTCGATCTGGCCTCCCAAGGTCAGGGTCAGGTTTCGCAGAATCCCCAATGTCCCCTCCTATCTTCCCCAATGGCCGGGCCTGCCATCCCCCGCTGACTAGGGGAACTTATTCCACTTCAGAGTTTGAATAAGTTCCCCGTACAGGCAGCTGACCCTGGATGTATAGGGCTAACATTGGAATTTGCCCTGTACATCCGGGGCTGCCGACCACCCATTGCCCACCCTAATGCCACCCCCGCTCTGCCCCTTTCACGCCCCTATCTAGCTTTCCCATACAATGTGTGGGTAAGTTAGTTGGAGTCAGCAGAGGACACAGTGGAAATGGCTGTCCCAATGGGGTGTCCATCCCTGCTATTTGCTCCTCGGAATGACCCCCAACATATTCCTACATGTGGTGAAATAACAAATTAGAACATTGTGATTTGGGCCCTGTTTGAAAACACTTGGAATATGCACCGGAAGAAACTATTTGGCTTTCATTATTATTATTTGTGGCCTGTTTTATCAGGTTTGTAAACATGTTTCATTCATTTGCCACATTAGTTCAATAAATATTTTTAATGTGTCCAAATAATTTTGTATGCAGCTCAACATAATAAAAACATTCTATGAGCTAGCACTAGATAATATCAGCCAGTAGGAAGCGTGCAGGCAAAAAACAATAGTTATCTCCAAGTTATAATGCCCTGTTCAATGTAATTTCAGTTTGTTCAATGTAAACCGCACTGATGCAGAATAGCGCGGTATATAAGAGAATGTAAATAAATAAAATAAATAAATAATTGTTCAGTTTCTTGTGTCATTTTCAAATTTATTTTGTGTTGCTTTGTAAATTTTCATTTCGGGGCAATTTTGTTAATTAAAGAAGTGGACAGGTTATTATACAAACTAAAAACATAGCTGAAAGGTTATAGATGTTTCAGGCAAATTAAAAACAAACACTATTTTTTTTTCTCAAGATCAGAGGCCTCAAACCATTAACTTTTGGGTTAGAAAGGCAAGCATTTTGCAGGAAGATGTACCCTTCTCTATGAGACCTAATTTTAGTCAGCCTGCTTTTAACTAAGTTTATATTGCTGGTGATCTTCGTTCCTGTTTCCTAATTTGTCCAAAGCTTGTCTGGTCTGGAGCTCTGTAGAAAATGCTAACTGATTTTTGCTGCCTTGTGAATAAACTGACTCCTGCTCTTCTTTATACTTTTCCTAAGATTTTTTTTCTTTAGCCATGTTCTTGTGCTAGAAATTCTGTGAAATTATGTTTAAGTATATAGATCCCTGAAGGAGAGAAGCGCTATAGTGAGCCCCTGGCAGATCTAACAAATAATTCCTGATTTCTAAAAGGAATTATGTTTTTTTTCTTCGTGTGTATGTATGACTGGCCAGCGTGAGTCTAAATAAGAACCAATGATTACCCTTTATTTTTGAAATATAGGAAAGGTAAACAATATCAGATACCAGTCACAGTTTATTGTTAAGTGACTGGGGAATCTGTCTTAACTTTTAGGATAGATTTGGTTAAAGTTTGGAAGTAGGTAATAACAGAACATCACTGGATCAGAGAGAGTTCCTGGATCTACAATTCTTCTGACAGAGAAAGTCTCTAGACTACCAGATCAGAGAACGGGCCCCATTGCAAGAAATGTCTAGGAAGATGTATCCTGAGAGACAAAGAAAACACATTTATGTGTTCATACTGCGCTTATTTGAGTAGAATATTGAGTACTCAGAGAAATAAGGGGACTTACCTGTTATAGGGAGAGTATAAAGTTTCTGTACAAAGGGAAATTAAATTAATGGGAATTAATTGAAATAGAAGTTAGAAACCAAAAACAAAGATTGTTTGACGATATTTCTTTTACCTGTAATTACTGAGGGAGAACTGTTTCCAAACTGAGATTCCTGCAAATGTGAAATAGTAATTTACATAGTGTAAAACACTTTATGTATTCCTAAGTTTTAATGAGCTGTGAAAATTGTTGGAGTGCTCCACTTTTTAAAACTTATTTAACTCTTTATTCTAGAATTTAATAAATGTTACTAACAATTCCATAGATGAAGACAAAGGTATTATTTATTTATTGAATGCTGAGCTTCTACCATTCCACAAAATCTGTAATTTCACATTAGTATGGTTTATCCCACTTAGATTTATGTTACTCTTATAGTTCTCTCCATGATGGAAGAAAGTAAGAGGAGGTGAGTGAACTCTGGAAGCTCCCAGCTGAGTACCAGAATCCGAATAACCACTTGGCCATCAGATGATATTATAACATCTTTAGTACTATCCAAAGAGTCTGGCCATGACTCCTCAAGGGGCAGGAGCTACATTAAAATATTATGACACCAGCATTTCTGATATAAATATCAAATTTCCTGCAGATCTTAACAGAGTAGATTTCAGCCCAGCACCTTCATCAGTGCCATTAATTATACAAAACCATATTTGGAAAAGTGCAGTATAAAAATGCAGTCCTAATTTCTAAGAAAGAGGGTGGCATTTTTTCGTATTCAATCAAGAGCCCAGTGTACTAAAGAGTGTATCTTTCCTAAATCGCAGTATAAACTGAAAAAAGAAATTTGCAGAATATGGAAATGTCCCCTATTTTGGGCTCTTGTGCGGGTTTTATGTATATAGAGTCCATTAGTGAAAAAAGCACTGGCTAGTAAGCCTTCACATATATAATACTTTAGTGAACATTTTTATAATAGTTACTGCAGGATTTAGAACATGCTACATGTGCTGCAGTAATCATTACACATGCTAAAAATGTGACCATGCTAAAAATCTCATGCTAACAGCCTCAATAAGTGGAGTTATGTGCACTTGAGCTAATGTGGAATGCACTAAGGGACAGGGCTCCATGTTAACTGCCCAAGAAAATGCAGTGGTGTGGACTAACGCAGCAAAAGCACCATAAATACCTTAGCACTCTTTAATAAACGGGTCCGTAGGTGGTTCAGGGGCAGAACGTCTTTAGACCACATGGTGGCTGGCGTGGGTATCTTGAATTCACGCTATCTGGCAGTGTTGCACTTAGAGCTGATGCAGTTACTACCTTCTCAGTGTGGGGCGTTAAGAGCATCAGAGGTAATCATGGCAAACCGCTTGGCGGGGAACCTGCACTTTTTACATGATGACATGGCGGGAATTCCTCCATGTGTTACTGCAGGCCCAGTGCCATTCCCACATTAAATTTCAGATCAACATGCCCCATAGTACACTGTGCACAAAGGTTTACTAATATTCAGGGTTAATGAGTTGCTGTGATTCTATCAGGCAAAGCAAAATAATGAACTCAGAATCTGTGCAAAAACCAGCACACAAAGACATCTTTACCGGCAGAGCGGCATATTCAGTGGCATATCCCCATGTAACACTACTATATGCTTAGCATTGGGGCACGTTGGGAGCGTTCCGGGGTGGAGCAGAGCTGGAGCTGGTCAGCAGTGGTATCGAGCCGCTGCCGGGTTTGCGATCTGCGGTGATAGCCGGGCGCAGGAAATCCTGGATTATCTTTCACTGCGTAACACTAACCAAAGGCCCAACCACTGAAATAGCCCTCACTCCACCACCCGAGCACCAGCAGGACACTATGCCGTGGATTGGGGTGTTCTTGACTTGATTGCCAGCATCGAGCTGACATATTCCACTTCTGGGGTGGTATAAGTCAGACATGCATCCTTGACCCCCTGGACATACAGAGCTGTGACCTGCCTTCATTCTGCCCAGACTCCTTCTCCAACATCCCTCTCACACCCCATTCCAGAGCCGTTGTACGTGCAGGGAGCTCTTAGGCAGAATCTTCACATGGAGTATAGCGGGGGATGTACATCCGAACTGGGCATAAATCTCTGCTATTCTCTGTGCAGAATACCCCTTAGCAAAAGGGCTCTGCGATGACCACAGATATTCAGTACCGGGGCTGGATATCAGCCTGGCATTGAACATACATGTTTAATGTTCAGAGACGGGGCTAGCCGCTGTAATTGTGCTAGCCGCTGGCACTGGATATCGGACCCGTCCTTTTTAATGATATGGTTATTAGCTCTTACATTCTCACCAGGTAAATGCTGGGCTTTTGGTAATTATGGCAGAACTGAATCAAGATCAAGGGATTGTACGTGATCTACACTGAAGCCTTTGGCAATCAAGAAGAATTAATCAAATGCACAAACTGGAACTAAAGCTTATTGAAGTCGTGGAGTGAGCTTGGGACTAGAGCAAAGATATAGTAAAGCAGCTTTTCAACTGATTAAAAGCTGGATGCAGGGAAACTAGACATAGTGGTGATGGAGAAACATGCCAGAAAGGCCTATAATAGAGGCATCGGTTCCATACAATTTTCTGTGAATTGTATGGAGAGGGAAAAGATTCTCAGCTAGGAAGAAATGCGGCGGGAGAGACTGCGATGATAGTCCACATCCCCTAGCTAGGACTAAAGCTCTTTACTGCAGAATCTGCACAGAACTAAACCATTTGGAGACATTGCCCCAACAGGAAATATTTTATACATTTAGAGGAAAAGGGGACCCTTTAAAACATATATAAAAAACGAATGTTGGACGTTTCGATGCTCTATTGATCCCAGTGCCTGTCTCTGGTAGTGGCCAGTCTGGGTCACTGAACCATCTGGTGGAAGCTGATCATTAAATCAATGGCTTATTGATCACTTACAGAAGCAGGAAATGGAGATATTTAATTGAGCGGATAATGAATTATACCTCTATATTCCAGAAACTTGTCAAAATCATTTTCAAAGTCATCTGTACTAACAGCTTTGAAAATATTTACTGGCACCAAACATTTAGCACTTTAGTTGTGGATTAATAAAATCTACTTTCTTAAAATCAGTTTTTAACTTAAGTACATGAGCTGTCTCCTAAGTCTAATACTAGTTATAAACTTGTTCCTGACAATTAAGTAGCCAATAAATGATAATTTGTTTATTTATTTGATGTACCACATAAGACATTTAACACAAAGAAATACAGGGTCATGCACTTGGGCTTCAAAACTCCAGGGGAGCGGTACAGTATAGGGATGAAGTACTTCTGTCCACAAAAGAAGAACGTGTTTCTGATGATTTTAAGGTGGCTAAACAGGTAGAGATGGCGGTAGCGAAGGCCAGAAGGATGCTTGGGTGCATAGGGAGAAGAAGGACCAGCAGGAAGAAGGAGGTGATAGTCCCTCTGTGTAAGTATTTGGTGAGACCCCATCTGAAGTATTGGGTGCAAGTCTTGAGACTACACTTTCAAAAGGATGGAGTTGTTGCAGAGGGTAGCTACTAAAAAGATCAAAGGGCTTTGTCATAAGGCATATGGAGACAAACTTAAAGATCTCAATATGTATGCTCTGGAGGAAAGGTGAGAGAGAGGAGATCTGATAGAGATGTTTAAATATCTCCATGGCTTAAATGCAGAGGAAGAGAGCCGCTTTCATTTGAAAGAAAGTTCTGCAAAGAGGGGGCATAGGATGAAAGTGAAAGGGGATAGATTCAGGAATAATGTGCAGAAATATTTCTTTGGTAGATGCATGGAATAGTCTCACAGTAGAGGTAGTAGAGATGAGGACAGTTTATGTATTCAAGAAAGCATGTGAGAAACATAGAAATTCTCTAAAGGAAAAAAGAAGGGCTATCGTAGTTGGTATGGAAAGGCAGACTGGATAGGCCATAGTATTTTTTTGTTGTCATGTATCTACGTTTCTAAATCAAACTGGAAAAAAAATTAAGTGGTTTACAAATTATAGTAAAGGGAGGGGAAAGACAAACAAAACAGAACAGGAAAATACAACCGCCTCGATATTTAAGATACACAAGGCTCTTGGGCAAAACCAAACAGAAAGCTTTGGAAAGATTGACTGACCATAAAGGATGAATTACATAGGACCTAGAGAACAGGTTACATCTGCGGCAATGCCAGTGTAAAATAATATGATTTAAAAGCAGCCCTAAATTTTGTATGGTAGGATTCAGAACTCATGTCCAAATTATTCCATAGTTACCGCAAAGCAAAATGTACATATTCAATATAGATTAAGGAGAGAGATGGGTCATCCATCTAAATGCATTGTGCTATTTAGCTGAAATGAGGGTATTATCAAACTGGAAATGATACACATGTTCACTATAGAAAACTCTTCATATTATATCTAAACATACTCACATTGCAGAAGATTAATTTGTGTTCCACTATAAAGTACAGAAAAAGTCTGATCCCATCACTTACTTTTGGCTGATGGTTTCTGCTTGTTTCTGCTTGCTGCTGATGAGCAAGGAGGATATATCTGAATGCCACGTTCATTTGGGATTTGATTCCTGTACACAGAAAGGTTGTGGTTTTTATTTTCTCAGTTAAGCCTAATGTTCTATACTTGGTTTTTTCTAGTTTCCTCGGTTTTATAACACTCCAAAATATGGCCAGTGTTAGTGCCACAAGAAGGGAAATTCCTCCTGGTTCCCATGTTACATAAGTGTCCCTGTCCCACCAAAAGCTGAAGTGAGCAGGTCCAGACAGTGGAAATCTTTGATCTTTGCTTCCAGATCTCGGAGTGTGGCTCTGTCTTTTGCACATGTTTCCTCTTTGTGAGAGGTCAGGTGACTGCACCGGATCACGGGCTCCACACTGAATCCTTATGATTGCCCATGGCCTGGGGAGTGTGGCTACCATTGACCAGGAGATAGACATGTAGGAGGGAAAGTTCAGTATTTGGTTGAATCTCTCAATATATGAATGTTTAAATAGAGGCAGAGCGAGTGTTGTTTCAGATTTATCTATTATGTGGCAACATTAAATTACTGAACAGATAAATTTATCTGTCCAACACTGATCATAAATATAGCAGGCCTAACTTTGAATGGATAAGTTATGACTGGATATTCAGTTTTTCTATCTAAATAGATAGGGCCACTGGATCCTCCTGTGTTACCAGACATCTCTAAACTTTATGTGGTGTGAGTCTTAAATATCACCCCACCCCCCAATACGTATTTATTTAAATTACCCCCACCCCTCCAATCACAATTTTCCTAGCAGGTTACAAAAATCATATACAATTCAATGACAAATACATTAAAATTTACATCAAAGCATCCTGTGATGGTGGTGTAGAGTGCAGATGTGCTCTCCTCTCCCACCCGAACCAGACCGATTTAGTGCTGATATTTTAACCACCCCACGATCCTTCACTCTGCATTGAGATCACTACTACTACTACTATTAATTATTTATAAAGCGCTGCAAGGCATATGAAGCGCTGTACAAAACACATATAAAGACGGTTCCTGCTTATCAGAGCTTACAATCTAATTAAGACAGACAAGACAAAAGCTAAGAATAAAGGCAGAATAGGGAAAAGTAAGGAGATACAAGGAAAATAAGGGACCAGGATGCAAAAGCAGCCTCAAAGAGGTGAGCAGTTAGCATGGACTTGAAACAGGGCAGAGATGAAGGCTGACTTATAGATTCAGGAAGTTCGTTCCAGGCATAAGGAGCAGCAAGGTGAAAGGATCAAAGTCTGGAATTGGCAGTGGAAGAACAAGGCAAGAAGGAGAAGTTTGATTTGGATACAGAAACGGAAGGGAAGCCAGTGAAATGTTTTGAGAAGATGAGTTATACCAGTATATCGTGGCTGGCGAAAGATTGGTTGCGCAGCAGAATTCTGAACAGATTGAAGGAGAGAGAGGTGGTAAGAGGGAGACCAGCAAGAAGGAGGTCGCAGTAGTCGAGATGGGAAGAAATCGGAGAGTGGACAAGTGTTTTAGTAGTGTGTTCAGAAAGGAAGGGGCAAATTATGTTAATGTTATAGAGAAAGAAATGACAGGTTTTAGCGATCTGTCGAATATGTGAGGAGAAGGAAAGAGAGGAGTCAAAGATGACCCCAAGGTTACGGGCTGAGGAAACAGGAAGTAGAAAAGTGTTATCTACAGAGAAAGGAGGAAGGTTTAGGGGGAAAGATAAGAAGTTCAATTTTGGCCATGTTTAATTTCAAATGGCAGTTAGACATCCATGTGGTGATGCCAGACAAGATCAAAGGTAGCCATAGGTACAAAACTGGAGCAAAGGAAGTTGGTGAAATCAGGCAGGTCCACCGCAAAAACAGCAAAAGCGTCTGGACAACAGATGATGATGACAGAGTCCTTTACCTCTCCAGATAGCGGCAGAATAGTATTGGCTGAGGGGCCTGCAGCACATTGATATTATGCTAGCCACACCATTGTCTTTGGGCCTACTATCCTGCCAACACAGAAATCTTCCACAGACAGGAAGAGTTAAGGGAAGCCTGCGCTGAACTCCAGGTAGTGATTGGTAGACTTGAAAGGGCAGAGCTAATATTGGTGGTATCAATGATGATTTATTAGTGCTGAAATGGGACTCCTTTGCACACACTTTAATACTGAATAAACTGGTGGCTAAGATCAATGATCTGGAGAACCGATCTAGGTGTTGGAATTCTGGCGATCCTGGAAGGAGATGATGGACACTGCTGGAAGACTTTGTTGAGTAGCTACTGTGGGAGCTTTTTCAAGACCCACTTTTGCCAGACAATGTGGTCATGGAGCATGCACACTGAGTCCCAGGTGGCCCACTAACCTTTGAGGCCAACCCAGGCCCTAAGCTATTAAACTATTTGCACAATGACTGGATTTTGCAGCGTGCATGCAAGGTGGGGACTATACAACATAAAAAGTACAAAGTACTCTTCTTTCCGGATTACAATGCTGAACTTAATTTGCAGCAGCAAGCATTTTGGGAAATGAAAAAGAGATTGTTCACCCATGATATTCCACAAGCTTTGTGATACCCAGACCAACTGTGTGTGACTTGGAAGTGAAGAAGTTCCTTAAGTTACACTTCCCAGAGGATCCACCATTTGACACCAATCTGCCCCGCAAGGAAGTTATACATTCTGATGCATGAAAAGCCAGGGAACCGCACACTTCATCTGATCCCATGCATTAATGGGTAGTTGACACCTTCACGCATTGTGATTTGGAAGAGAGTGATCTCAACATGGATGGACTGGCCTGACCATTTTGGCCAGATGGTTATCCAGGATATTGTCCCCATGGGCTGTTTCGTTCTGTGAAACTAAGGTGAATGAGATGGCTATGTTTGGCCTGGGGAGGATGGAACGGGAGAAGGGTTACTCCAGTGTTTCTGGAATTAGGGCCCTGTAGTGATAATAATAGGGCTCTGATAGCAGGATGATGTCATCTTTTTCTCCCCAGGTGGTAAGTCCGAATGGTGAGGGAAGACAATCTAATCTGACACTGGAGTTCCCTTCTGGTTTTTCCAGGGCCGAATTGTTGTCCCTTCCTGCAGAGTATCCTCCATGCAACCCTGAACGGGTCAGGATTTGTGTCATTTTCTATGTTTAGTAGGCTGTTTTATTGTTTTTTTCTCAGGAGTGCGCTTATCGGGTAGGCGGGTGGGGGAGGTAGGTGGGGCAAAAGTGGGAGGGTGGAATAGAAGTATTGGGAGTGTTAACATGGGTCTCAGGGTCTGTTTCAGATGTGTGTGGCTGACGGAAGATTATGCTCAATGTAAATGTATGTATAAAGTTTTCTTCTATCAATGTAAAGGGTTTGCAGATGCCCTGCAGAAGAAAGTTGGTCTTGTGGGAACTGGTTGGGTACCTAACTGATGTGTATATGCTGCAGTAGACCCACCTGGCAGCTCTGGACATGTGTGGGTTATGGCCCATCTGGGCAGTGGAGGTGTTCCACTTCCCTGGTAAGTCTGTGCTGGAGTTGCCATCCTCCTGTGAAAGGGCTTCTCTTATAAGATCCTTTGATGGTGGAAGGATAACCAGGGAAGGGTCTTGGTTCTCGAGAGATAATTCCTGAGTGCATCTTTTTGTGTAGTAAACTTATATGCTCTCAACAAAGGAGAACTTCCCTTCTTGCCAAAAATGTTTGTGAAAATTGCGGACTGCCTGCCTCTGTTATATGGAGGGTATTTTAACACTGTGACAAACTGGGGGCTGGATAGATCCTCGGCTGGGATGCAGGATGGATCAGCTAGGAGCGGCTCCTTGGCATCCTTGAGTGATTACGCAATTTGGTTAATATTTGGAGGATAAAAAAATCCAGGAGTACAGTAATATACGTGCTTCTTGTCTGTCTACAACTCCTACTCCAGGTTGGATTATTTCCTCCTCAAGTCCAACCCTATGTCCTTTGGTGGGCTGGCTTTTGTAGCATTGGCAGCATTTTATGGATGGACCATGTCCTGGTACACCTCCGTTTGGTGACTGACTGCATGGACGAGAGGGAGGAAACCATGGAAACATAACACTTCTCTGCTCCTAAATAGGTGGTCATAGAAGAGGTGAAGCAGGGTATTTGGAAATACCTTCAGCTGAATGATACTGGGGATCTGCCCTTGGCCATGACTTGGGATGCTGTCAAGGTGGTGATCTGAGGCAGGCTGATGGAGTTTGAGGTGTGGAGGGAGAGGGGGAAGCGGAGGGTTAGACAAGACTTGGAGGCAGCACTGGCGAGACTAGAGTCTGAGCACATGTCAGTGCAGTTGGCAGATCTCACCTGTTGGTCAGCCATGAAAAAGGATGTGCTTAATGCCTTATATTGACAGATGAAATTGAGGTTTTTCTTAAGAAGACTGTCCAGATTTACTACTTCAGAGGAAGGAAAATTGATAAGTTGCTTGCCTCACTCTTAAAGAAGAGGCAGGCACAGACAATGATTTCACAGCTTCGGGATAGTGGGAGCCAACTCCATCATTATAGGGAGGGGCTGAGCAGGTACTCGTTCATTTTTAAAGAGCACTGCACTCCTCTGAAAGTACTAATGATGCTCTTTGGATGAGAGAATATTTAAAGGACAAGTTGGAGAAGTATCTCTTTGGGGTGCAGCAGGAATGACTAGATGGCCCCATTAGAGCTCCAAAAAGCGGCTGGCCCAGACTGGTTCCCTCCTGAATTTTATAAGACTTTTTGTGGTGCCCTGGTCCTATTACTATGTAGGATTCTTAACTTGGTTAGGGAATGGAGAGAAATGCGGCCTCTTTTTGGAAGCCTATGTCACACTAATTTATTAAAAGTGTAAAGACAGTCTGTTCCCGGTTCCTACCGAACAATCTCCCTCCATAACACAAATGTGAAACTGCTGGCAAATAGACAAGACCACCATTATGGCAAAGACTGCAGGAGTCTGTCTGCAGGGGCCCCCATCTCCCACTGACAGAGGAAACAGGTCCAGAGCTGCACAGGATTCTGTCTGTAAGCCTGGAAAATATAGGAGAGAGTTGCAGAGACAGCAGGGGCCATTTCAATGGTGTGGTAAGGAGAGCTGTGCAGAGGAAATGGAATGGGAGGAAAATGAGCCCTGTTCCTTTACATCTGGAGAGAAAGGCAGTTCCCATAGAAACTACAAGCCTCCAAGGCAGAGTATTCCGAGTGTTAAGCTCCGCCCACCTAGTGATGTCAGGGCTAGGTTGAGCACTGATGAGCTGCACATGGACAGGAAGAAAAGCGTGGTGCCTGGAAACCAGCAGTTAAAAAGTGTTTCAGTTTTAGAACAAACGAAAAGAGAGAGAGTAACACAGCAGCAGCAAGACGAGCAGGCAGTGTTTGGAGTCCGTCAAGTTCCAGAAACAATTCAAGTTGAGAGGGGGAGGGGCCTGCTCCATTTAAACAGCAGCTGCCTTCAATCAAGGTACAAGCTAACTGCCATCTGCTTCTTGCTCTGATTAGTGTTAAGCAGCCTGCAGCCTTCCATCTATCCTGCTTATCCTGAGAGGGAGAGGAGCCTGCTCCATTTAAACAGCAGCTGCCTTCAGGCAGGCCCGCGCCTGAGGGCCTCGCCAGAGGGCCCTTTGGCGTGGCCCTTAGGCGGAGGCCACCGACGGAGGTCACTCTGCAGCAGGCGGACATCGATCACGAAAACGCAAGTAAATATCTACTCTCTCAAACAACAAAGCAGTAATCACCAGAACAGTTAACCTGCTCTCACTGAAATACTGTTAATTGGTGTGATAGCTTCTCATCCATCCTGTAAGCTCCAGTTAACCTGTTATTATTATTATTAAATTATAATACACTTATTCATCCACACATACATTATGGCCTTACCCTACATTATAACATTTACTTTCTACCTTATCACTATAGGAATATGTAATGTTACCAGCGGTATATAAAAGACTATAAATAATAAATAAATAAGTAAGAGGAGCTGATTCTAAAGGGGACAAGCCTGGAAGCAGAGACTTGCTGAGTTTGGTGGATTCTCAGGCAAGAGTAAAGGAGAAACAGAGGGTGTCTGGAACCCAGTGCAGGACACAGTTGCCAAGACAAAGAAGTGTTTCCAAATGGGGAAATAGTTCAAGACAGCATTTAAACCCTGAAGGTAAAGAGATTGTCTTTTCTTTATTTCCTAACCAAAGCCATACTGAAGGCATTGTTCAAGAGTTAAGAGACAGTGCTAAACGCTGTATGCCCCTGAACTCTGGAAAGCAAAGCTTTAGTAAACCCAGAACTTATGCCAGTGACTGCCAAACCTCCACTCTAACAGAGCTTGCTAAATTCTTAAAAGGGAGAGAAACTCCGTTGCAAGACCCTGGGGCTGGAGACCATAGGGAACAGCTGCTGTTACTTTTGCAGGAGCTGATAAGGCAGGAGAATAACCAGTCAGCTGATATTCAGGATAGACGCAGTGAATCTGGATATGAAATTGATATAGACCTGCTGGAGGAACCTAACGGTTCAGATGTTGAAGAAATGCAATGTTCTCTGTGTCTGCCTAAGAGCATGAACAGCTGTTGATTATTTGCCTAGTTAAAAGACTGTATCATGAAAGCCATTTAACGACTTGTGCTGTGCATGGCTTGGAGAAAGGAAGCTGTTTGAAAGTAAATGACAAAGAAGCTAATCTAGAGTACAGATTAAGCTTCAGAAGCCTGTTCCTCACAGGAAGTGGAATACTGATGTTTTAAAAGAAAATCCTGTATTTTTCTGTTCAACCTGTTTCACATTCTTATTTGCCTTATTGGAGAATTATCCAGTTTGAGTTGAGGTTCATTTGAATTCAATGCGGAGGGGAAACCCTGAAATAAAATTCTCTGTTTTGCCTATTTACCGTGTGGTCACACTCCTTGCTCAAAAAACTACATTACCCAGCAGCCTTCCTTGGCAGCCATATTGAAAGTAATCGTAGAGATTAAGACAGGCGAGTTCACCTGCTCCCAGGCTACCGCCTGGACGGGTGACCTATGACAATGGACAATGGGCATGGAAAAAGAAGAATAGAGAGGGGAGGCAGGGCAGAAAATAAAGGGCAGAGAGTGAGACTTTAAAAGAGTAGGGAAAAAGAAAAGAAAGAGTCTGAGGAGAGAAGCGGGAGAGGTACTGGAGACTGCTACTGGTTGGAAGTTGAGGAAATTACTGCATGGGTGCAAAAGGTCAGTATGTGGATATGGCAGAAGATATACTTCACACGACATAGAACGCAAACATCCCACCTCCACACCAGATAAAAACACAGAGATACCCCAAACCCTTGTCACACAGACATACACACATGCATACCTCATGCCTGCATCAAGAAACACACACAGATACCCTACCACTGCACTACACACACACGCGCACACACACAGACTCCTCATTCTCACACCACACATACTATCCCTGCACCACACATTAACGCCCACCCCCACACACAAACACATGTAAATACCCCATTCCCTTCACCACACACACACACACTCTCTCCACCCTGCACCACACACATCCAGTGTGCCTCCATTATAGAGATGCCTCATACAGTCCCTCACCTTCTGCTACTCCACTTTATCATGTTTCTCTGCACCCCCACGGCACATACAAATTTACAAATGGATATAGAGGAAAGCACAGTTTTGTTGCACTATAAATATGTTCATTTATTTTCTTTGTTTAATTGTTCTTAAATAATTTGTTTGTTTATTTCAATTCTTTATATACACATATACTGTTTTCCTAAGACAAAATCAACTTGTTCAATATAATGCAGAACAGATAGTAATAGACACTAAGAGAGTCATTCTGATCCCAAATAGTGGGGGCTGGCCGTCCGGCCCCCACCATTCCCCTAGACCCGATTCGGAGTGCAGAGCTCCCTGGACGCACTGCTGAAATGTGCGGGGAACTCTATACAGGACCTACACTGTAGGAGGGGGCAGGCCAGAGGTGGAGTGAGGGTGGGGCAGAGGCATGATCCTTGACCTGGACATACAGTGCCTATTCCGGTGATCTGGATGGGGGACTATTTCCACCTTTGAGGTGTAATAAATCTCCCCCAATGAACAGAGGCAACCATGCTGGGACCAGCAGAGGAGGTGAGAGGGGCAGGAGCTTCCCTGCAGCCCAGGAGAACATAGGTTTGATAGCGGTTGTGGGCAATCAGGGCTCCTGCGTGGAGCTGCGGTGTCATGCAGGAGCCCAGGGTGAGCTCTCCGGGCAAGATGTCCAGCCTGAAGAATCAAGGAATGGCCTGCCCGTCCAGGCCGGTTGCACCCGATTCTGATCCTGTGGGGACATACAGCCCCCGTGGGATCAGAATTGGGTGCAAATCCAGCCCATCTGGGCCCCAATGAGAATGGACTTCTAATCCTATAAAATACAGAATAAGCAGGCACTTTTGCACCCATGCCCAGGTATTTTACAGAAGCTTTTACTAACTCACCAATGTTACCTTTCTATATATTGATCTTTTCAGGGGATTTAACAGTGGAACTCTGATTATATATGATATGAGAGGAAACTTGTTTGATTTCACCGATTCCCCTGACTCAGGCAATATGTACATCCCAGTCATGGCCCCGTATGCCAGAAGGTTGACTATAAGGTGAGAGGAGCAGGTAGAAAAGGCTTTGCTTTTCCCTTCTGTAGAATGAATACTGAGGATAGTAGAAATGATATACATGTAGGATGTCACAGTTAGCAGAAATGGGACAAAGACCCCTAACGACCCTTCAGCAAAGTTCATAGTTTGAATGACTGAGGTGTCCGTGCAGGAGAGTTTCAGCAATGCTGTGAGTTCACAGAAGAAGTTATTGATTGATTATATTGGAGTCACAGAAAGAAACTGGGATAAAACAATGCTATATGGCAGAGATGCCAATAAGCCTGTTGTCCATGAGGCAGCCGCCAGAAGATCACAGACTTTCTTATTCATAATGGTGGTGTAATAAAGGGGATTACATATAGCAACATAACGATCATACGACATGGCAGTGAGAAGTGCATATTCCGTGCTTACACACATACTATAGCAGTTCCTCTGTAGAATACATCCCCAAAATGATATGCTATGATATGCTATATACTAGTTATGACAGCTAGCAATTTTGGAACAATCGATGTCAAAGAGTAGATATCTAAGACCGCTAAGTTGGCCAAGAAAAAAAACATGGGGATGTGAAGGTGTCGATCGGCACATACTATGCAGATAACGAGGAGGTTCCCCAGCACGGCTATCAGGTAGAGGAGGGAGAAGAGAGCGAAAAGAGGGAGCTGCAGCTCTGGGAATTCAGAGGACCCAATAATCAGGAATTCTGTCATGCTGCTGAGATTTTCCATTTTGTTTGGATTCATGTGGTGCTGAAAGGAGGAGAGAGGGAGTTAGGAAAATGAAAAGAAATTAGGTTGCACTGAGAACAAAATAATAAAACACAACATATCCCTGCACATGCTGAAATAGCAAATTATAGAACACTGTGCTATGGGCCCTGTTTGAAAACACTTGGAATATGCACAGTCAGAAAATATTTGGCTTTTTTTTTATTATGTTTGGCCTGTTTTATCAACTTTGCAAACTTGTTTGTTTGTCACCCATATTAGTTCAATAAATATTTGGAATGTGTCCAAATAATTATGAGCATACAACTCAAAATAATAGCACTTTCTGTAAATGAACACTGCCACAGAAAGTTTCAGTGAATAGGGGTGTGCAAGCAAAATCTAATTGTTTAGTTTTTTTGTGACATTTTTAGGTTTGTTTTGCTTTTACATTTTTTCATTTCAGGGCTATTTTGTTAATTAAAGAGGCAGAGGCTCAAACTAAAAACATAGCTGAAAGGATATAGATGTTTCAGGCAAATGAAAAATAAAAATAAAAAAGATAACATTATTTTTTCTTTCAGGATCAGAAACCAGCCTGAAACCAGTGACTTTTGGGTTAGAAAGCAAGAATTTTGCAGGAAGATGTATCACTTCTCCATCGGACCTAATTTTAGCCAAGTTGCTTTTAACTTAGTTTATATTGCTGGTGATCTGTGTTCCTGTATCCTGATTGGCCCAAAATTTGTCTGGTCTGGAGCTCTGTAGAAAATGCTAGCTGAAATGTTTGCCTTTTGCATACATCTATCCCTGTTCTTCTTTAGACTATCCTAAGATTTGTTTTTCTTTTGCGTTGTTCTTGTGCTAGAAATTCTGTAAAACCATGTTGGAGTATATAGATCCTGACTATCCAGACCCAGGGGGTTCAGGGAGGAAGAGAAACAGAATTTCAGATTTTTTAATGTTGTGTATGGATTAATTTAACCTGAAGGATTAAAAGAAAAGAAAAATAAGAGTACCTTTTTGGCCCAGGTTGGAGCGGGTTGCTCTCCGGTGTTTGTGGCACTCTGCTGGGCTCTTTAGGGTAGCCAGCTTGTTTTTTTCCTTCCTTCCCCACAGTTGCAGAGACGTTCTGTGTTTTTTACGAGCTTTGGAAGGGTGGTTAGAATGTTGGTTGCTGGGCAGAGAAACTGGAAGTTGGGGCTGGTGATGAAAAACAGCAGTGTATAAGGGGACTTTGGGATCGAGGTAGTTGGAAAATCTGGTTCAAGTGAATGAAAATTATATTGAGAGCTGAGGTACTTTGGGCTTAATGGTGATTGTTCATAGAAATTGGAAGAGAAGAGAGGGGAAATGGTAACTCTAAGCTTCCCGGTTGAGTTCTGTGTGTCCAACACAGAGTTGATGTGGAAGAGAGTCTTGGTGGCGAGAAAGAGATTAGCCCTTGATAGCTCTGTTTGGGGAATTTTCTGACTGAATTTGAGCCAGGAAATTATATTTGGTGATGGACATAGGGAAAGAAGATAACGCCTTTCTATGACTGTTTGAGAATCTTAAGGGAAAGTTGTGTTTGAGCTTTCTCAAAAGAACTGAAGATGCATCCAGCTAAAGCTATGATAAAGCTTCAGTGGAGGACATTCTTCTAAACCCATAAAGGGATATTGACAGCTCTGCTGTGCTCGGGCAATGTAGAACTTTTAAAGCAGCACCAGGTTCTGTGTGCTGTAGGAGATGGCCTGAGGGAGAGAAGCACTGTAATTAGACCCAGCAGACAGTGGCTACTTGAAACAGAATTCCTGTTTTCTAAAAGGAATTATTTCAAACCACATTAATTTGAGAGTAGAATATTGAGTACTGAGAGAAATTTATTTATTTATTTAGCTGTATTTATATTCCACTTTTCACGGGGTCAAAGCGGTCAATTGGGGGATACATTTAACACGAGGGGATATGACACACATACGTTAATACTTACAGGGAACATGGGCAATGGAGGGGTTAAGTGGCTTGCCCAAGACCACAAGGAGTGCCTATAGGACTAGAATAAGGGGA
The DNA here is from genome assembly GCA_033557465.1 of Ichthyophis bannanicus. NCBI lineage: Eukaryota > Metazoa > Chordata > Amphibia > Gymnophiona > Ichthyophiidae > Ichthyophis > Ichthyophis bannanicus. The sequence continues at coordinate 111,813,680 of CM066048.1, read as the reverse complement.
CTTCCTTATTAAAGGGAGAGAGTGTACAATTCCTGAACAAAGGGAAATTAAATTTATTAATGGGAAATTAATTGAAATAGAAGTAAGAAACCAAAACCAAAAGTTGATTGAATATACTTCATTTACCTGTAATTTCTGAGAGAGAATGTTTCAAAGGGAAGAAACTGAGATTCCAGTAAATCAGAAATAGTCATTTAGAAAGAGTAAAACACTTTCTATATTCCAAAGATTTAAAGAGCCATGAACAATTGTTGGAGTGCTCCATTTTGTAAAAACTTATTTAGCTATTTATTTTAGAGCTTAATAAATTTTACTAAAAATTCCATATATGAAGGCAAAGTATTATTCATTAAATGCAGAGCTTCTACCATTCCACAAAATCTGTAATCTCACATTAGTAGGGTTTATCCCAGTTAGATTTATACTTCACTCCTCTGCACTGTGGAAGAAGATAAGAGGAGGTTAGTGAACTCTGGGAAATGCCCACCTGTGTGAGTACCAGATACCCAAGTAACCGCTTGGCCATGATACGACATTATAACATCTTTAGTACTATCCTAAGAGTCTTGCCATGACTCCTTAAGGGGGAGGGGCTACATTAAAACATTATGAAACCCTGCATTTCTGGTTATCAATATCAAGATTTCCTGAAATCGTAACAGAGTAGATTCTAGCCCGACATCTTCATCAATGCCATTAATTATACAACTCCAAAATTGGAAAAGTGCAGTTTAAAAATGCAGTTCTAATTTCTAAGCAAGAAGGTGTCATTTTGAAATCCAATCAAGAGCCCAGTGTGCTAAAACAATATATTATTTCATAGATGGCAGTCTACTCTGAAAAAAAAAAGCAGAACATAGAAACGTCCTCTATTTTGGCTTTTGTGCGGGTTTTATGTGCTAGTAATTGTTGCTGCAGGGTTTAGCACACGCTAAGTGTGCTGCAGCAATCATTGCATATGCTAAAATTGTTACCATGCTAAAAATCCCGTGCTAACAGCCTTACTAGGTGGAGTTAAATGCACCCACGCTAATGTGGAATGTGCTAAGGGACAAGGCTCAGTGTTAACTGCCAAGGGAAGGCCAGCAATGAGATGGATTGATACAATAACAGCAGCTATGGGTGTCAGTATATCAACAATGAGCGCCTGACTGAAGATCACACACAGTTTAGGCGAACTATAAAGAAGGTCTCTATGAGTCAACACTGACTTGACGGCACTTAATAACAACACAGAGATGCCTCATACAGTCCCTCACCTACTGCTATTCTACTTTATCATGTTTCTCTGCACTCAACAGACATATACACAGTAACACATAGAAAAAAAAATGCATAGAAAATAAGTTCATTTATTTTCATTGTGTAATTGCTCTTATTTAATTATTTTGTTTATTTAAGATCTTTATATATATAGTGGGGCTATTCTCACCCGCTATTTGACCCTTGCCGGCCCTGTCAAAAGCTTTCCCATACGAACAAGGAGTTTGTACAGGGAGACTTAGACCAAGGCAGGAGGGGGCATTGTGGAGGTGGAGTTAGGGCAGACAGTGGGGGCGGTCCACAACCCTGGATATAATGGGCTGATTCTGAAGTCAGCCCTGTACAACAGGGGTCGGCAGACTGGATGGGGGACTTATTCTACCTCAGAGGTGGAATACGTCCCCATGGATGTCAGGGGACGGCAGGCCCAGGAAGCACAAGTGAGGTGACGGGCTGAATGGGGTTTTCCCACAGCCCAACCCGGCCATGGAAGGCCAGATCGGGGAAAAGAAAAGAGTGGTCAGCAGCTGGGGATCACTGATCCATTCAGGTCGCCCTGACTGATGTTAGCAGGGCATGGGTCTGTAAGGTGCCGGCCGATCAGAATCACGGGTCACAGCCTGAGTACTGCAAACCCTAGACCGGAGTATATGATCCCGTGGGTTCACATCCAGCCCCCACGGGGTTGGAATTGGTGTCTACCTCTTTGCGTCCCAATCACAATCGGGTGCACAGGGCACTGGACGTACATGTTGGGAAGTTTTTTGTGCCTCATTACTGTTTACCAAGCAAAATCAACTTGTCCTAAATAATGCCAAAACAATAAACAGTAATATACATTAATCCTATAAAGTAAAAATACAGAAGAAGGAGGGACATTTTTGCACCCATGCCCAGGTATCTTACAAAAAGCTTTTAGGTAAACTCACCAAGTGCTTTTCTACCTTATTGCTTTTTTCATAGCCATTTTTAAACTCTTTATTTCTCAAACTATAAAATCAAGGGGATTTTAACAGAGGACCAGTATGATTATAAACAATATGACAGGCAGCTTATTTGATTTTCCACCAACTTCCCTGACTTGGGCCCACATTATACACTCCTGTCCTAGTCCCCATATGCAAGAAGGTTGACTATAATCCCTGTGGGAGGAGCAGGTGTGAGGAAGGGCCTTGCTTTTCCCCTCTGCTAGATTATGAATATCTGAGGGATAGTAGAAATGATTAAACACGGTAGGATTGTCCACAGTTAGGACGAATGGGACAAATACTGCAAATGTCCCTTCAGCAAAGATCATAGTTTGAATGACTGAGGTGTCTGTGCAGGAGAGGTTTCAGCAAATGAGTTTTGAGTTCACAGAAAGAACCAGAAGTGATTGATTATATTGGAGTCACAAAAAGAAAACTGGGACGGTAACGATGCCCATTATGGCAAAGATTCCAATAAACCTGCTGTCCATGAGGCAGCCGCCAGAAGATCACAGACTTTCCTTATTCATAATGGTGGTTTGTAATGAAGGGGATTACATATAGCAACATTAACGGTTCAGAATGCCATGGCAGTGAGAAGGGCATGTCGGTGCTGGGTGTACACACATAATATAGCAGTTCATCTGTTAGAATACATCCCCAAAATGAATATGCCTATTTCTACTTGTTATGATTGCTAGCAATTGTGGAACTAATCGAGGTCAAAGACGCAGATATCTAAGACGCGCTAAGTTGGCCAAGAAGAAAAAACATGGGGATGTGCAGGTGTCGATCGGCACATTACTATGCAGGATAACGAGGGACGCGTTTCCAAGCACAGCCATAAGGTAGAAGGAGGGAAGAACGAGAGAAAAGAGAGGGAAACTGCAGCTCTCGCGCAACTGCAGAAGAACCCCAAAATCAGGAATTCCAGTCCAGCTGCTGCCGGCTTTTCCCATTTTGTGTGGAGCACTGTAGAACTGGAAAAGAGGAGAAGGAGAGTTAGGGAAATGAATAGAGGAAATTAGGTTGCCACTGAGACCAAAATAAATAAAAGGGGCCCGATTCAGCCCTGGAAACCAGACACACAGAGTTAGCCTGGATTCTGATCTCACGGGGCACATCTAGCCCCACGTGATCAGAATCATATTCCAAGGCCTCGTTACATGCAGGCCGAAACCCGATTCAAGTCAGACCTATATATACAGGCTTTGCGGGATAACTCAGTCAGGGCTTCTGAATGGAATTGTGGTGCCATGGCGTCAGGTTGCCATCCACACAGGCTTCTATTCAAAAAGCCGTGATCCCTGGCCGCCAGACCAAAACAGTTTATTTGCTGCAGCCCGACCCTTGGATTTGGGCCTCCCTAGGTCAGGGTCAGGTTTCAGAGAATCCCCAATATCCCCTCCTATCTTCCCCAATGGTTGGGCCTGCCATAACCCGTCTGAATAGGGGAACTTATTAAACTTCACACGTTTGAATAAGGTCCCCGTACAGGCAGCTGACCCGGCTTGTATAGGGCTAACATTGGAATTGGCCCTGTACATCGGGGGCTGCCGCACACCACCCCATTGCCAACCTTAATGCCACCCCCGCTCTGCCCCTTTCATCGACCCCATCTAGCTTTCCCATACAATGTGTGGGCAAGTTAGTTGGAGTCAGCATGAGGACACAGATAGTGGAAATGGCTGCTCCCAATGGGAGGGGGTCCATCCATGCTATTCGACGCCTCGGAATGACACCCCAACAGATTCCTACAGGGGTGGTGAAATAACAAATTAGAAATGTTGTGATTTGGGCCCTGTTGGTGAAAAACACTGGGAATATGCACAGGAAGAAACTATTTGGCGTTTATTATTATTATTTTGGACTGTTTTATCACGTTCTGTAAACAGTTTCATTCATTTGCCACATTCGTTCAATAAATTATTTTTGAAGGTGTCCAAAATATTTTGTATACAGCTAAAGATAATAAAAACATTCTGAAGGAGCTAGCACTAGATAATATCAGCCAATAGGAAAAAAAGCGTGCAGGCCAAAAAAAACAATTGGTTCAGTTTCTTGTGTCTTTTCAAATTGATTTTGTTGTTGCTTTGTAAATTACATTTCGGGACAATTTTGGTAGTATTAAAGATGTGTGGACAGGCTAATATACACAAATAAAAAACATAGCCTGAAAGGTTATAGATGTTTATTTTCTCAAGATCAGAGGCCTCAAACCATTAACTTTTGAGGTAGAAAGGCAAAGCATTTTGCAGGAAGAGGTACCATTCTCTATGATACCTAATTTTAGCCAACCTGCTATTAACTAAGTGTATATTGCTGGTGATCTGCTTTATGTTTCCTAAATTGGCCCAAAGCTCCTCTGGTCTGGAGCTCAGTAGAAACTGCTAAAGGAATTTTGCTGCCGTCGTGAATAAACTGACTCCTGCCTCTTCTTTATACTTTTCCTAAGATTTTTTTTTTCTTTAGCCTGGTTCTGGTGCTTGGAAATTCTGTGAAATTTTGTTTAAGTTTTATTAGATCCCTGAAGGAGAGAAGCGGCTTAAGTGAGCCCATGGCAGATTTAACAAAGAATTCCTGATTTCTAAAAGGAATTATGTTTTTTTTTCTTTGTGAGTATGTATGACTGGAAACGTGGAGTCTAAATAAGAAACCAATGATTAGCCTTTAATTTTGAAATATAGGAAAGGTTAACCATATCAGATACCAGTTCACAGTTTATTTGCTAAGCGATTGGGGAATCTGTCTTAAACTTTTAGTATAGAGTTGGTTAAAGTTTGGAAATAGGTCAAATAACAGAACATCACTGGATTCAGAGAGGTTTCCTGGATCTTACAAGTCTTCGGACAGCGAACGTCGATAGACCTACCAGACCCAGAGAATGGGCCCCATCGCAAGAGATGTCTAGGAAGATTGTATCCTGAGAGACAACGCAAAAACATTTATGTGTGATACTGCGCTAATTTGAGTAGAATATTGAGTACTCAGAGAAATCAGGGGACTTACCTGGTATAGGGAGAGTATAACGTTTATGTACAAAGGGAAATTAAAGTTATTAATGGGAATTAATTGAAATAGAAGGTAGAAACCAAAAACAAAGCATGGTTTGACGATATTTCTTTTACCTGTAATTACTGAGGGCGAACGGTTTCCAAACTGAGATTCCTGATAAATGTGAAATAGTATAATTACATAGTGTAAAAACCTTTATGTATTCCTAAGTTTTAATGAGCTGTGGAAAATTGTTGGAGCGGCCCACTTTTTAAAACTTAGTTAACTCTTCATTCCAGAATTTAATGAAATGTGACTAATAATGCCCATAGATGAAGACAAAGGAGTCTTAGTTAATTGAATGAATGAGCTTATACCATTCCACCAAATCTGGAATTTCACTTTAGTAGGGTTTATCCCAATTAGATTTATGTTACTCTTATAGATCTCTCCATGATGGAAGAATGTAAGAGGAGGTTAGGGAACTCTGGAAAGCTCAAACTGAGTACCAGAATCCGCATAACCACTTGGCCATCAGAGGACATTAGAACATCTTTAGTACATCTCCAAAGAAGTCTGGCCATGACTCCTCAAGGGGCAGGGGCTACATTAAAATATTATGACACCAGAATTTCTGATATAAATATCAAATTTACTGCAGAATCCTTAACAGTATTAGATTTTCAGCCCAGCACCTTCATCAGGGCCATTAATTATACAAAACAATATTTGGAAAAGTGCAGTTATAAAAATGCAGTCCTAAGTTCTAAGAAAGAGGGGTGGCATTTTGACCTATTCAATCAAGAGACCAGTGTACTAAAGAGTGTATCTTTCCTATATCGCAGTATAAACTGCAAAAAAAAATTTGCAGAATATCAAAATGTCCCCAATTTTGGGCTATTTGTGCGGGTTTTATGTATATAGAGTCCATTAGTGAAAAAAGCACGGACTAGTAAGACCTCACAGTAGAACACATTTCGTGTGAACATGGCTAATAGCTTACTGCAAGATTTAGAACATGCTGACACGGGCTGCAGGAATCATTAAACATCGATAAAAATGTGACCATGCTAAAAATCTCATGCTA
>CM066048.1:111599063-111806868 GCA_033557465.1 Ichthyophis bannanicus | reverse complement strand
TGACAGTTGCGTATAAGCTTCAGAAGATCAGGCTACAGGAGACGGTCAAAGCTTCTGCACAATAATGATACATGTGAGCTGGTGTTCAAGAGGCCTAGAACTGACAACATGGCAAGGTGAATGTCCGTCGCGGTGAGGAGTTTGATAACACAACATGCGTGCGTGGACTTTAGCATCGTGAGTTTGTCGAGACGCGTCACTAATTAGAATCCTTCTGTGTGTATACCGGCATAAGGCTGTATGTGACACAGAGTTCACGTGATGCACTATTGACAGCAGTAGATTGGTTGCCTCGCGAGAGTTGGATTGTCTGCTTGCGTTACGTAATGATCGGTGCTTTAGGCTTGCGAGTGCTCTCGGACATGTGATCATGGGGGAGGTGACACATTGTTGTGTGGGAGGGACACTATTATCAACTAACATACCAACTTGTCCTGAGATCGATGATCATACACTGGAGTCAGCTCCATGGGTCGCAAATTTCTGTCGACTAGGTGGGCATTGACTATCTTGTAACGTGCTCTAGAGACGCTAGATTATCAACTAGAATGTGATGCAAAGTCGCTTTGAACAATATGATAAGACGAATTAGGGACATTCTAGATACTCGCAGATGTATGGCACAAGAGCTGGTATGGATAGATACACATCAGAAGAGATCCATCAGTTATACTGCAGACACAGATCGTGACAGTCGCTGTATTTCTGTGCGTATGCGAGGTACCCCTATATCGTGCAATGAACTGCAGATGATGTGTAATCATCACAGAGAGTGGCCTGTTTGATCTGAGATTGCATACGTGAGTATATTATCAATTGGAGATCAAAGTTAGCGTCACCCTCATTTCGCGCTACTACGGCTAGAACTGTGCCTAGATTATAATAAGCTGCAATTTACTCGATATGGCGTTAATCTGTAGCTAAGTTCTGAATGTGGAATAGCTGCCGAGAGCATTAGACTGTCTGTCTGCGTTGTGTTCCTTGTGTACACCAAGCTCGTGTGTGTACCATTGATAGACTTAATACTACTAAGTTATCGACTATCAATTTTTCTGATGCGATGGGCTGTGGTACTGCAAAATCTCTGTGGAAAGGCCTTGGTGTGCGCTGGCGGCCGCAAGTCTCTAGAAGGGAGAGCCAGGGTTCAGCTTCATGAGCGTGTGCAAACGTGCATTAAACGCGGAGGTGAGTGCAAGCAGGCCTCTCTATCTCGGCGGGTCGACTTGGAGGGACAGTCATGAGATTCTTTCGCCGTGGAGCAGCTGTCATGATCGCTTGTGATACCGTGATAACAATTGGTACATCCGAGGTTGAAGCTGAGCTTGCGAGTGCGGGTAGAAGAAAAATGGAAGAGGTTGTACACTCCTTTTAGTAAATGCTGAGTGCGAGGGAAGGGACTAAATACCTCCGATCTTAGACGCCAGTGGGGTTGGCTGTTCTCGGCAGAATCATGAGCAGAGAAAAGCGTGAGCATAGGCGATAGGCACTGGTCCATTTATGCAGGATAGAGTAGCATGCCTGTTAGTGAATCTAGAACAGGGTGGGATGTGTAGTGCACGTCAGTATGGGATTAATGCCTTACAAGCGTGTGTATGATGTGTACTACGGATGTATAAGTTGGCTTCCATTGGACAATCATGAACATCGTACAATCATATACGTTGGAGGCTGGGCCTGGTGACATATCACGATCCAGGTGGTTCTTGATTGGAAGTAAAGGGAATCATTAACCATGAGTGACATGGCGATTCCTGTTATGGTACATCCATGTTTACAAGTATAGCTCTTCACAAGGAATAGGACAATTACCTGCTAATTGTGCATTGGTGCGAAGAGTGCATAGTGGATTTGCGTTCAACATTACACAGGGTGTTCGAAGCGTCCTGTGATGGTGTAAGTTACAAAGAATTGTGCAGTCCTATAGGGTCATGTGTATTCTAGGCAGATATACATTAATCTATACGGCTCCAACGGGGCCCATGCGGGGATGAGACTGACGATTTGGCAAGGTGAGGATGTCAAGTTGCACTGTTACTTTGACAGAAAAATGCTTAATAAGAATCTCCATTCGTCGTCTCGGGGGCACTGTGCGGTTAGTGGTCGCATATCATCCTTGCATGGTTTTGGATTTGTGTAGTTCACGACAGAACGGTTATGGACATTGCTGCCCAATCATCAGTGAAATTATAATACGTCTGCAGAGGCAAAGCTTATAGGCAATACGTCGTCGCGACCTAAGTGGATATAGGGCCCGTCCATAAATCCCAGCGTGTGACTATAAAGAGTATAGTGTGTGTGCTGTCCTACAATGCGTTTATATCCTCCGGCATACATCCAAGCTTGCGCCTCTTGTGTAAAAAGTGGGTTAATCGTGCGTTTCGTGCACAACTCAGGAATACGACATACCACGTGAGTACAGATATTTGTCATTGAATAGATAAAGAGACCTCACTTGTGGGTGTTGTGCCAGCGGGTCACAGCTACTCCTGCACTGATAATCAATAACTCCAGCTAGTACTGATCTGATAGTGCATTCTAGTATCCCCTGTATCGCAGCGAGAACCATAGCGCGGTGGTCCGTGTGGGATGTAGACGCTGTGCTCGTCGCTGTCGGTCGCGTAGAGGCGTGCTGCTACTGTTGGATGGCTGTGTGTTTCTGGCTCAAACGTGCGAGAGCGCCGGGGCACCAGAAGCCTCGTATGCAGTCGTGTGGTGGATGCAGTAGAGCCTACCTTAATAAAGCAGCGGCGTCAATGTACGGACAATAGGAGCCTTGGCAAGACCGCCTGCGTGCGTAGCTGTCGCGCAACTCCACTCCTGCCCACGACAGCACCGCGCAACGCCCGGACGCCCGTCCTCGCCCGCGGAAGCCCGCGCCACGCGCGCCCCGCTGACCCCTGCCGCGCCCCCCCCTTGCACCACCCCGCCCGCCGCCCCTCCTCCTCTCTCCACCTCCCCACCTCCCATCCCCCCCCCCCCTGGTACGTGATGAGGTAGTGTATTGTGATACCTGCCGATCCTCATTCTTACAGTACACTGCCCCAGAAAAGAGAACCTTAAGATAGGTCCTCTCGTGCAATGGATACAGTATCCATTGGTGGTGCGTGCCATCCCTATAGTGGGATGGAGGTGCGCTATTGTCTCACTGCGAACCTCCGAATACCCACGCCCTCTCATTCTTCTGTTGGAAAAACTTCTCCCTCGCTGTTCTACCAATGCTGTAGCTAAAAAATCTGCTTTCTTTTTCATTTTCCGTTCACATTCTCTCTCTCTTTCATTATCACGGTTTATAAATACTTTTTGAGCAACTTCCATCAATTGTGCTGTATTCATGCCTGCAAAGCCATCCATTTTCTGCAATTTTCATTTAATATCCCCTTGGGACTGACTTACAAAAGCTGCATTTACCATGTGCAAATTTTCCATGGCTGCTGGATCATATGGGGTATACAGTCTATATGCTTCAGATAATCGCTCATAAAAAGCTGCAGGAGATTCAGTTGGACTTTGTATTACGTCCGCTACTTTTCCAATGTTCATTGCTTTTTTGCCCCACCCCTTTTTAGGCCCTGTAATAGGACTTGGCGAAACTGTGTTAAAGCTCTCACCCCCCTTTCACTATTTGGGTCCCACCCAGGATCTTCGTTTGGAAATGCTGCCTGTGCCGCCTGTTGAGGATTTAAATTAGCTCATTCAACAAAGTTTTCTTCTAACCACTTAGTGGATGCCTGCACAATTCTCACTCTTTCTTCAGTAGTAAATAAAGTAGACAAGAGCTGACGACAATCTGACCAGGTAGGTTGGTGTGTTTGCATAATACTGCTCATTATTCAGTTAAATCTTGAGGCTTGCTAGTATAAGATGCATAATGTGTTTTCCAATTTAACAAATCAGTTGTAGAAAATGGTACGTAAATCAGGCTGGTGGGTCCTAAAGCCATCTGTCCCTGATCATCCCTGATAGGCAGGCCAGGTACCTGATGTAGGGGCATTACTTTTTTACTGGCACCGCCAATACTTCTTAAATTGTATCTTTTCTGAGCAAATCTTTCTATAGCTACAGGAGATTCTATGCTTGTGGATTCTGTGTTCTCTGCTTCATTATCAGTAGCTGTCTGTCCCTCTGAAATGCTAGGAATGCTAGGACTTTCAATCAGAGAAATCTGCCCTTCCCCCAATTGCAGAGACGGCACATTAGGTCTAGGCAACGCTAATGTAACATGCTGCAGTGATCGTGTTAGAATTTCTGGAGACTCTGGGGCAGAGTATATAGGCAATCCCCCTTTCTCGGGTTTCTGTTTAGCTGTCTCTAATCCTCTTGCTAGCATAATTTTTCTCAACTCATAATACTGCCGTATCCAGGGTGGCTGTTTCTCACAAATATCTAACCAAGAGTCTATGTAAGGAAACTGATCTGGATAGCATTCTCTCACACTCTTATGCACAGAAGAAATAATTCTCACATTGAAAGTACCCTCACGGGGCCATGCACTGTTTATTAATGGCCACTCTCTCTCACACAGCACAGCCATTCTATTAGGAGACATTGTAATACCATAATCCCCAGTAAACCCTTTATTAAAGTTCTTGATCATGATTTCTAACGGAGTTTGTGTAGACTCTATCCCACCCATTTTACATGTAATGTGGTGCGTCTGTACTATGTAATCACGTACAACAAATTATTACTTCCAACAGTAGGAGAGGGAGGTCGAACTGTGAGGTAAGGGGTCCTCACAGCTCTGGAGACAGATAGGGACACAAACAACAATCACTTCCTCTGTTTCGCGACTTAGACGCGGTCGCCCGGCTAAGAACTGCGCTAGTCCATAGTCCACTCTCGCTTGGTCTTGTCAAGACCTCTCACTTACACATCTTTCATACAAACACAATTGCATTTCCCAAAAGCCCAATTCTGACTATCTAGGCTTACCAAAAATTTTACCATTACCATTAATCATGATTTTATTACCAGAAAGAGTCAGTGGTTTCCTCTTGAACTCTTAATAGCCCTAGCAAGAGTACTCGGACCACTCTGGACGTGATCAGTGTCCTTTTACCATTTTTCCCATCACCATATGGTTCCAGGTTCCAGTACTGTCTGACTTAATAATATAAAAACTCTGTACTCACCCAGATCTGGTACCCGTCCCCAAGCCAGCGCATGGGTTGAAGCCTGGACTCCCCTCCTCGGGTTCGAAGGTGTTGGCCTAGCCGGACCCAACGCCCGCTGAGGCTAGAACCCTCTCCGATTCAATGGACTGGTTGGCGCCTGAGAATTCACACATCAGTCAGACGCGGTCCCAACCAGGCCAAACCTTGAGGTGAATTTCGTGGTATATCAGTTTGATCACTCTCCACCACTACACCTTCCAGGCCAACGCACCAAGAATATGTAGCAGCTGAATGCCACCAAACCAATTATACCAGGAGTCTTTATCAAGGTTCAAGCCAGTTTATTTGTGCACAGGCCCAGTCAGTCAAAGCATTCAAGGAACTGAGCTGAGCTCTTCATAGAGACATAACTTTTTATACCACTTAAACATTTTCATACATGAAAACATTCTATTGGTCTTATGCTAATTTCTACAAACTTTTTATTGGTTTGACATTTCCCTAAATTTGACCAATCAGGGTCTATGCCCTTTGCTCTGCTTTCTCTAGCTAGCTGAACAATGGCTTGGTTCAAACCTGGTTACTTTCCTTCATCAAGGTCATATCTAGCTCCTAAAACATGTAAGTAACAATTCTGAAGTAACGATTTAACATACAGGCATTGTATTCACTTTGTGCAAACTTTGCAATAGCAGTATTTCATTCTAAAACAGCATTTAATTCTGTCTTATAATTTTATGTCTCAGCACTACTGAATTCTGAGGCCTGTCATTTTCCAGGTTCAGGCTTATGGCCTAATCTATAGTTATAGGCTACCTGGCTATCACACTGGTGGATGAAATGCAGACTCAGACGTCTCACTAATGAGCAAGAGCGAAATATTAAAGATTGTGCAAGATCAGCCTGGATCAATACTCGACCTAAATTTAACACAAATTACTCAATAAAAGTTAAAGAAAGTTATGACAGTTAAAGAAAGTTATTACTCAATAAAACGTTAAGAAAAAATGTACTTTCCATTTCCCCTCGCAGTTCTTACTGGATCTTCGTCTCTCTGTTTTGTTTTTGCTTAATTTTCTTAACAGCTGATCACATCCAAGAAAATGACAGAAGGTTCATTAAAAATGGGGGGGGGGGAGATCCTCCAATTTTATTGGGTTAAAATTTAATTTGAAACTAATTTGAAACTTAATTTTCATGGTGGTAGATCAACAGCACTTTCGGCCGGAAAAAGTAGATCATGACCTGTTCGGACATGACTGATCTATTGGAGCCACCAATGGAAAAGGGAATCATCCCACCACAATGGGGAAATCCTCTTCCCATTGGGAAATCTCAGAACAAGCTCTTGAAGCAGAGTTGTTGGGAGAATCGAAACATGCACGTTGTGCAGCTTACATGTTCCTTTCCTGTAGTGAAGAAGCTTTATCTGCCATTTGGAGACTTCAGAGAGGTGCATTTGATTTGTTTAAATTGTTTTTAGAGCCATATATGATTAAAATGGACATGGTCAGCTTTCAAGATTGAGAGATTCTCTTCTTCTGATGGTATGCCTGACAAAAAATAATAATTTTGTGAGTTTTGCAACACTTTGGTGATTTTGTGTATTTCAGTTGATTCTGATCACCATTGGGGGTTTATTTTTCTTGTCAGCATCTGCGGAGGCATGTTACTTGAGACTTGTGCAGTAAGTGTCTGCTATAAATGGGATAAGCGTCTGCTGGGCACCCATCTTGCATTTACAATGAAGGCTTTGCACTTACCACACATTAATATTTGCACATAATGTGAGACAACTGCAAAAGCTTATCACACTTTGGTAAACATGCCCCTAAGCCAGTGGTTCTCAATCCATTCCTCACGGCACATCCATCCAGGGTTTTTTTCCGGATATCCACAATCAATATCACTGTGAATGCAAATCTTCCCATGCATATTCAATGTGCATATCAGAAAACTTGACTGGATAGAGGTACCCCAAGGACTAGATTTATAACTCCTGTCTTAAGCCTCGTCTACTGCAACACCACTGCAGTAACTGTCAGTGTGATCCCAGCATTAACTGCATGGGGAACACCAACCCACTCTCCCAATCAATATGCATGAGATATATTTGCATATGTTGGAGTCTTGGCATATACAATTTCTTATGTGCATCCATTGTGAATATGATTTCCTCAAAACCTCATTGGCTGTGCGGTCACCAGGAGAGGTTTGGAAAACCTTGCTCCAAGATCTTGTTCATGATGGCATTCAGAATTCTAGAATTTACTTTTCTTTGAATGATGTTTTCTGCCACATGTGGTGATCTTATTATGCATGCAACACTTGTAACTTACTTAGTAGTCATTTGGTAGGTGAATTATAAATATTTTAATGTGATTGGAACAACTTATATCTTGTGCCAATAACTTCATGATTCACATTATTAAAACCAGTCCTAGACTGTGTCTCCAATGAAGAATCCATGATATAATAAACTAGTAGAATACCTGCTGAAATATGAGCAGACGATATTTGACATTTGAGATAGACAAATCCCCTCCCTCCTACCCTCCACCTTGCCCTTCATGGGAAAGCTGTGACCTACATAGTTAGTTTTGTATACTGGGAAGAGGATTTCAGCTTGGATCTGTGGAGCAGAAGGGTTGCAAGGGAAAGGCCAGATTCTGTGACTGCATCCTCAATCTCTTCAGTATTACAATTCCTCAGAAGTAAGTGACAATCCAGGATGGCAGATGAGTCTGCTTTTTTGGGGGGAATGAGTGGGTTGAAATTTGGTGTAGTGGCATCCTCCACTTTCTCTATGTGGGAAAACTGTGTCTAAGAAACTATAGAGGTTAACAGACCAGCACGTCCTAGGAAGTGTCAGTAAATTATTGGCTAATGCCATCTTGTGCTGGCCTGTGCTGTAATGAACCTCCATCGGAACTGAGCAGAATACACCTGATGAGGTCTCCATGATAACCTGCAGAAAACATTCATCTCCTCACTGGTCTAATAATTATGCTTCTCTACCTGCTCCCTGGACCTACGCTGATTCTCATCCAATACAGTATCTTTTCACACTAGGGGAACTCTGCAGAGTTACGTGCACAAAGTTACACAGAAGATTTGGACAAAAGCTAGCAAAGTTTGGGTATCCAGGTGTCTAATCCCAATGGACTTAACAAACTTTAAAGCTCCTCGCTCATCTGATTATTCAGGTCAGAGATGCAGGATCCATTGACCAAGGAGGTAAGTGATGATTCTCTGCCAATGTTCTCCAAGATGATATAGTCTTTGACACAGTTTGCAAATATTTTATTCTGATTTGTCTCTGCATGTTTTACTTCAGCATAGCAGTAAGGAGGATCTACTGTAACCAGGTCACTTCTGGATTGATTCAGGGTAAAATCTAGAGTTAATCCATCCTCCTTGGATCTCACCCATTAATAACTTTGTAGATTAGTTTATCCTTATTTATAACATCTTTTTGTTTTAAATTATGGAAGGAGACAAGTTGATCCCAAACACCATCAGCACTAGAAATGGGTTTGGATCAAAATGAGAGTGGAATGATTTGAACAGGGAACTTAGATAACTCACCACTTATTCAGCAAGCGTGAGACAGAAATGAGCACAGTCCATCTGCTTAGAAATAGAGACAATTTTACCCAATTTTTAAATTGTAATCACTGTTTTTTTAATGCTACTTTAAAATAAAGATTCAATTGTATTACTTCCAATTTAATTTTCAATCAAATAAGAGGTACAACAGACAGACTGAGAGGGAATTGTTGAACAGTGAAGCCCCAATATACAGGGAATCATAATCTTTTAAAACTGACCTCAAAAGCATTCAGCTTGTATTTATGGTAGTTTTTATCCTGCCAATTCCGATCCAGTAGGGATGGATGTGTTGTGTCCAGTTCAGTCACATAGTGTGGGAGATGCAACACCGAATGATCCTCCATGCAGCTTTACAAACCCTATACAACCAGCTCTTTCATATACACTATAGACTGGATGAGTATATTGGTTGAGCAAATTTGCAGTCAATAGAACTAAAAGCTGCCAAACCAACAGCCCTGTAACAGTCCAACAATTTATGCTCTGTAATGTAACATCTGAAAACCTGACTGACTAGGTGCAATCTAATATCTGTAATCAAATATTCTGAAAACTTGCTCAGCTAAGTGGAGGAGTAGCCTAGTGGTTAGAACAACAACCTACTACCCATGTGATATGGGTTTGATTCCTACTGACAATTCTTGTGACCTTGGGCAGGCCACTTTACCCTTCATTGCCTTGGAAGAAAAGGCCTGGCAATTTACTTCTGATTATACTTTACCAAGAAAACCACACAGATGCTGCTGAGTCAGCATAGACTTGATGGCAATTTAAATAAATATATCTAATATCAGGTGATTGTATTATTTGACATTCATGATTAATAGTTTATTCTCTGTACAGGAAGCAAAGACAAAGGCAGTCACATGGAGTGGAGGAGTGGCCTAGTAGTTGGGGCAAGCTACCTTAGGCCAGAAGGTCAGGGGTTCAAATCCCACTAGAGGACAGCAACCTTGGGCCAGAAGGCCTGGGGTTTCTAGTCCCACAGGTGCTCCTTGTGGTCTTGGGCAAACCACTTAACCCTCCATTGCCCATGTTCCCTGTAAACTAGTTATCTCCAAGTTATAATGTCCTGTTCAATGTAATTTCAGTTTGTTCAATGTAAATCACCTTGATATCATGAAACATGGTATATAAGAAATGTCAAATAAAATAAATGTTTTGAGCATAAGGGCTGTGAGAATGTTGAATCTCTTAAAAGCCTCCTTCAAGACAGACTCATAGATCCTGTAGTCAGTAATCTGTGTTGGATTTCTGCTTTATGGGGGCAAATTCGTAAAGCTTCTTTCCACGAGTAAAGAATGTTTTAAATTTGGAAACCAGCTCCTGTAAAATTGTGCATGGATATACAGACATAAAGAGTGTAAGTATTGTGAGACAGACCTCTGTGTGTCATATTCCTTGGTGCATTTATTGTGAGACAGACCTTTGTGTGTCATATTCCTTGGTGCATAGTTTAGATGGAGAGGGATGGAATTGTCACGGATTTGCGCATTTTATGGAAAAAACATATGTACAGACACTAGGGGTAAATTTTATAGTTTTTTCCATGCATATGTGGCCACATACGTTTACAAAGATTTCTAGAAAATACCAGCTGGTTTAAGTGCAGGCACCTTGTCAAGAAGACATAGACTTTGCCAAAGAGTGTATCTGGTGGTGTGGTCTGGGTCTAGCAGGGTCTGGTTCACAAGTATGTGTGTTGGATATAAAACACTTTCATTAACATGCACACTTGCCTATCTCAAGCATCTGCACATAAAGCATGACTCCTGCCACTTACACCAGTATATTATAAAGAGACATTTTTAAAATATCAGCTTAATTTAGGAACCTTATATATTTATTCTCACTTCTTTGGAACAGATGTAAATGTCTGCGAGCATTTCTGCACTAACAGAGGTTGTTAAATGTGCCTGTATTTTAAAGGTACATTGATGCCTCTTACCTTTATAAAGTAGATAAGGTTTTTATTTTCATATAAGTGCCCCGTTATAAAATGACACCCTTTGCGTATCAATGTAACTCCTGCTCGGGGCTCTATGATCAGTGTTACTTGTATAAGGTTCTGAAGAGCAGTCATTCATCGGTCTATGCTGATGCTTGTTTTGAGTGCATTCATTTTACACCATAGTAATCTCTGAAGATCCGTTCAGCTGTCCATGTTGTATCAGTGAGATGCCTGCATGAAGTTCTGAAAAAGATCAGTGTTTAACTGTGTCAAGAATTAAGATTAGAAATTAGCACTATGGGGCATGTTTACTAAAGTGTGGCAAGGGAGCCTGCATTAAGACGAGAAAATTAGCATGGGAAGGAAAATGGGCCCAGACTAACCATTGGTGACATGTCCAGAATGTTTCCTGGCAACAGGGCCAGCCCAAAGATTTATATTATTCCAGACAGGAAAACCAGCCGTGCTGCCTCCCAACCTTGCTGAACCAATTCCCAGCCACCGATTCTGTCTTCTGGGGAAGTTGGGGGTGCCAGGAGGTGATGGCAGCAGTTCAGAAGTGGCTGCTTTGTTCCATCGCTTTGGCGTCCTAGCAGGCCATGCTCTTTGGATCTCATACGTGGCTTGCGGCTCTTGTTCCCCTCTGAA
This sequence comes from Ichthyophis bannanicus, assembly GCA_033557465.1. Taxonomy (NCBI): domain Eukaryota; kingdom Metazoa; phylum Chordata; class Amphibia; order Gymnophiona; family Ichthyophiidae; genus Ichthyophis; species Ichthyophis bannanicus. The sequence continues at coordinate 111,795,543 of CM066048.1, read as the reverse complement.
AGGAAGTTACATCGGAGGGTGTCGGAACCAGCAGGCCATGTTTTTTATGCCATGGGGTGCCCAAGAGCATAACCTGTTGCAGGCATCAATGTGGCAGCACAAAGTGTCCATGCCACTCACCAAGGTCAGCCACCCTATGCGGCTGCCTAGCCCACCTGGTGGATGGGACAGCCCTGCCTGGCAGTGAGTATGCTGAGAAGTAGAATTTGGCAGCTGGGATTTAATGTTAACAAATGTAAGGTCATGCATTTGGGCTGCAGCAATCCAAGGGAGCAATACAGTATAGGAGGTGAAGTACTTTTGTCCACTAAAGAAGAGCGGGACCTAGGCGTGGTTGTGTCTGATGATCTTAAAGTAGCTAAACAGGTAGAAAAGGCGACAGCAAAAGCTAGAAGGATGCTTGGGTGCATACGGAGAGGAATGGCTAGCAGAAAAAAGGAGGTGATAATGCCTCTGTATAAGTCTTTGGTGCGACCTCATTTGGAGTATAGTGTGCAATTCTGGAGACCGCACCTTCAAAAGGATGTGAACAGGATGGAGTCGGTGCAGAGGGTGGCTACTAAAATGATTAGTGGGCTTCATTATAAAGCATATGAGGACAGGCTTAAGGATCTTAATATGTACACCTTAGAGGAAAGGCGGGATAGAGGTGATATGATTGAGATGTTTAAATACCTCCGTGGCATAAATGTTCAGGGAGAGAGCCTCTTTCAATTGAAAGCAAGTTCTGCTATGAGGGGACATGGGTTGAGGGTGAAGGGAGATAGATTCAGGATAGATGCGGAAATATTTCTTTACGGAAAGAGTAGTGGATCCGTGGAATAGTCTCCCAGTGGAGGTGGTAGAGATGAGGACAGTAACTGAATTCAAAAAAGCATGGGACCAACACAGAGGATCTCTAAAGGGAAAAAGTGGACTGTTGTAGTTGTTGATATGGAAGGACAGACTAGATAGGCCATGTGGTCTTTTTCTGTCATCATGTTTCTATGTTTCTATGTTTTGATGTTTCTAAGTACCGCAGTGTGCTAAACCTTCAATGACAATTAGCACATCCCCATCTTCAATGCAATATACAGTCAATACCCACTGTCTGCCCCTAACCCACCTAGTCTCCTCCTCATCAGGTGCTAAGCAGTTAGCATAGGATTATCACAATGCTGGCTGTTTTATCACTGTCACTTCAAGTCACCTAAAGGTGAGCCAGCAAAAGGCAACATGATTGTCACATAAATGTTAGACATGAAGGTGGGTGGGGGCGATGAGGCAGCAGCCAATATCCTGATACAGCCATTGACTATCCAGATCTCTCTAACCCTCACAACCATTTCAGTAGTCAACAATTTTTTTTCTTTTATTTTTGAAATTCTAAGGGATATGTTCACATAGCTATCTGCTAATGTGGACGAGAGTGTGCACTAATGCGCCACATTAACATATAGCACAGGGAAAAAGCAGATAGTTCATTGATTTGGCTCCTGCAAGAATGGGCAGGATATAGACGGAGAGCTGGAGGGTCTGCAATGCACTTATTGCAGGAAGCAACATCATGCGCAGTCATTGTCACAGTTGCAGAGATTACTAGTACCCTTATCGATTCTCTAGTCACCACCAGTCTAGACTATTGCCACCTCCTCTTCACTGGTCTTCCTCTGAATCATCTCTTCCCACTTCAAAACTCAGCTGCATGGCTAATCTTCTGTCTGTGTTGCTACGCTCATGTCACATCTGAAGTCACTTCACTGGCTCTATATCCGTTTCCATATTCATTTCAAACTTCTATTATTGACCTATAAGTGCCTTCATTTGGCTGCTCCTCACTGCTTTTCTTCTTTTATCTTCCTCTGTTGTCTCCTGCAGTACCAATGTGTTGCAGACACTCAACTCTCTGCCCATATCTCACCCAATTTAGCAGTTGCCTTGCACTTTGAAGGTAGCACAGCAAATTAATGAACTATAAGCTTTTTCCCTTTACTATCTGTTAAAGTGGCTAAACATGTAGAAAAGGCAATGGCGAAAGCCAGAATGATGCTTAGGTGCATAGCAAGAGGAATGGCCAGCAGGAAAAAGGAGGTGATAGTGCCTCTATATAAGTCTTTGGTGAGACCTCCTTTGGAGTACTGTGTGCAATTCTTGAGACTGCACTTTCAAAAGGATCTATGTAGGATGGAGTCAGTGCAGAAGGTGACTACTATGTAAAATGATCAGTGATCTTCATTATAAAACATATGGGGACAGACTTAAAAATCTCATTATGTGTAATTCAGAGGAAAGATGTGAGAGAAGAGATATGATAGAGATGTTTAAATATCTCAGTGGGATAAATTCACAGGAAAGCAGCTGTTCAACAAGGGGACATAGGTTGAGGGTGAAAGGGGATAAACTCATGAGTAATATTTGGAAATAGTCTCTCAGTGGAGGTAGTAGAGACAAGAACATCATATGAATTCAAGAAAGCATGAGACAACACAGAAGATCTCTATAGGAAAAGACTATAATAGTTGATATGGAAGGGCAGACTAAATAGGTCATATTGTCTATTCTGCCATCATGTTTCTATGCTTCTTTCTCTGCCTACATCCTTCTTTGGGAACTCTTCTCTTCTTGCAGATCACTTCTATCTAGTGCTTTTCTCTTCCACTGCCAATGCCCGACTTTGATCTTTCTACCTTGCAGCTCCTTATGCCTCAAACTACCTGATTCTGTACATCAGGCTCCATCTGTGGCCCTCTTCAAATCCAGGCTAAAAACTGACTTCATTGAGACTGCTTTTGGATCCTAACACCCCTGGTGGAAACAGCACAAGCACTGGCAAGTTAAATGCAAGGCATTGATAAGGCAGGCAAAGGGAGAATTTGAGAAGAAGCTTGCTGCGGAAGCAAAAACACGTAATAAAGATTTTTTCAAATACATTCGTAACAAAAAACCTATGAGAGAGTCAGTTGGTCCATTAGATGATAGAGGATTAAAGGGGCACTTAGCTGCGACAAGGTGATAGTGAAGAGACTGCATGAATTCTTTGCTTTGGTCTTTACTGAGGAAGATGTAGGGATGTTACCCACGGCTGAAGTGGTATTTAAAGGTGCAGAAGAATTGAAGGAAATATTGATACATCGGGAAGATGTATTAAAACTATTTGATAAACTGAAGAGTAGCAAATCACCTGGACTGGATGGTATACATCCAAGGGTGTTGAAAGAACTGAAATATGAGATTGCAGACCTGCTATTAGTAATCTGTGAACTATCATTAAAATCATCTGTAATACCTGAAGATTGGAGGATGGCCAACATAACACCAATTTTTAAAAAGGGTTCCAGGGGTGATCCGGGAAACTACAGACCAGTGAGCCTGACGTCAGTACTGGGAAACATGGTAGAAACCATCATAAAGAACAAAATTGCTGAACATGTAGATAGTCATGGCTTAATGGAAGACAGCCAACATAGCTTTAGACAAGGAAGATCTTGTCTTACTAATCTGTTATGTTCTTTTGAAGGTATGAATAAACAGCTAGACAAAGGTGAGTCAGTTTGATATAGTGTATTTGGACATTCAGAAAGTCTTTGACAAGGTCCCTCATCAGAGACTTTTGGCAAAACTAAAGAGTCATGGGATAGGAGGCAGTGTTCTATTGTGGATCAGGAACTGGTTAAAAGATAGAAAGCAGAGGGTAGGGCTAAATGGCCAATTTTCCAAATGGAGAAAAGTGTATAGTGGTGTACCCCACGGATTTGTGCTGGGTCTGCTGCTTTTTGACATATTCATAAATGATCTGGAAAAGAGAATAACGAGTGAGGTTATCAAATTTGCAGATGACACAAAACTATTTAAAGTTGTTAAAACCCATGAGGACTGTGGAAAATTGCAAGAGGATCTTGATAAATTGGAAAACTGGGCAACCAAATGGCAGATGAAATTTAATGTGAATAAGTACAAAGTTATGCACCTAGGGAAGAACAACCCAAACTATGGTTACACAATGCAAGGTTCCACATTAGGAACCACCACCCAGGAAAAAGATTTAGGCATCATTGTGGATAACATCCTAAAACCCTCCACCCAGTATGCAGTGGTGGCCAAGAGAGCAAATAGAATGCTAGGTATTATAAGGAAAGGAATGGAAAATAAAACAAAGGATATTATAATGCCTCTGTATCGTTCCATGGTGCGACCGCACTTTGAATATTGTGTGCAATTCTGGTCGCCATATCTTAAAAAGGATATAGCATTATTAGAAAAGGTTCAGAGAAGAGACACCAAAATGGGATGGAAGGATACCCCTATGAAGAAAGGCTAAAAAGGTTAGGGCTCTTTAACATGGAAAGAGACAGCTGAGGGCAGCTATGATGGAGTGGAGGAGTGGCCTAGTGGTTGGGGCAAGGTCAGGGGTTCAAATCCCACTAGAGGACAGCAACCTTGGGCCGGAAGGACTGGGGTTTCTAGTCCCACAGGTGCTCCTTGTGGTCTTGGGCAAGCCACTTAACCCTCCATAGCCCATGTTCCCTGTAAAATTTCCTGTCATGATTTGACAATTTCCAATCTGTAATCAAAACTGCTGCTGATCGCTGGAAGTAGCGGTATACAAATGTATACTAAATAAAATAGTTATCTCCAAGTTATAATACCCTGTTCAATGTAATTTCAGTTTGTTCAATGTAAACCGCACTGATGCAGAATAGCACAGTATATAAGAGAATTTAAATAAAATAAATGATAGAAGTCTATAAATTAATGAATGAAGTGGAATGGGTAAACGTAGATCGATTGTTTACGTCATCAGAATATAGAAAGACTAGAGGACATGCAATGAAGCTACAGGGTAAACTATTCAAGACAAATAAGAGAAAATATTTTTTCACTCAAATTGTAATCATACTCTGGAATTTGTTACTGGAGGATGTACTGAAAGCTATTAGTGTAGCTGGGTTTAGAAAAGGTTTGGAAAAGTTTCTGGAGGAAAGGTTCATAAACCATTATTAAAAAGGGACCCAGGTTATCACTGATTGACCCAATACAAGCATTGTGGAACCTGTGTCTTTTGGGGAAACTGCTAGGTACGTATGACCTAGATTGGCCACTGTTGGAAACAGGATATATTGGTCTTGATGGACCTTGGCCTGACCCAGTATGGCATATTTTATGTTCTTATAGTCTCCTGGTTTTAATTTATTTAACATATTTTTATATTGTCTTATTACTAGTCAAAGGTTTACATATAATTCAGAAGAGTTTTTAATCTTTTATGGAAGTCACTAGTCAGCTGAATGGATCTTATATGAGATGGCAGCAAATTCCACAAAGGGGGGGGGGGGCATATACAGAAAATGCCCTTTCGTTGGCTCTTTGGCTGCTTGAGGGTTTGTCTGTGGGTATTGCAAACATGTTAAGTGTGGATCTTCTCTTGGGTCTCTTGGAGCTGTTGTACACTAAACGTGAAGCGAGGCTATCCGCGGACTGCTGGTTTAAAATTTTGTGGGTGATTAGGATCCTGCTTATAATAGGCAGCCAGTAAAGCTGTTTGAGGAGTGGTGTTATGAGTTTGTTGAGATTTTTCTGATATGGTTCTGGCTGTTTTATTTTGCGCCAGCTGTAGAGGGTATAGCGTGGTCATTTGTAGTCCCTGTTATATAGAATTGCAGTAATCAAGTATCATTGTGATGACTGTTGGAAAACAATGCTGAAATGCATAGATGAGAGGAGCTTCTGTAGGTTCTTTAAAACACAGAACTTAAATAAAGGGCCTTGGTGATTCGACTAATTTGCGACTGGAAGTTGAGCTCTTGGTCAAGCGTGATTCCCAGGTGGTTTATTTGAGTTTTGACCGCGAGTGTTGCATGTCATGATATAGGTGGGGGAGTGGAATTATTGTTTCTTGTAATGTGGAGTGCTTCGGACTTGGTGAAGTTAATTTTGAGATTTTGATCTCTGAGCCAGCTGATTGCTGCAAAACAGTTGGAGATATTGAGGTAGTCTTATTTGCATGCATGGTTCTGCTGGGCCATTGTGTTTGTGATTTCAGTGCTCTGTCTGCTGAAAACTCAGCACTATTTGCTCTAAAATGGCTCATATTACCTGCCAAAGCCTAAAACAGTTTAGTAAAAATGTCTCTAAGACTTGTTTGGTTTGCTTCAGACATTGAATTTAATACGAACATTATTGTCAGTATTTGAATGCATATTCCGATGCTAGCAGCTAGCTTTGAGGTGTTTCAGGGGTGGAGTAGTGGCGGCACCTGGGAATACCCAGGCGTTGGACATATTCAGCCATTGCCCAGTTATCCCTAAGTGTTGAAGACTAGTTACTTTAAAGGCTGGACTAACTTTTGCTGTCGAAGCTAACCAGGCAGAGGCTGAATATCGACACTGTCCAGTTAACTTGGCCAACACAGATAACCAATGCCAGTGGGCGGATATGGCCTTCACATTGAATATCCAGGTTTTAAGTTCAGTGGTGGCCACTAGCTGCTTTAGTAGTACTAGCCACCATCACTGAATATCAAGCCATACATGTTTGTAGCATGCTAATGAATGCAAATCCTTATCAGCATATGAGCTGCTCCTTCACCCTTATAAATGGCTTTGAACCATAATCCTCTAAGCTGTTAATTATATAACAAAGCACCTACATTAATTGGTCAGGAAGGCAACTATTTCAAACTTATTTTATAAAGTCAAATAGACAATTATTTGTCTTTCTGAAATGCTCTGCAAATCCCTTCATCAATTGCACCTAAATAGAAGATTCTGAAACTGCATCTGCTCAAGACAGCTAGCTTATACATGTAACTTGCATTTCAGCACATGCTCCACAAAAGCTGCACCCGGTGCATGTTTATTCTAAAAGTGCATACTAGCTTGCACCACATGTGACCTCATTCTATGTGAGCACATTTACCTGAAAAAATGGTTTATAAAGTTACTGTTAAAATGGAGCCCCATTGATGTCACTGGATAGGCAAAAGGAAAACTGAACTATGCTTGCTCAGACTCATATTATTACTCTTCCTGTTGGCAAGTAAATTGGTCATGTTCTTTAGCCAACCCATTCCTAGGTTCTTGTGTGTGATAAAAGTGCATGAAGAGTGCATTTAGATAAATAAATGTAAAAGGAAAAGGAGGCCACTATGGTTTCTCAAGCAGCTGAAAAGGTTTTAGAAAAAGAGGGAGGCCTTCATAAAATACAAGAGATCACAGAGATAGGAAGACAGGCATATATATTTGGAAAAACCTAAAGCTAGGAAAGTGGTCAGGAAAGCAAAGATATAAATAGAAGAAAAAATAGCCAATGCAGTAAATTGGAGGGACAAGAGAGGAATGGCAAGCAGACAAAAGAATAGTGTCTCTGTATAAGTCTCTGGTGTGACCTCATTTGGAGTGTTGTGTCCAATTCTGGAGATTGGAACCTCAAAAGGATATAAACAGTATGGAGTCAGTACAGAGGATGACTACTAACATGGTTAGTGGCCTTCATTAAAAAGCACATAAGGACAAACTTAAGGATCTTAATTTGTATAAATTAGAGAAAAGGTGGGAAAGAGGAGATATGATAGATATGTTTAAATATCTCCATGGGATAAAGCACAAGAGGAGAGCCTCTTTCATTTGAAAGCAAACTCTGCTAAAAAGGGTCATAGGATGAGGGGATGGACTCAGGAGTAATATGTGGAACTGTTTCTTTATAGAAAGTGGTAGATGCATGGTATTGTCTCCCAATGGAGGTAGTAGAGATGAGGACAGTATCTGATTTCAAAAAAGCATGGGACAAACTCAGAAAATCTCTGAAGGAAAAAAGGGGAATACTGTAGTTGACATGGAAGGGCAGACGAGAGAGGCCATGTAGTAGTTTTCTGCCATCATGTTTCTAAGGACATGTTTATCATATGTATATCAAGGAGCCTATTTACTGGAAAAAAAAATTAATCCAGGGCATCTGCAAAACCTCTCAATAACTATTGGGTCACCTCAGCTGGGGGTTGGTAGCAAAGGCAGGCCAAAGATCTCTATTATGCACTAACAGTATGGCGCTAAGGCTGAAGGCAGTTAGTTTCAGCTCTTGAAGTATAGCTAACTGCACCTAGTTATTGGCCATATTGACAATTAATACATAGTAATGACCCCCACATGAACTGCAAGGCACAAGCCCACCAATTCCACACTCCTCAATCTGAATGTCGGAGTTAGCATACAATAAATGTCATTAAATACCTAACTGTTATCAAGGTGCCACATTCTAAATGTACATTAAAGCCCACATTTAATATCTAATGAGCTCAGTAAATATCTAATGAGCGCCTAAGTATTTAATTACGTCATGCCTTAGGACGTGTTTTAATGATGCTTAAATGTTTAGCAACACACAGGTTAAAAGAAAAGTTTGCACATTTTATTGCATAGACTCCATTACCCTGAAATTTATTACCTCAGCATTACAGGGCCTAGTTTCATTTGTTCCAAATTGTGTATTGTTTTTTCTTTTCAGCACCCTGTGAAGCAAGGATCCAGGCAGATTGATAATCACACTCATGTGATGGAATTCCAGATTCTTGGATTCTCAGAATTCCCTGAACTCCAGCTCCCTCTCTTCACTCTCTTCTCCATCTTTTACCTAATGACTGTGCTGGGCAACCTCCTTGTTATGTGCATAATATGTGCTGATCGACACCTGCACACCCCCATGTATTTTTTCTTGGCCAACTTGTCTGCCCTAGACATCTCTTCCATGACAGTCACTGTGCCAAAATTACTGGCAATCCTCCTGACAGAAAACAATACCATGTCTTTCGGCGAATGTATTGTACAGATGTATTTCTTTCTTTCCTGTGTTTTCACAGAAATTCTGCTTCTCACTGTCATGGCATATGATCGTTATGTTGCGATATGCAACCCCCTGCGCTATCCCATCATCATGCATAGGGGGGTCTGTGCTCTTCTGGCAGCTGCCTCTTGGATAACAGGTTTACTGGGGGCAGTGCCACATACGATCACTACCGCCCAGTTCCCTTTCTGTGACTCTAATGTTATCAACCACTTCTTTTGTGAACTCACAGCACTGTTGCAACTTTCCTGCAGAGACACCTCTGTCATTCAAATTATGAACTTTGCAGAAGGAGTGTTTGCAGTCTTAATCCCTTTTCTCCTCACTCTGGCATCCTATGTGTTTATCATCTCCACCATCCTGAAAATCCGATCCAGAGAGGGGAAAAGCAAGGCCTTCTCCACCTGTTCCTCCCACCTGACAGTCATCACCCTGTTATATGGGACTTTCATAGGAGTGTATATGCGGCCTAAGTCAGGGGGTTCTGTGAAACCAAACAAGCTGCCTTTTGCATTTTACACAGTATCTCTTCCATTGTTAAACCCTCTAATTTATAGTTTGAGAAGCAAAGAGTTAAATGTGGCCCTGAAAAAATATATAAATTGGAGAATTCAGGTCATGAAACACTCAGATAAGCCCAGCTTGAATGGGAAGCGAAGATGACCCTTCAGCGTTGTCACCATCCATAGGAACATTTCTGGCACATGAAGAGTTTTACTAACCCATTTCTTTCCGGCTGTTCTTTAGTTTTCCAGCTGAAATCAAGGCCAGCCTCCACTTGACCACTGAGCCATGAGCCATGAGCCTTCCTCACAACTACGGCTCTATTTTTCGTCCCTTCCCAGCTCACCCATTTCAAACCTTGGAAAGGGACTATACACAAAGAGCCCAATTCTGGAAGTGGGATGTCTAGACCATCCGGATGTTCCCACTGAAGACAGGGCTGTTAGGGCCAGATTCTGGCCCGCTGGAACAAAACATTCCCACAGGAGCCAGAATTGGGCCCGAGCACAGCCCAGCATGCCCCACCTGCCTACGGGACTATCCTCCCCACAGGCGCCCCAGACATCTGTGCCTCCAGACCCCAAAATCCCCATCGCCTGACCCATGGCTGGCCTCCCGTGGCCTGTACTGGGCAGCGGAGGACCCCCCCCCACCCTGCCCCAGCCCCTGTGTTGGCTGCCATGGCCCCGATTCTCCTAAAAATGCTGCTTATACCACCTCTGAGGTGGTATAAGCAGTAGACTCCCGCAGGCCCGGAAGCATGTACAGGATGTACAGGGCCATGACCTAAATCGGCCCTGTATGTGCTGCCAGGTGGCTCGCCCCCATCAGCTCTCCCCATCCCGAAGCACAGGATGTATGGGAAGAGGCGATGGGGGAATAGAGTTTAGGCAGATTGCTGGGCTATGCGTCCTGGTGGGACGTACAGCCCCACAACCATTGTTCTGGAATGTGGGCCAAATATTTTATCTAGGTTCTACAATTATGAAGTCTATGGAACATGTTTCCTAAGCCGGGCTAATGGTTAACCTAAGCTATTTGCAATTAGGTCCCCTGATATAACAAATATTACAGGTTAACTATTAACCCAGCTTAGTGAAAATACCTCCATTTCTACCTATTACTTATCTCTGCTATATATTGGTTGGATCACTTCTCTGGGGGGGCTATCATCACTTTCTCTAGTATTCTGCAGAGTAGAGGCTAACCCAGGTATTAACTTAAATCGTGAACATATTTTTGAATGAAACATAAGTCAAGCTCAAATAAATGTTATGTATTTAATTAGCCTTATATACCTCTTTTCTACTAGTCAAAGAGGTGCACATTCAGGTATTGTGTATATATATAGTTTTCCTTTGTCCCCAAAAGGGCTCACAATCTACATTTTTGTAGCTCAGGGAACAGATGATTTAGTGGCTTGTCCAAGGCCACAATGAGCACTTGTGGGACTAGAATCCCCAGTCCTCCAGGCCCAAGTTTGCAGTCCTCTGCAGGATTTGAGCCCCAGACCCTCTGGTTTGAGGTAACTTGCCCCAATCACTAAGCCACTCCTCCCCAAAACAGTTGTGTATAAAGGAGAGTGGAAATATTAGGAGGAATAATAAAGGGAAAAGATAAAATGTCAGTATTCATGTCAGTATGGCTAAAAGAATAGGGTAGAAATAGGTCAACAGGGATAGACTCACAAAGGCAGCAAGGTACTGACATAAAAGCATAACACTTAAGATGTAGATATCTGAAGGAAGTTAAGAAGTAGATATCTGAAGGAATTTAGAACAGTATATAATTTAAATGCCCATCCCCATGGCAGTGTAAACCTTTTTGGATCCATGGAGGCCAATTCCGATTGGGGCCTGTCTGGCTGGTTTGGACGACCAAAACCTGGACAGGCCGGATTTGCACACGATTCTACAAATGCAAGAGCTATACATTCCCATGGTTTCAGAATCGGGGCACTGATGGGCCCTGATTCTGCAGTGGGGAATGCCCAACAAGATACCTAGCCATCCCTTTTGCATGCTTCAGCTGGAGCACTGGTGTTGCGACATCACTGCAGAACCGCTTTTTTCCCGCCACCCATCCCCCGTAGGGAACTGTCAGGGCCGGGTTCGGGGGGAGGCGAACCCCCTGCTGCTCCTCACCTCAGTTGTGTGGGTCCACTGGTGCCAATCCCCATCCTCAGAGGGACTTCTTCCACCTCCGAGATGGAATGTGTCCCCCTTTCATCTCCACCTCCCCACATGTACAGGGCAATGTTCTGTATTGGCCCTGTATGTCCAGGGTCATGGCCCCATATCCAAAGTGCTCACTCTCTGCCCTGTTGCCACCCCCTCCCATCGCTGTTCAGAGCTCCCTGCACAAAGACTATGTATGTGCGGGGATCTTTGGTTTCAGAATCGGGTCCCTGCAAAGAGAGGGGGACGGACGTCCCTGCTATTCACAGTAATGGGTGACGCCCTTAGCAAACAAGCATGTTGGGCCCTTGCAATACATATGGCAAACTAGTCAAAAACATTTCTTTCTGTACATTGATCTAAAGTCAAAATGTTTCTATTTTAAGAATAGGAGCGGCCAGGGACTTTCTTGGAGCGGAATCATAATTTATGCTGATAGTGGTATTCAACTGCTCTCTGGATAACTTTACTTGTTTACCTGGACCAACCAAAAATTAGCCCAGTCTTCAAATGGATTACTTATTCATGTAAATATAGGATCATATGGTCAATTATCCAATTTAGAAGGATAGTTGCCCCACTGAGGTAAAATGGCCACCTCAACCCCATCGGATAGTCTTGCTGTCCTACTGCTATAGGTGAGGCTACTAAATAAGGGAGAATAACTTCCTTTTGTTTTAGTTTCACGGTGTTTAGTCATCCTCATTTCAAATGTTTTGTGTTCTCGTGTGTCTCTAAAATTCCCTTTAAATACTTCCATAACAAAGTCTTTAAGGGAGTGATTTTCCTTTGAGGAATAATCATCCACTGAGCTTTTCTGTTTTGTTTTGTTTTTCTGTAATATGTTATGGTATATCTATGAATATTGACAAATGTCATTTGAGAAAGTGAACTATCTAACCAATTCTGAATAGAAAATAAACCCAGACATTTTGGTTTGTTATTTGTGCAAAAGCACTGTGCTGGTTGTATCTAATCATGATTTTTTATTTATTTTATTTATTTATTTATTTAACATTTCTTTTATACTGTGCTCTTTATCATCAGTGTGGTTTACAGTTAACAGAACGACTCGAGGACCGCAGGGTACTTCCGAGTTTACATCGAACAGGGAAAACAACTTGGAGAAAACAGGGAAAACTATGTACAATTTACATACTGCTGTGTCAATAATGTTACAAGGGTAGAACAGGGAGTGAGATCCACTGTGGACCATGTTCCATTTACGGGCCGCTTCCTCTTATCAAACTTGTGTATGTTGTTAAGCTATCCAGTTGAGGGATGGTATGTGTGAGTGTGTGAGGCATGAGGGGAATTGTTGTGTTGTGAAAAGTGCGTAATGAAATCCAACCACAATGGGAAAAGTTTCATTTTGGACATTTAGCCCTACACTCTGCTTTCTATCTTTTAACCAGTTCCTGATCCACCATAGTACACTACCTCCTATAACATGACTCTTTAGTTTTGCCAAAAGTCTCTGATGATGGACCTTGTCAAAGGCTTTCTGAAAGTCCAGATACACAATATCAACCAAATCACCTTTGTCTACCTGTTTATTCACACCTTCAAAAAAACATAACAAATTAGTAAGAGAAGACCTTCCTCAGCCAAAGCCATGTTGGCTGTCTTCCATTAATCCATGACTATTGTGGCACTGCAGACCCTCTGCAGGCAGAAGAAAATGTTTTAAACTCAGAAAAAAGAGGCAGACACCGGCTGCAGCATCACGAGGAGCCATATAGGGGGAGCAAGAGGGACCTCTGGAGGACTGAGGAACCACACCCTAGAGCCAATGATGCAATACCGGCCTGCACCCAATCCAGAAAGGGAAGGATTCCTTTTAAAAGCCCAGATGACTGGAGAAAGTCAGACTGGCAGGGAGTTGTGCAAGGAGTTCCAGTTCCAGATTCGCATGGAGATCCAGATCCAGGAAGGAAGCTAACTTTGGAAGGAGAAAGGAGAGCTTTCCTGGAAGGAGAGGAGGACCCAGGAATAGGAGTCCTGACAGATGGAATCGGCCTAGCAGACTCAGCAGAGCCAGGTGAAGAAACTTGCTTTAGATATCTCAAAAGGGGAGAGGACACACTTTCCAGGAGGGAAAGATACCGTGTGGAAGCTAACCCTGGAAGGAGAAGGAATGTACCAGAGAGTCCAAGGCCTGAGTTTGGCAAGGGCCAGCAAGTGTTGAAAGGCGCAACAGGGAGTAACCAGGAAAGAGGTGAAAGAGGAATATTGAAAGGCAACTTTCAAGGCCCTGGGAGAAAGAAGCTGTGGTGCAAGTGCGGCCTAACCCCAGCAGAAGGCCGACTTGAGAACCGGAGGCCTACCTGGGTGCCAGAGAAGCCAAGCCCCAGCAGGAACAGGCCTCAGCCCTCACCTCACTGTGATAACCTTAGAAGAAAAGGTAATTACTATTTTACTGACTATGATTTTACGAATGCTGTGATGCAGAAGGAGCAAGGCACTGGAGAATGCTGTCCTTCTAGATGCATTCATGCTACAAAATACAAACCTGTACCAAACAGGAGACTTTCTAGAGAAGGACCAGTGTGCAGGAGAGACTGTCCACATGCTAAAAGTGTACAAAGCAAAGGCTTACCTTTAGATGCTGAACTTTGGGGCATCATACAAGCATTATACAAAAAGCCTGAAGGCGAGCCCCTAGACATTCCAGACTGCGAGCCAATGCAGGTAGAATTCCCGGATGATCCCTCGGACCTCCCAATGGACTGTAGCTATTGCCTGGCCGAAAGAATTGAGCCCTTAGCAGAGGAATAGCTGTGGTCTGGGGTAAAAGTTTGATTCTGTATTCCGTTTGGTATTGCTGTGAAGTTTCCCTAAGTTATCCAAGTTGTATTTCCTTGTTCTCTGTAAAACTAACGTTTGTTCATTATGTTTCGCTGTTCCATGTAAACCGCGCTGATACTAAATAGTGCGGTATATAAGAAACTAAAATAAATAAATAAATAAATAAGTTAACAGGTTTTCTTCAGTTCATGTTTTCTTTTAACCTGGAGCAAGGACATTCTTTTGTGTTGATGTAAGCTGTGCTATTTGAAACTATTTGCAACACGGGAAATAAAAGCCTTTATTTTTCCCTACCCTCAGACTGTGATATTCTTGGGACCTTTTAGTTACACAGAAGGCTACCAGGACTATAAAAACCTGGGCCCTGTAATTGAGCTAAACTCCTCCACAAACAAACTTTGCATGTCCACCCCCTTTCTGCTGTGACCCGCCATTGCCACCAGGGGGGCGGTGTGACACTATCTACATGTTCTGTTATTTTGTTCTTTATGATGATTTCCATTATTTTTCCCGGTATTGACGTCAGGCTCACCGGTCTGTAGTTTCCTAGATCACCCCTGGAACCCATTTTAAAAATCGGCGTTATATTGGCCACCCTCCAATCTTCAGGTATTACAGTTGATTTTAATGATAGTTCACAGATTACTAATAGCAGGTCTGCAATCTCATATTTCAGTTCTTTCAACACCCTTGGATGTATACCATCTGGTCCAGGTGATTTGCTACTCTTCAGTTTATCAAATAGTTGTAATACATCTTCCCAGTGTATCAATATTTCTTTCAATTCTTCCACAGTATCACCTTTAAATACCACTTCAGTCATGGGTAACATCCCTACATCTTCCTCAGTAAAGATAGAAGCAAAGAATTAATTTAGTCTCTCTACTATGGCCTTGTCTCCTCTTAGTGCCCCTTTTACCCCTCTATCATCTAATGGTCCAACTGACTCTCTCACAGGTTTTTTGCTATGAATGTACTTGAAAAAAGTCTTTATTACGCATTTTTGCTTCCACAGCAAGCTTCTTCTCAAATTCTCTCTTTGTCTGCCTTATCAATGCCTTGCATCTAACTTGTCAGTGCTTGTGCTGTTTCCAGTTTTCGTCATTTGGCTCTTTTTTCATTTCCTGAAAGATGCTTTCTTGGCAACAACAGCCTCTCTGACCTCACCTTTAAACCACGCTGGCAGTTTTTTTTTACTTCCTTCCACTTTTCTTAAAGCGTGGAATACAGTTGGTCTTGTTTTCCAAGATAGTATTTGTAAACAACACCCAAACTTGATGTAAGTCTTTAACCTTTGCAACTGCTCCTTTTAGTTTTTTCTTAACTATTTTCCTTATTTTATCATAGTCTCCCTTTCGAAAGTTAAAAGGTAGTACTGTGGATTTCCTTACCATCCCTCCTCCATTAATTAAATCAAACACAATCATGCTGTGATCACTATTTCTAACTGGCCCCCAAAACCCTTATCTCTTGCACAAGATCTGTTGTTCCACTAAGGACTAGGTCCAAGATGGCTTCCCCTCTGGTCAGTTCATGAACCAGCTACTCCAAGAAGCAGTCATTTATTTCAACTAGAAACTTTATCTCCCTAGCATGTCCTGCCATGACACTGACCCAGTCAATACCGGGTTAATTGAAATCACCCATTATAATTATTATTACTGTGCTGTAACTTTTGTTAGCTTCCCTGATTTATTTGAGCATTTCATCATCCATTTGTTCATTCTGTCCAGGTGTTCAATAGTACACCCCCACGGCCATTGCCTCCCCCTTTTTACATGGAATTTCAATCCATAGAGAAAAGAAGACTACTCCTGTGTCCCCTGCATTTCACAATCATGCAGCCCTAGCGAGGGTCCTTGGGGCATCAGAAGTAAAAAATCCAAGTTATCAATGTTCCTGTTTACTGTACATTTACCAAGTTTAAGTTACAATGTAAACCGCTTTGATTGAAATGATAGCAGTATAAAAACTGTTAAATAAATAAGTAGGGGAAAGGTAGATGACATTAACTTGGAATGCATAAGTTACTAAGGGGACTTTGGCTTTACATGCCTCAGTATCTGCCGAGCATATTGTGACAACAGTGACTTGAGCTATTGACGTGGAATATGTGCGTCAGATTAACATCATAAAAACAATCCCATTTCTGTTTATAAAATGAGCAATTGTGAGGCACGAGCCCATGTTATCTATGAATGGAATCTCTTTCAAAAAGTATCACTTGAAAAAGGGCTCTATGAAGAGTGGAGGAGTCTGAAACACAGACCTGTGTTGCGTATTGGATAGTGATTCCTTGTATCATTAGTAAGATTCACCTGTATGCCCGGTCTCTCCTAAGTTGTGAAATGACTGATGTTTCGTCCTAGCCCAGCATAGCCCATATTTCCATACTCTCCCCTCCCACCAAGCCCATCCCCCCCACCCCCCCAACCTGCGATGATTCCAGGCTGAGACTTGTTTCACCATCTGGGAGTCTTAGTGTAACTGGGACTGCACATGGCAGTGACATCCATGCTGCGGGAAACCCACAGTGCCTCCATCCCTGTCTTCCTCCCTGCACTGTTGAGGAATGAGGACAGGAATTAACCCTAGGGGGAGGTCAACCATAAGCTGTGGCAAGAAGTGTCCACCAACCACCCTCCTAATATTCCCCTGCCCCCTTTCCCCTCCAATCCCTCCCAGAGCACCCCACCAGCCCATCCCCCAGGGAGGGTAAGGTGGATGACCACACTGAGCCTGCTCCTCCCGCCCCATCCTGCAAACTGGAACTAGGTCAGCGAATCTCCTTGCTTGCTACAACGTATCCGCAACTGCACCTCCTCCTCCAAAAGCATGACATCATCCAAAGAGGACTTGAAAGTTGCCACCAACACCCTCATTCAAAGTGCTGTGAAGAACGCAAAGGCAAAAGCCACGCTGAATAACTCCACCTCAAAAGAGGTAGCGCACACCCAGGACAAGACCATCAAAAGAGCCAACAGTGTCTCATGCAGGAGGAGCTGTCCTACCGGCTGCCCCACCAAGGTCGCCTGTGCTCTGGTGAAGTCTTTCCTAAGTTTCAAGACCACAAAAGATGCTGTAGGGTCTGGCAACCCCCAGAGCTTGGATATAAAGTCATGCTCACCAGTGCCCCTGAGAGAGCATGTGGCAACAAGCGATGCTCAAATACCAACTCCAGAAAACACAAGACATTGTGCATAATCTGCCTCCCTCATGCTGGCACCCAGTTCAAGAAATGCCGCCATCCCACAGCATAGGTTTTCCAGGTGTTCACCGCTAGTGCCAGCCTCAACAATTTTCCAAGTGATGAGGAAGGATGTACCAACAAGTCTTCTAGATCCAGGAAGAGGCAGCATCTGTGGCTGGAACCAAAGCATGAAACTGGGCCCACTGCAAACAAGATAAAGCTTACGCAACTAAATTAATGAGCCCGGGCACATGCTTCACTCCCAACAAGACATTGAGCTGTAAGCACCAAAGTACCAACTGGTGGAGCAATCCCACTATCCAAGGGGAAGCTTGCTGACTGCTGGTTGATCACCATCCCCACTGTCATATTATCTGAACACAAGAGAAAGCTCAGATTATGCAGGCACTCACTCCATAGCAGCAATGCCACCCAAACAGGGAACAGCTCCAAAAAGGTAATGCTCTGACACCACACCCAGTCTTTCCATGCATTGGGCCATGACTCCACACACAATGCCCCTCCAAAATAGATCCCAAAACTGATTCACCTTAGGCATCCATATAGAGCTCCAGATCATGATTGGACCCCACCAGTGATTGCCATACACACACCCCATTGAAATCCCACAAGAACTCCAACCAAATGCCCAAGTCTGCCCTCATACCCAAGATAGAAAAAAACCCCACATGAAATGCCAACAACTGTTTACTAATGGTCTTAGACACCCAAGATTGCCCCTTCTTTACCATTGTCCTTAGAACTGTCCACCTTCTTCTTATCCCCAATGTCATGATCCAAGTCAAAAGTGAAAAAATATCCACATGCTGCTCCTGCAGCTCCTTCACCCATAGATTCCGAGACACATAATAATCCAATGGAGCAATCCTGCTCAATGTGGGCCCGCTCTCTGCCAACCGTGGGTTATTACCAACCGCAACCACAACTTGCCCCTTGCCACTAGGCCCTAGACATTCAAAACCGCTCTGACCCACACCATCATCCTCTGACTCAATGCCCTCCGAAGATGATGAATCAGAAGAGTCCCAGGAATCCGAGGTATCCAGAGACATGCATTGCTGCCTCGTCACTGAAGCAACACAAGTGCTTCTCATGATGCATGCAATGCACAAGCCTTCACGTGTTCTTCAAAAAATATTTTATCCCTTATTGTCTGAGTGAAAATCCTGTCGGTTTTCTAAACCACACCGTTCTCCACGCACTCATTCTTCTACCCTTGACCCCTTGTCCAACAGCAGATACAGACGTGCAGTCCCTGACACTGTATCTTTACTTTGCTGATGCTCAAACTGGAACATTGCTGATCACCGTCGTCCAGCTGGTCCTCCTAACAGGTCTGTCCCAGCCCCCCCCCCATCAGGACTGGGCTCCCCCATTGCCCATCCGGCACCACCCCTTGTACCACCCCTCCAGCCCCACCCAGCTCACTGCCCATACCCCCTGCACCTGCCCCCTATCCAGCCTTCCTCGGGGCAGGGCCATCCCCAACCCCTGCACAGCTCTCTGCAATCAAGTGCTCCAGCTGCTTAGCCCACCGCTGTGAAAGACAACACAGTGGCTCCACTGAGGCCTTGCCCCCTTTTGCCTTGCTGGAGCCCATGTGCACTGCTTCCCCAAGCTCCACCAGATGCTACCAATACCTCCCCTCCCAGTCACACAGCACCCACCCACGCACTTCCATGCACTGAATGCTCCATGGATCCCTCACACACTCCACTCCCACCTCACCCTGATTAAACCCCACCAGTCTGGAACCACTCACAGTTCACAGCAACTCCTCAGCTCACTGACCAGCTGCAGAAAACAGCCTTCTCGCCAAACCCTGGGGACACTAGAACCCCCAAGTCACCCAAGTACCCACACCTGCTTCCTGCAGCCAGATGTGCCACCCCCAGAGCCAGCAACTCCCCTCAGCAGGCTGCATTATGTGGCTTTCCCCTGCTCCCGCATGCCAGAGTGATGCCGCTAAAGAACCCCGTTATCAGTCGCTGCCGGCTAGAAAGCCTCAGACAGACAATGCAGAGCAGCCGCAACAGAAGGAGGAAAGCAGACCACCAATGAAAAAATGAACCGCGACACTGCACTGAGCCTGTCCTCCCATCCTGTCCTGATGAAGCCTGCCAAACACTCGCTCATGCTGAGTCAGTGCTGCCTATCACCCCGCCTCCTTACCCATTTCTTTCCTGACATTCCCCACCCCTACCCCAATCAAGAAAATGGATGCCAGGCTCAGCCAGGTTACCCACTCCACTCCCCATTCGCTTGGAGGAGGTGGGAGCTGGGGCACTCTATTAGAATTATTGGCTACTTCCATCTTGTGGCCATTGCTGTAATGAACCTCCATCAGAACTGAGGTCTCCAAAATAACCTGTGGAAAAGATTCATCATCTCACAGGTCTACTAATTATGCATCTCTACCTGTTCCATGGACGTCCGCGGATTCTCATTCAATACAGTATCTTTTCACACTAGGGAAACTCGGCAGAGTTATGTGCACAAAGTTAAATAGAAGATTTGGACAAAAGCTCGCAAAGTTTGGGTATTCAGGTGTCTTATCCCAATGGGCTTAACAAACTTTAAAGCTCCTCGCTCATCTGATTATTCAGGTCAGAGATGCAGGATCCATTGACCAAGGAGGTAAGTGATGATTCTCTGCCAATGTTCTCCAAGATGATATAGACTTAGACACAGTTTGCAAATATTTTATTCTCCTTTGCCTCTGCATGTTTTACTTCAGCATAGCAGTAAGGACGATCTACTGTAACCAGGTCACTTCTGGATTGATTTAGGGTAAAATCTATATTTAATCCATCCTCCTTGGATATCACCCTTTAATAACTTTGTAGATTCATTTATCCTTCTTTATAACTTTTTTTTTTAATTTAGGAAGGAGACAAGTTAATCCCAAACTCCAGAACTGCTTCCCCAAGCTCCACCAGGTGCTACCAATACTGTGTTTTAGAACTGGGTTTGGATCCAAATTAGAGTGGAATGATTTGAAGAGGGATCTGAGAGAGCTCATCACTTACGCAGAAAGCGTGAGACAGAAATGAGCACAGTCTAACTGCTTAGAAATAGAGATGGGAAGGACAGTAGTTCACTAGTTATTCAATGATTTCAAATCTTTGGAAAAACAAGTACAAAACTGACAGTTAAAGATACAGCTTTACCTGATTTTTAAAATGGAATTACTGGGTTTTTTTAATGCTATTTAAAATTAAACATTCTATTGCCTTACTTCCATTTATTTTAAATTTCAATCTAATAAGAGGTACCACAGACAAACAGATTGAGAGGGAACTGTTCAACAATGAAGCACCAATATAATGGGAAATATAATTTTTCAAAGGTGACCTCAAAAACATTCAGCTTGTATATGTGGTAGTTTTTATCCTGCCATTTCTAGTACAGTAGAGATGGATTATGTTGTGTGCTGTTCAGTCGCATAGAGTTTGGCAGATGGTGTCTTAAGTTTGGAACATTGAAGGATCCTCGATTCAGCTTTGCAAACCCTATACAACCAGCTCTTTCATATACATAGAAGACTGGATGAGCAAATTTGCAGCTATCAAAACTAAAAGCTGCCGAACCAACAGCCCTGTAATAAACCAACAATTTATGCTCTGTAAACTAACATCTGAAAACCTGACTGAATAGGTGCCGTCTAATATCTGTAGTCAAATATCTAAAAACTTGCTTAACTAAGTAGAGTAGTAGCACAGTGGTTAGAACAACAGCCTAGTATCAATGTGATCTGGGTATGATTCCTACTGGCATTCCTTGTGACCTTGGGCAAGTGACTTTACCCTTCATTTCCTTGGAAGAAAAGGACTGGCAATCTACTTCTGGTGATGCTTAGTCAAGAAAATATAGGGACTGCTGAGTCAGCATAGACTTGATGGCATTTTAAACAAATATATGTAATATCAGGCGATTGGAATATTTGACATTCACGATTAATATTTTATAATATATTCTCTGCACAGGAATAAAAGAAACATGCAGTCACATGCAGATGTTTTGAGCATAAGGGCTGTGAGAATGTTGAATCTCTTAAAAGCCTCTTTCGAGAAAGACTCATAGATCCTGTAGGCAGTTATCTGTGCTGTATTTCTGCTTTATGGGAGCAAATTTGTAAAGCTTCTTTCCATGAGCAAAGTACGCTATAAATTTGGAAACCAGCTTCTATAAAATTGTGCATATATATACAGGAATAAAGAGTGTAAGTACTGTGAGACAGACCTGTGTGTGTCATATTCTTTGGTGCATAGTTTAGATGGAGAGGGATGTAATTGTCATATTTGTGCACATTTTATAGAAAAACATATTTACAGGCACTGGGCTAATTTTATAGGTTTTTTCTATGCATCTGTGGCCACATATACATTTACAAAGCTTTCTAGAAAATACCAGCTGGTTTACGTGTATGCACCTTGTCAAGAAGACATGGACTTTGCCAATAAGTGTATCTAGTCGTGTGGTCTGGATGGAGCAGGTATGTGTGGTGGATATAAAATTTAACATGCACACTTGCCTATCTCGAGCATCTGTAAACAAAGCATGACTCCTGCCACTACACCAGTATATTGGAAAGACACATTTATAAAACATCATCTGAATAGACGTGTGCTTGTCCACTTAACTTAGGCACCTTATATAAATTTATTCTCACTTCTTTGGAACTGATGTAAATTTGTGCAAGCATTTCTGCACTAATGGAGGATGTTAAATGTGCTTTTATTTTAAAGCTACATCGATGCCTCTTACCTTTATAAAATTGATGAGTTTCTTACTTTTCATATAAGTGCCCTGTTATAAAATGACACCCTTTATCTATCAGTGTGACACCTGCTTGGGGCTCTAAGATCAGTGTTACTTGTATAAGGTTCTGAAGAGCAGTCATTCATCGGTCTATGCTGATGCTTGTTTTGAGTGCATTAGTTTGACACCATATTGAACTCTGAAGATCCGTTCAGCTGTCCATGTTGTGTCAGTGAGATGCCTGCATGAAGTTCTGAAAAAGATCAGTGCCAAATTGTGTCAAGAATTAAGATTAGAAATTAGCACTTTGGGGCATGTTTACTAAAGTGTGCCAAGGGAGTATGCGTTAAGAGGACAAACTTTGCACAGGAATAAAAATGGGCCCACAATAACCATTGGGGGCATGTCCAGAATGCTTTCTAACAGCAGGAACAGCCCAAAGATTTTTAATATTCCAGACAGGAATCCCAGCCTTACCAAATCCCTTTATTGGTAAGCCAATCCCCCCGCCACCGATTCCTTCTTAGAAACAGCTGCTTTGTGCCATCACATTGGTGCCCCAGCAGGCCATGCTTTTTGGTGCCCATGCATAGTTTGTCACTCTTGCCCCCCTCTGAAAAGAAATCTCATCGGAGGGTGGTCAGAAGCGGCAGACCATGTTTTTTATGCCATGGGCACCCAAGAGCATGGTGGCACAAAGTGGCCATGTCACTCGCCAAGGTCAACCATCTTATCCAGCTGCCTAACCCACCTCTGCGGAAGGGACAGCCATGCCTGGCAATGAATATGCTGAGAAGTGCCACTGTGTACTAAACCTGCATTGACAATTAGCACAGCTCCATCTTCAATGCAATGTACCGTCAATACCCACTCTGCCTCTAACCCACCCAGTCTTCACTTCATCATGTGCTAAGCATTTAGCCTAGGATTTTTACAATGCTGGCTGTTTTATCACACAGACACTTCAAGTCACCTAAAGGCGAGGCAGCAAGAGGAATTGGCATCATGACTGTGACATAAATGTTAGACATGAATGGGGGGGGGGGGGGGCATGTGGCAGTAGCCACTATCCAGATACTACCATTGACTATCCAGATTTTTCTAACCCCAGCAACCATTTCAGAAGCAACAATCTTTTTTCATTTATTTTTGAAATTCTAAGGGGCATGTTTACATTGCTGCTCTGTCTGTTAATGTGGATTACAGTGTGTACTATTGGGCCACATTAACATATAGCACAGGGAAAAAAACATATAGTTCATAGATTTGGCTTCTGCAAGATTGGGTAGGATATGGGCGGAAGGTTGGAGTGGAAGGCAACAGCGTGCGTGGTCACTGTCATAGTTGTAGACACTGCTAGGACCCTTATCCATTCTCTAGTCATCCCTAGTCTAGACTATTGCCACCTCCTCAGTGTTGCTCTGCCCATGTCACCCCTCTTCTTAAGTCTCTTTATTAGCTCCATTTCTGTTTTCTTATTCATTTCAAACTTCTCTTATTGAACTATAAGTGCCTTCATTTGGCTGCTCCCCACTGCCTTGCCTCTCTTATCTTCCTCTGTTGCCTCTTGCAGTAACATTGCATTGCAGACACTCAACTCTCTACCCATATCCCACCCACTCTAGCAGTTGCCATGAATGGACTTTGAAGGTAGCACAGTAATTCAATGAACTATAAGCTTGTTCCATGTACTAGTTGTTAAAGTGGCTAAACAGGTAGAAAAGACAGAATGATGCTTAGGTGCATAGGAAGAGGAATGGCCATCAGGAAAAGGGAGGTGATAGTGCCTCTATATAAGTCGTTGGTGAGACCTCATTTGGAATATTGTGTGCAATTCTAGAAACCACACTTTCAAAAGGATATGTAGTGCAATGCAAAAGTATTCATCCCTTTTTTCTTTGTCCTATTTTATTGCATTACATCCTGGACTTAAATTGGAGTTTTTGGGGGTTAGCACCATGTGATATACACAACATGCCTACGACTTTAAAGATGCAAAATATCCTTTATTGTGACACAAACAATAATTATAACAACAAAAAACTGAAAGCAGGAGTGTGCATATTTAGTCATCCCCCAAAATCAGTATATTGTAGATCCACCTTTTGCTGCAATTACAGCTGCAAATCTCTTGGGGTAAGAACATAAGATATGCCATACAGGGTCAGACCAAGGTCCATCAAGCCCAGTACCCTGTTTCCAGCAGTGGCCAATCTAGGTCATACGTACCTAGCAGTATCCCCAAGAGACACAGATTCCACAATGCTTGTATTGGGTCAAGCATTGATATCCTGGGTCTCTTCTTAATAATGGTTTATGGACCTTTCCTCCAGGAACTTGTCCAAACCTTTTTTAAACCCAGCTACACTAACAGCCTTTACTACATCCTCCGTTAACAAATTCCAGAGTTTGATTACACGTTGAGTGAAAAATATGTTCTCTTATTACGATTCCTAACCTACCGATTCAACTTCTATCAGACTGCTACAATGAAATCACACACTGGCTAAAAACCCAAAACCTCCATATAAACCACGCTAAAACTGAAGTCTTAATTGTAACAAAAAACCATTCATTCACTCCTCCAACCCACATAACACTACAAAACCAAGAAATTAAAATAAAAAATGAAATAAGATATCTAGGTGTTATCTTAGATACACACCTTACTATGGAAACGCACATTAGAAATACATTAAAGAAAATCTACTTCAAACTTAAAATCCTCAAACAATTACGCCCCCTTGTATTTATACAAGATTTTATCAATATAATACAGGCTACCATAACTCCCCACTTCGATTTCGCCAACTTAATACTTATAGGCATTTCTAAACAAAACATCAAAAGGATCCAACTTGCGCAAAATGCAACAGCTAGAATTATATTAAAGATAAATTCACTCCAACACATTACACCGATACTAGCATCCCTTCACTGGTTACCAATACAAAGCAGGATAACATACAAAACAATAATAACTACATTCAAAGCCCTAAATGACATGGCCCCGAAGACACTCTGTAACCTAATAAGCAAAGAACCACCTAAGCCCACTCATAGAAAAGGACAATCAAATAAACTTAAAATGCCGAAAGAATATATAAGAACTCACAAATTAACAAATAATAGAGCCTTTTCCCACATAGCCCCAACAGTCTGGAACTCATTACCAGAGGACTTACGATCACTAACAGAGATAACAGAATTCAGAAAAAAATTGAAAACATACTTATTCACTAAACACTATAATACCATGGAAAACCTTCCACTCAACTTAGATAAAGGCTAAACACGAACCTGCCCAAAATCAAGTTTATACTCCCTACTACAAACAATACATACAAAACTTAAATGTATAATCACTCCACTCTTATGCATTGAAATTCTACCTGTATATAGTTACAACTGTCATAATCTGCCTATGTTATAGGGACAGTACTTTTGTTTTAACTGTTACACAATCTGTCTTAGTTGAATTATTGAATTATTCCGCTTAGTTTTTAAACCCGTTGTTGTGTAAGTTAAGATGTTCTATGTAAAAAGTTATCATTGTTCTATGTAAAACAAGCTCTGCATTGTTGACTGTTGTTGATTGTACACCGCAACTGATCGCTGGAAGATGCGGTATATAAATAAGTGTTAAATAAATAAATAAATAATAAAATTAGTCTTAAATAGTTAACCCTGTAGCTTCATTGCATGTCCCCTAGTCTTTCTATATTCTGATAACGTAAACAATTGATCTACGTTTACCCGTTCCACTCCATTCATTAATTTATAAACTTCTATCATATCTCTCCTCAGCTGTCTCTTTTCCAGGTTAAAGAGCCCTAACCTTTTTAGTCTTTCTTCATAGGGGTATCCTTCCATCCCCTTTACCATTTTGGTGCTCTTCTCTGAACCTTTTCAAGATATGGCGACCAGAATTGCATACAATATTCAAGGTGCGGTCTCACCATGGAATGATATAAAAGCATTATAATATCCTATTATTATTATGTCTCTATTAGCTTAGCACATCTAGCCACTGGAGTTTTCACCCATTCCTTAAGGCAAAACTGATCCAACTCCTTCAAGTTAGATGGGTTGTGTTGGTGTACAGCAATCTTCAAGTAATGCCACAGATTCTCAATTAGATTGAGGTTTGGGCTTTGACTAGGCCATTCCAAGACATTTAAATGTTTCCCTTTAAAACAGCTTTAGCAATATGTTTAGGGTCATTGTCCTGCTGGAAGGTGAACCTTTGTCCAAGTCTCAAATCTCTGGCAGACTGAAACAGGTTTTCCTCAAGAATTGCCCTGTATTTAGTGTCACCCATTGCTCCTTCAATCCTGACCAGTTTTTTTGTCCCTACCAATGAAAAACATCCCCACAGCATGATGCTGCCACCACTATGTTTCATTGTGGGTATGGTATTCTCTGGGTGATGGGTTGGGTTTGCGCCACACATGGCAGTTTCCATGATGGCCACAGTTAAATTGTCATCTCCTCTGATCAGAGAACCTTTTTCCATGTGTTGGGGGGGGGGGGGGGGTCCACCACATGCTGTTGTGCAAATTCCAAACATGTTTTCTTCTTTCTTTCTTTAAGCAATGGCTTTTTTTCTGGCCACTCTTCCATTAAGCCCCACTTTGTGGCGTGTATGGCTTAAAGTGGTCCTATGGAAAGATACTCCCATCTCCGCTGTGGATCTTTGCAGCTCCTTCAGTGTTATCCTTGGTGTATTTGTAGCATCTCTGATTAATGTCCTCCTTTCCCAGTCTGTGAGTTTTGGTGGGAGGTCTTCCCTTGTCTGGTTTGTAGTGGTGCCATATTCTTTCTATTTTGTTCTAATGGATTTACTGTAATGGTGCTCTGTGGGTTATTCAGAATTTGGGATATGTTTTTATAATGCAACCCTGAGCTTTACGTCTCCACAACTTTGTCTCTGACCTGTTTGGAGTGTTCCTTGGACTTCATGTTGCTTGCTTAGTGGTGTTGCAGATTCAGGAGCCTTTTGGAACAGATTTATTTATACAGGCATCATGTGACAGATCACGTGACACTGATTGCACACAGGCAGACCTTAATCAACTAATTATGTGACTTCTGAGGTTAGTTGGTTGGACCAGAACTTATTTAGGGGTTTCATGGCAAAAGGGATGAATATATATGCACTCACAACTTTTCCGTTTTTACTTGTTGTTTTATACATACAAGATACTTTATTGTCATTTCACTTCACCAATTCGGACTATATTGTTAAGTCCATTACCTAACATCCAAATGAAACTCCATTTTCATTCCAGTTTGTACATAATGTGACAAAACAGGACAAAAAAACTACTTTTGCAAGGCACTATAAGCAGAATGGAGTCACTGCAGAAGGTGGCTACTATGTAAAATGGTCAGTGGTCTTCATTATAAACCATATAGGGACAGACTTAAAGATCGTATTATGTATAATTTAGTGGAAAGGTGGAAGAGATGAGATATGATAGAGATGTTTAAATACCTCTGTGGGATAAATTCACAGGATCAGAGCTCTTTAACAAGGGAACATAGGTTGAGGGTGAAAGGGGATAGCCTCAGGAGTAATATTTGGAAAAAGTCCTTTATGAAAATATTGGTTGACGCATAAAATAGTCTCTCAGTGGAGGTAGTAGAGACGAGAACATCATATGAATTCAAGAAAGCATGGGGCAAACACAGAAGATCTCTATAGGAATAAAGAGACTATAGTAGTCAATATGGAAGGGCAGACAAAAAAGGCCATATTGTCTTATTATGCCATCGTGTTTCTATGTCTCCCTTGGGAACTCTGTTCTTCCAGCAGATCACTTCTGTCTATGCCTTTCTCTTCCACTGCCAACCCTCAGCTTCAATCTTTTTACCTTGCTGCTCCTTGTACCTGGAACAAACTAACTGAGTCTGTACATTAGGATCTATATGTGGCCCTGTTCAAATCCTGGCTAAAAGCTGACTTCTTTTAGATTGCCTTTGGATCCTGATCCCCTAGTCACCTGTTTTTTTGTATTTATTTAACCTATTTTTTATACCATCAATTCTACTAGTCAAGACGGTTAACATATTACTCAGTGCATAGAACAATAAAATTTGAACAGTTAGGGTGCACATTACAGCAAACACGTAGTTTAACAAATAATCAGCAACAGTCAGATTAACATATATCAGAGGGTGAAGCAGATAGGTGCACAGATGGTGTTCTCTTCAATCCTCCCTGTTGAGGGTAAAGGCCAAGGCAGACAGGCTCGCATCCTGGAGATGAATGCATGGCTGTGTGGACTTGGTGCTTACCAATGGTAAAAGTGTTTCTAATGTTATAGTGGGAGATCATTTTGCATCCAGTGATCACCAGATGGTGTGGTTCAGTATTAGGACTAGGGCTGTTAGAATCCATTCAAAGGTGAGGGTCTTAGACTTTAAAAAGGCTAACTTTGCCAAGATGGGACACTACCTCAGGGAGTTGTTAGCGGGATGGGAACAGCTGGGGGATGTAGAAAAACAGTGGTCAAAACTGAAAGGGGATATTTTAAGGGCAACCAACATTTTTGTTAAAATGGTAAATAAAGGTAAAAGGAAAAGGAGACCGCTATGGCTTTTGAAAGAAGTAGCTGAAAAGGTGAAGAAGCTGATGAGGTTAAAGCGGAATTGTTTAACAAATATTTCTGTTCTGTGTTCACAGATGAAGAACCAGGAACAGGACCTCAGAAAACACCCACAAACAGGAACAGAAGCGAGGGGCATCTTGAACAATTTTCAGAAGACTGTGTTTGTGAGAAATTAGCTAATCTTAAAGTAGACAAAGCAATGGGACTGGATGGGATACACCCTAGAATACTGAGGGAACTTGGGGACATTCTAGAAGCTCCACTGACTGATCTTTTCAATGCCTCGTTGGAGTCGGGAGTGGTGCCAAAGGACTGGAGAGAGGCTCATGTGGTGCCTTTACACAAAAGTGGAAGTAAGGATGTTGTTGAAAACTACAGGCCTGTTAGTTTAACTTCGATAGTGAGTAAATTATTGGAAACGCTGCTGAAAGAGAAAATAGTGAGGTTTATGGAGTCCAGCGGATTACAGGATCCAAGGCAGCATGGATTCACCAGAGGCAGGTCTTGTCAAACAAATCTGATTGATTTCTTTGACTGGGTGACCAGGGAGTTGGAACGAGGCAGAGCCCTAGATGTAGTGTATTTAAGTTTCAGTAAAGCTTTTGACACCGTTCCTCACAGGCGACTTATAATCAAACTTAGCACCCTAGGGATGGACCCTAAAGTTACTGCTTGGGTTAGAAATTGGTTGAGTGGGAGTCGACAACGAGTACAGGTAAATGGAGCTCGCTCTGAGGAGAAGGAATTTACCAGTGGTGTGCCCCAGGGATCTGTCCTTGGTCCGATTCTTTTTAACATTTTTGTTAGTGATATAGCGGAAGAGCTGTCGGGTAAGGTTTGCCTCTTTGCGGATGATACCAAAAGCTGCAATACAGTAGACACCTAGGAAGGTGTAGATAACATGAGGATGGATCTAGCTAAGCTTGAAGAATGGTATAGAATTTGGCAGCTGGGATTTAATGTTAAAAAATGCAAGGTCATGCATTTGGGCTGCATCAATCCAAGGGAGCAATATAGTATAGGAGGTGAAGTACTTTTGTCCACTAAAGAAGAGCGGGACCTAGGCGTGGTTGTGCCTGATAATCTTAAAGTAGCTAAACAGGTAGAAAAGGTGACAGCAAAAGCTAGAAGGATTCTTGGGTGCATATGGAGAGGAATGGCTAGCAGAAAAAAGGAGGTGATAGTGCCTCTGTATAAGTCTGGTGCGACCCCATCTGGAGTATTGTGTGCAATTCTGGAGACCGCACCTTTGAAAGGATATAAACAGGGTGGAGTCAGTACAGAGGGTGGCTACTAAAATGGTTAGTGGTCTTCATTATAAAGCATATGAGGACAGACTTAAGGATCTTAATATGTACACCTTAGAGGAAAGACGAGATAGAGGTGATATGATTGAGACGTTTAAAGACCTCCATGGCATAAATGCACAGGGGGAAAGCCTCTTTTGATTGAAAGGAAGTTCTGCTACGAGAGGACATGGGGTGAAGATGAAAGGGGATAGATTCAGGAGTGACATGCAGAAATATTTCTTTACGGAAAGAGTGGTGGAAGTAGAGTTGAGGACAGTATCTGAATTCAAAAAAGCATTAGACAAACACAGACGATCTCTAAAGGAGAAAAGGGGACTGGTGTAGTTGTTGATAATGGAAGGACAGACTACGGTAGATAGGCCATGTGGTATTTTTCTGCTGTCATTATTCTATGTTTCTATTTAACTATTTACATTGTATTATTGGATTGCAGATTAAGCTCGGGGAACTGTTTCTAGATCCGTATCTGACCCAAAGTGTTCTATGAACAGAAGAGTTTTTAATCTTTTATGGAAGTCACTGGTTAACTAAATGAATCTTATGTGAGGTGGCAGTGAATTCCACAAGGAGAGGGCATATAGGGAAAATTCCCTGCTTTTGGCTCTTTGACTGCTTGAGGGTTTGTCTTGAGTATTGCAAGCATGTTAAGTGTGTATCTTCTCTTGGGTCTGTTGGAGCTGTTGTTCACTAAACGTGGAGTGAAGCTATCTGCAGACTGCAGGCATAAACGTTTGTGGGTGGTAAGGACCCTGCTTGTAATAGACAGCCAGTGAAGCTGTTTGAGGAATGATGTGATGTTTGATGTGATTTTGCTAATACAGTTCTGGTTGTTGTATTCTGCGTCATTTGTAGGGGATATAGAGTGGCCGTTGGTAGTTCCTGGTATATAGAATTGCAGTAATCAAGTATCGGTGTGATAACTGCTTGGCAAACAATGTGGATATCCATTGGTGAGAGGAGCTTGCATAGGTTCTTTAATATGCAGAGCTTAAAATAGACGGCCTTGGTGATTTGATTAATTTGAGACTGGAACTTGAGCTCTTGATCAAGCATGATTCACAGATAGTTTATTTGGGTTTTGGCTGCAAGTGGAGTTTTGTTTATCATGATCTTAGGTGTGGGAGTGGAATTATTGTTTCTTGTAATGTGGAGTGCTTTGGACTTGGTGAAGTTAATTTTGAGATTGTGATCTTTGAGCCAGCTGATTGCTGCAAAACAGTTGGAGATTTTGGTGTAGTCTGGATATTTTGTGGAGAAGGGGGTGAAGATCAAAATATCATCTACATATATTAAGTAATTGACATGAAAGAGAGGAGAGTTCAGACCCTTGTGGTACTGTAATAGATCACCTGGCCAAGAAAGGACACCGGAGGCCTTCGTGAAAGCAAACAGCAGTTTATTAGCCGGCATGAACTCAGTGGAATAGCTTCCAAAGACTGAGCCCCTGAGCAAAGGTTTCCATTACAATTATTTATTTATTTATTTATAGTTTTTTCTATACCGCACTATTTACCATCAGCGCGGTTCACAGGTAACAAAACTTGTGCAATGGGAAGATCCACATTGCATTTACATCAAACAGTGAGTTGAACATGGAACACAGGTGAACTATATACATAATGGAACTATATACATAAAGGGCTATATACAGGATGATAACTAGGGAAAAAACATCAACTAAGCTCTATTCATCACGAACACGGCATGAGAAACAGCTAGCATAAACATTAGAATGTTACAGGCTAGGAGACGGCTTGATAAATTGCCTGGAACAACAGGGAGGGGATTAACGGGAGGGGAGGAAGAGGGAGGTGTGATCTGTGATTGGTTATGTGATGTCATCTGAGTTGGGGAAGAACTGGAGAAAGAGGTGATGTTTCAGCTCTTTCCTGAACTGAGAGAGGCTGTTTATTGCTCGAATGTTTGCTGGTAGAGTATTCCAGCAGTAGGGGGCATAAAGAGCAAAAGCGCGGTTTCCTGTAGCCTTGGTACATTTAGTGAATGACTTTGGGAATTGCAGAGTATTAGAGGCGGCGGATCTTCTCTGTCTAACGGGGGGGGGGGGGGGGGTTTTAGCTGGATAAGATCGGAAAGGGAGCTGGATGAGCATTTGTTGATGGCCTTAAATGTCATTGTCAGTATTTTAAAAGTGATCCTACAGTGAACCGGAAGCCAGTGTAGAGCTTTTAGGATAGGAGTAATATGGTCTCTTCTGGATGCTCCGTATAGGGTTCTTGCTGCGGTGTATTGCAATCTGTAAAGGGTGAAGTGAACTCTTTGGCAGGCCGTGCAGTATAGAGTTGGCATAGTCGAAGTGAGGCATCACTAGTGTTTGAAATACTGTTCGGAAGTCTTTTGGCTCTAGAAGATGTCTCATGTGTCGCAGCATCCGGACTTTATGGTAAATTGCCTTTACTAGGTTACTTATATGGGCATTTAGGTCAAGGTGTTGGTCAAGGGTTACTCCTAGGTATCGTATCGAAGTCTTAGTAGGAAGCTCCGCATCACGTACCTTCAGTGATGAGGGCGGGATGAATGTCTGATCTCTACTGATGAAGAGAACATCCGTCTTTTTGAGGTTTATCCTTAGCTTCTGAGATTGTAACCAATCAGAGACTGCGTCGAAGCAAGAGGATAGCTGAGACAAGTCTGGGTGTTCAGTGGATATTGGACAGTGCAGACCCTTGTGGTACTGTAATAGATCACCTGGCCAAGAAAGGACACCAGAGGCCTTCGTGAAAGCAAACAGCAGTTTATTAGCCGGCGTGAACTCAGTGGAATAGCTTCCAAAGACTGAGCCCCTGAGCAAAGGTTTCCGTTACAATTATAGGCATCAAAGCCATATGCAAACTAACACACTGTTATCACAACTCAGTTACAACATGATTGGCACATACTAAGTTCTCCTTGACCGGTTACTTACAAGGCTGGCTGGGGCGTGTCTCGTAAGGTGAGAAGCTGCTAAAATATGCATTTCTTACTGTGCAGCTACTACTACCAGGCAGGCTGCAGAAATAATAAAAGACAAAGAGATTTGGTTTAGGCCCCAGGCCCATCTGGTCAGGCACCCGCCTGACGTTACTACAGTACTCCTTGGTTAAGGGAGAATGGTGCAGAAGTGAAGGTGCCAATTTTAACTTGCTGTATTCGGTCTGTTAAGTAGGAGTGGAACCATTTGAGTGGAGTACCTTGAATACCAATGTTGTGGAGTCTGTTTGATAGTAGTTGGATGAGACAGAGTCAAATACAGCTGATATGTCCAGGAAGATGAGTATGAATCCTTGTGTTAAGACTTCAGTGCCTTTAATCAGAGTATTGAGTAGGGAAATCATGAGGGTTTCTACACTGTATTGAGGTCAGAATTCAAGTGGGTGAGTGTCTAGAGGAGCATGTTCATCCGAGTAATCTTGTAATAGTTCCTGTACAACATTTTTGATGATCTTGGCAATGAATGGAATACTAGAGAATGGCCTGCGGGAAGATGGACAGGCAGTGTCCATATTTGGTTTCTTCAGAAAGGATGGATGGAGAATTGCTTGAGTGGTACAGGAGAGATCCTTGGGTTAATGAGTCATTTATCATGCTGCATATGTATGTTATGGGGTACATTTTCTCCAGCTTTATCCATGATACAGGGCAGGGGACAAATGGGGACGTGGTTGTGTTGATGACAGAGAGTATCCTGCTAACACGTTTATGGTTGACAAGGTTGAAGCTGTTCCAGATGTTGGTCTGAAATGGCAGACGGAGAGGTAAGTTTGAGCTGAAAATTAATCTGTCTCTCATAGTTGGCTTGAAAATGTTGAGATGTCAGTTGTGGGTTTATTAGATGATTAAAGTCTTGATGAGGTTTGTGAAATATTCTTGTTTTGTCTTGTATGTTTGCAATATTTGTTTAGCTCCTGGAGGTATAATTGTGTGTTGCTGTGGTAGGAAGTTTTCCATTTATGTTCAAGTTGGCGTAGTTTAGGTTTCTGGTCTTTTAGGTTCTTGGAATACCAGGGAATTCCCGTTCACCTCCTATGTGTTTCCTTCCCATACCCCTAGATATAGTGTGGTACCCACTTGTGCTGTCTATCTTGGCTGTTTTTCTGTCTGTCTTGACTAGACTGTAAGCTAGGGCTGTTTCTTATATGTCTCTGTTCAGTGCTGTGTATGCCTTGTAATGCTATACAAAAGATTAGTAGTAGTAGCAGTAGTGCAGATAATGCCATCCATTGAGGTGGTGTTATTTACATTCTTGGTTCTGCTGGGCCATTCTGTTTGTGATTTCAGTGCTTTGTCTGCTGTGCATACCACCAACAGACAGTGTACTGCATTTGCAGATAATGCAGCACTATTTGCACTAAAATGACTCATAACCTGCAAAAGCCTGACACAGTTTAGTAAACATGCCCCTAGGACTTGTTTGATTTGCTTCAGACATTTAACTTAATACGAACACTGCTGTCGGTATTAGAATGCATAGCCCGATGCTAGCGGCTAGCTTTGAGGTGTTTCAGGGATGGAGTAGAAGTGGCACCTGGGAATAACCAGGCAACGGCGATATTCAGCCACTGCCCCGTTATCCCTAAGCATCAAAGTCTACTTACTTTAAAGGCTGGGCTAACTTTTGCTTTCGAAGCTAACCAGGCAGAGGTTGAATATCAACACTGCTCAGCTATCCAATGCCAGTGGTTGGATATGGCCCCTGAATTGAATTTCTGGGTTTCAAGTTCAGTATTGGCCACCAGTCACTTACTAGCCACCATCACTGAATATGTTTAAAGCATGCTAATGAATGCAAATCCTTATTAGCATATGAGCTGCTCCTTTACCCTTGTAATTGGCTTTGAACCATAACCCTCTAAGCAGTTAATTATATAATAAAGCACCTAGATTAATTGGTCAGGAAGGCAACTATTTCAAGCTTATTTTATAAAGTCAAGTAGGCACATATTTGTCTTTCTAAAATGCTTGGCAAATCCCTGCACCAATTTCACCTAGATGGAAGATGCTGACACTCAGGAGAGCTACCTTACACATATAAATTGCATCTCGGCAACAGGCTCCACAGAAGCTGCGCCCGGTGCATGTTTACTCTAAAACTGCATACTAGCTTGCACTACAGGTGACCTCATTCTATGTGAGCCAATTTACCTGCAAAAATGGTTTATACAATTAGCTAAAATGGAGCTCCATTAATATTAGTGAATAGGCAAAAGGAAAACTGAACTTTGCTTGCTCAGACTCATATTATTACTCTTTCTGTTGGCAAGTAAATTGGTCATGTTCTTTAGCGAACCTATTCCTAGGTTCTTGTGTATGACAATACATGAAGAGTACATTTAGGTAAATACATGTAAAAGGAAAAAGAAGCCACTATGGTTTCTCAAGCAGCTGAAATGATGAAGAAAAAGGAGGAGCCCTCCATAAAATACAAGAGATCACAGAGAGAGGAAGACAGGCATATAATTTGGAAAAACATAAGGCTAGGAAAGTAGTCAGAAAAGCAAAGATACAAATAGATGAAAAAAATAGCCAATGCAGTAAAATGGGGGTGGGGGGGAGGAGGGGGGTCGACAGAGGAATGGTCAGCAGACAAAAGGAGGTGATAGTACCTCTTTTTAAGTCTCTGGTGTGACCTCTTTTGGAATGTTGTGTGCAATTTTGGAGACCAGAACTTCAAAAAGATATAAAAAGGATGGATTCGGTACAGAGGGTGGTCTTCATTAAAAGCATATCAGGACACACTTAAAGATCTTAATTTGTATATGTTAGACAATAGGTGGGAGAGAGAAAATATGATAGAGTTGTTTAAATAACCTCAGTGGGATACAACACTCCCACTGTTACGAGAGGTCATAGGATGAGGGTGCAAGGGGATAAGCTCAGAAGTAATATGTGGAAATATTTCTTTAAGGAAAATGGTATATGCATGGGGTTGTCTCTCATTGGAGGTAGTAGAGACAAGGACAGTATCTGATTTCAAAAAAACATGGAACAAACTCAGAAGATCTCTGAAGGAAAAAAGGGGACTATTTTAATTGATATGGAAGGGGAGACTAGATAGGCCATGTAGTATTTTTCTGCCATCATGTTTCTATGCACACAACTTCAGAAAGACACACAAATACAAAAATCTTTTATGTTGGAATGTACACCTTGAAAGGAACCCCCTTCTCGCGGTGCAATGTTCCTTTTTATTCTTTTTACTTGGGGATGCAACCCCGCCAAAGGTTTCAAAGGGATAACAACCTCTGATACCAAACGGTTATCGCTTCAGTCCACACTCCAGTCCCTATTGTTTAAAAACGAAAAGTCAAAACAGTTAAAAGTCACTTATCTGGACGTAAAACATCATAATGCACATCTCTCCATCCTCTTGACTCAGCTGTATAAATCCAGCTGCCAACTGGACAATTTATTTATTTATTTAGCTTATTTATTTCCTGCTTTTCACCAGGTCAAAGTGGTCAATTGGGAGATACATTTAACACAAGGGGATATGACACACATATACCAATACTTACAGGGAACATGGGCAATGGAGGGTTAAGTGGCTTGCCCAAGACCACAAGGAGTGCCTATAGGACTAGAAATCCCAGTCCCTCTGACCTGAGATTGCTGTCCCCAGGTGGGACTTGAACCCCCAGCCCTCCGGCCCAAAGTACCTTGTCCTAACCACTAGGCCACTCCTCCCACTCATGTCTTCAGTGATCACAGATGAAAAGCGCAATCTTTCCAAAATGCTACTTTCCTTAGAGAGCGTGCTTAGATGTCAAAATGTAAAAACATCCAGAGTGACTTTCAACCTCCTTGCAACGGCAACTCACGAGATACCCATCTCGCTGTAGTAACCAACGTTGTAGAAGTTTCAAGCCAACGGACATCCTGGCCCTTTCTCAAACCGTGTTTAACCATGCTTAAATGACACAAATTAAAATAAAATTTTATTGCAAAGGTTCCATTGTCCTGAAATGTTTTACCTCAGCATTACAGGGCCTAGTTTCATTTCTTCTTAATTTCATATTTTTCTTTTCTTTTCAGCACCCTGTGAAGCAAGGATCCAGGCAGATTGATAATCACACTCATGTGATGGAATTCCTGATTCTTGGATTCTCAGAATTCCCTGAACTCCAGCTCCCTCTCTTCACTTTCTTCTCCATCTTCTACCTGATGGCTGTGCTGGGCAACCTCCTTGTAATCTGCATAATATGTGCCGATCGACACCTGCACACCCCCATGTATTTCTTTTTGGGTAATTTGTCTGTCCTAGACATCTCTTCCATGACAGTCACTGTGCCAAAATTACTGGCGATCCTCCTGACAGAAAACAATACCATGTCTTTCGGTGAATGTATTGCACAGATGTATTTCTTTGTATCCTGTGCGCTGATAGAAGTTCTGCTTCTCACTGTCATGGCGTATGATCGTTATGTTGCAATATGCAACCCTCTGCGCTATCCCATCATCATGCATAAGGGGGTCTGTGCTCTTCTGGCAGCTGCCTCTTGGATAACAGGTTTACTAGGGACACTGCCACATACTATCACTACCGCCCAGTTCCCTTTCTGTGAATCTAATGTAATCAACCACTTCTTTTGTGAACTCACAGCACTACTGAAACTTTCCTGCAGAGACACCTCTGTCATTCAAATTTTGAATTTTGCAGAAGGGGTATTTGCAGTCTTCATCCCTTTTCTCCTCACTCTGACATCCTATGTGTTTATCATCTCCACCATCCTGAAAATCCGATCCAGAGAGGGGAAAAGCAAGGCCTTCTCCACCTGTTCCTCCCACCTGACAGTCATCACCCTGCTATATGGGACTATCATAGGAGTGTATATGCGGCCTGAGTCAGGGGGTTCTGTGAAACCAAACAAGCTGCCTTTTGCATTTTATATAGTATCTCTCCCATTGTTAAACCCTCTGATTTATAGTTTGAGAAGCAAAGAGTTAAACGTGGCCCTGAAAAAATATATAAACTGGACAATTCAAGTCATGAAACACTCAGATAAGCCCAACTTAAATGGGAAGCGAAAATGACCCTTCAGCGTTGTCTCCATCCATAGGAACATTTCTGGCACATGAAGAGTTTTACTAACCCATTTCTTTCCTGCCGTTCTTTACTTTCCAGCTGAAATCAAGGCCAGCCTCCACTTGACCACTGAGCCATGAGCCATGAGCCTTCCTTTGCAACTACCTCCCTATTTTTCATCCCTTCCCAGCTCACCCAGCTCACTCATTTCAGTTTCAGACCTTGGCCATACACAAACAGCCCAATTCTGTGAGCAGGAGGTCCGGCCCTTCTGGATATCCCCGCTGAAGATGAGGCCATCAGGACCAGAGTCTGGTCCGCTGGAACAAAACATTCCCATGGGAACCAGAATTAGGGCCAATGACGGCCTAGCGTGCCCCCCCTGCCTACGGAGACATCCTCCCTGCATGCCTCCCAGACATCCACAGTTCCAGACTCCAATATCTCCACTGCTTGACACACTGCTGACCTCCCATTGCATGGATCAGGCGGCGGCAATCTCCCCCTCCCCCCCGCACCCGGTCCTGACCCTGAAGATAACTGCCTGTCTCATTTCTCCTAAAAATGCTGCTTGTAACACCTCTGAAGTGGCCCATCAGGCTCCTCAGCACATACAGGGCCATGAGCTGAATCGACCCTGTACATGCTGCCAAGTTGCCTGCCCCTGCTCGGCCACCCCGCCGGCTCTCCCCATGCTGAAGCACAGGATAAGAAGATAAGATATGTCATACTGGGTCATACCAAGGCCCATCAAACCCAGTATCTGTTTCCAACAGTGGCCAATCTAGGTCACAAGTACTTAGCAGTTTTCCCAAAATACACACGGGTTCCACAATGCTTGTATTGGGGCAAGCAGGATGAATGGGGAGAACCAGTGGGGGAATATAATTTAGGTCTGTGTTCTGGAATGCGGGCCAAAGACTTTAACTAGAATCTAGAATTATGGAGTAGATGGGGCATTTTTCCTAAGCTGGGCAAACGGTTAACCTTTGATATTTGCAACTAGGTCCCCTGAATAAGATGGGATCTAATTGCAAATAGCACAGGTTAACTATTTACCCATTTTAGCAAAAATAGCCATATGTCTGCCTACTACATTTCCATGGTGTATGCTGGCTGAATCACTCTTCTGGGGAGCTGTCATCACTTCCTCTCTAGTATTCTGCAGAGAAGAGGCTAACCCTGGTATTAACTTCAATCCTGAGCATATTTTTGAATGAAACACAAGTCAAGCTCAAATAAATTGAATGTATTTAACTACAATATATCTCTTTTCTACTAGTCAAAGCAATGCACATTCAGGTACTGTGTATATATATTTTTCCCTTGTCCCCAAAGGGGTTCACAATCTAATTTTTGTAGCTCAGGTAACAGACGATTTAGTGGTTTGCTCATGGCCACAATGAGCACCAGTGGGACTAGAAATCCCACTACTTTCAGCCCAAGTTTGTTGTCCTCTGGCAGGATTTGAATTGCTGACTCTCTGGTTTGAGGTAACATGTGCCACCACTAGGCCAGTTCTCCCTGGAGCAATTGTTTCTAAAGGAGAGTGGAAATGCTAATCTTCATGTCAGTATGGCTAAAAGAATAGGGTAGAAATAGGTCAATAGGGATATACTCACAAAGGCAGCAAGGAATAGGGAAGGCATTGACATAAAAGCATGACACTTAAGATGTAGATATCAGAAGGAAGTTAGAACAGCATAGGTATTAAATGCACATGGCAAGATAAACCTTTGGATCCATGGAGGCCAATTCCAATTGGAGTCTGGATAGTCAAATTCTGGGCAGGCCAAATTTGCACCCAATTCTGCAACGGTGAGAGCTATACATTCCCACAGTTGCAGAATTGGGGCACTTGGAGGGGCTAATCGGGCCCAGATTCTGCAGTAGGGAATGTCCAAACATGTACACAGTCATCCCTTTCCCAAGCTTCTGCTGGAGCCCTGGTGTCGTGGCATCACTTCGCCAAGACACCGGGACACCCAGCAGGATCCCCGTTGCCCCGCACCACTGCAGAACTGCTTTAACCCACCACCAAATCCCCTGTATGGGCCTGCAAGGGCTTTGTTTGGAGCATATGGGAACCCCCTGCTGCTCCTCATCTTAGTTGTGCGGGTCCGCCAGTGTTGATCCCTGTCCTTGGCGGGTCTTAAATCTACCTCCGAGGCGGAATAAGTCAACCATACATCTCTGCCTTCCCGCATGTACAGTGCCGTGATCTATATCGGCCCTGTATGTCCAGGGTCGTGGGTTGCCTCCACTCTGCCCACTCTCCACCATATGGCCGCCCCTCCTGCCCCCATCAGGATCTCTCTGCACAAAGGTCATGCATGTACTGGGACTTTGGTTTCAGAATCGGGTCCCTGCAAATAGCAGGGGATGGATGTCCAAGCTGGACGTCCATCCCACTATTGAAGGTTATAGATGTCCCCCCTTAGCAAACAAGCATGTTGGGCCCCTGTGAAACATATGGCTAACTTGTAAAAAACATTTATTTCTGTACATTGATCTGTGGTCAAAATGTTTCTATTTTAGAAAAAGGAGGGGCTAGAGACTTTCTGGGAGCGGAATCATAAGTTATGCTGATAGCAGTGGTATTCAACTGCTCTCTGGATAATTTTACTTGTTTATCTTGACCAACCAAATATCCATGTAAGTTCAGGATCATATGGTCAGCCATCCAACTTAGGTTAGCTGCTAGATTGAGGTAAAATGGCCACCTCAAACCCATCGAATAGTTTTGCTATTCTACTGCTAGAGGTGAGGCTACTAAATAAGGGAGCATAACGTCCTTTTGCTTTAGTTTCACAGTGTTTAATCATTCTCATTACAAATGTTGTGTGTTCTTGTGTGGCTCTGAAATTCCCTTTAAATACTTCTGTAGCAAGATCATTAAGGGAGTGGTCTTCCAATGAGGACTATTCACCTAGTGAGCTTTACTGTTATTCTCTGTAATATTTTATGGCGTATCTAGGAATATTGACAAATGCCTTTGGAGATGGTGAACTATCTAACCAATTCTGAACAAAAATAAACCGAGTCATTTTGGTTTGTTATTGGTGCAAAAGCACTGTGCTGGTTGTACCTAATCAGGATGAAATCCAACCGCAGTGGGAAGAGTTTCACTTAATACGCAAGGATGAGCTCATTGAAAAAAATGCTGTAACACCATTGCATGCCACTAAATCATCCTTATTCATTATTTATTTAGCAATGCTTATCTACTGCTTTTTACGGGGTCAAAGCGGTGTACATTCAGGTATAGTATATTTTGTAAGTGGCCGGCAACTTGAGCAGGAAGAAAAGGAGACTGCTCCTGCCTCCCCTGCATTTCACAGTCATGCAGCCCTAGCGAGGGTCCTGGGGGGAGTCAGAAGTAGGGGGGAGGTGAAGGTCTGCATTTGGAGGAGATTCACTTGGAATGCATAAGTTACTATGGGGTCTTTGAATTTACATGCCTCACTATCTGCAGAAGGCAAATGACTTGAGACTCGTGCAGTAAGTTTCTGCTGTAAATGGGATAAGTGTCTACTGGGCACCCGCCTTGCATTTACCATGAAGGCTTTGCACTTACCACACAATAATATTTGCACATGTACGCAAATCTCTTTCATGCCTATTCATTGTGGTCACTCTGAAAACCTGACTGGTTTTGTGTGTTCCGAGGACGAGGTTGAGAACCCCTGTCTAAGAGGGCACATTTAGGGGGTCTTTTACTAAAGGACATTAGCAGACAACGTGGGTTCTGGAACGCGCTGAATGCGCATTGGGACACATTCAGCGCGTTCCAGACAGGGGTTCTCAACCTCGTCCTCGGAACACACAAAACCATTCAGGTTTTCAGAGTGACCACAATGAATAGGCATGAAAGAGATTTGCCTACAGAGGAGGCGGTGCATGCAAATCACTCTTTCATATTCATTGTAGTTTTCTTGAAAATCTGACTGGCTAGGTGTGTCCTGAGGACTCGGATGAGAACCTCTACTCAAAGTCTAAGTTTTACAAATATCTCCTGATGTCATCCAGCTGTTCAGAAAATATAAAATCAATATGCGTGAGATATATTTGCATATATTGGATATTTAGCATATGCAAATTTCTTGTTTGTATCCATTCTGGATATATCATCCTGAAAACCTCACTGGCTGTGGGGTAGCCAGGAGAGGTTTGGGAAACCTTGCTCCAAGATCTTGTACATGAAGGCATACAGTATTCTAGAATTTACTTTTATCTGAACGATGTTTTCTGCTACATGTATTCAACTTATTATGAATGCATCACTTTTAAATTGCTTAGTAGTCATTTGATATATGAATTATATGTATTTTAATGTACTTGGAACAACTTATATCTTGTGGCAATAACTGCATGATTCACGGGATTAAAACCAGTCCTAGACTATGTCTTCCGATGAAGAATCCATGATATAATTATAATATGCTAGTAGAAAACCTGTTGAAATTTGATCAGACAATATGTGACATTTGAGGTGGACAAATCCCCTCCCGCCTTCCACCTTGTCCTTCATGGGAAAGCTGCAATCTACACACTTGGTTTTGTGTGTTGGGAAGAGGATGCCAGCTTGGATCTGTGGAGCAGAAGGGTTGCATGGGAAAAACCAGTTCTGTGACTGCATCCTCTATCCCTTCAGTATTAATATTCCCCAGAAGAAGAAAGTGGCACTCCGGGCTTGGCAGATGAGTCTGCACTTTTGGGGGAATGAGTGTGTTGAAATTTGGTGTAGAGGGCTCCTACCCTTTCTTTAAGTGCGGAAAATTTGTCTAAGCAACATCAGAGAATAGTGCAGGAATCGCCCCATGCACTAGGAAATGTCCATATAGTATCATTAATCTAGGCATTTGCACTCACCACCCATTCACCCACTAGCAAACCATGAAATAACACTCCCTGGCGAGGAGCTTGGCAAACATTGGGCACAACTTTTATTCAACACCCGAATATTTAACAATAACATCTCAAAGCAAGTGATATCAAGCTCCACCAAAGGGTCGGGCTAGATGGTTTCGTCCTTGCCCAGCACTAGTCCATATTTCCATACTCTCCTCTTCCACTAACCATCCCCTCACCCCCTGTCTGCGGTGATGCCAGGATGAGACTTTTTCACCATCTGGGAGTGTAATTGTGACTGCACATGGAGGTGACATCCATGTTGCAGGAAACCCCCAGTGCTTCCAACCCTATCTTCCTCCCCACCCTTTCAAATTGTGGGGGCAGGAATTAACCCAAGTGGGGAGGTAAGCCACCTCTATATTCTGCCCTCTAAGCTGCGAGAAGAAGTGCCCACCAACCACCCTCCCAACATTCCCCCGTCCCTTTCCCCCTTTCCATAGCAACCCACCAGCTTAGCCTTCCCCCAGGGAAGTTAAGGTGGACAAC
Organism: Ichthyophis bannanicus; assembly: GCA_033557465.1. NCBI lineage: Eukaryota > Metazoa > Chordata > Amphibia > Gymnophiona > Ichthyophiidae > Ichthyophis > Ichthyophis bannanicus. Next base: position 111,751,924 of record CM066048.1, on the reverse strand, counting down.
CGCACAGAGCATGCTCCTCCCATCCCTTCCTGCAAACTGGAACCGGGTCAGTAGATCCCCTTGTTTGTGGCTAAACCAAATAGTCTTCCGCTTCTCGAGACCATTAAAAGGTCCGTGAACAATGAACCGGACAGGAGACCAAGCCCAGAACGCTCCGCAAGAGGACCCATGCACCTCGTCCCCACTGATCAATCTTGTTACTACATATCCGTAACTGCACCTCCTACTCCAAAAGGACCATATCATCAGCCAGGAGTCCCCTATCTTCCAAAGAGGACTTGGAAGTTGCCACCAATTCCCCCACTCGAAGCACTGCAAAGAACACAAAGGCAAAAGCCACACTGAATAACTCCACTTCAAAGGAGGTAGCACACACCCGGGCAAAATGTCAAAAGAGCCAACAGGGTCTCATGCCAAAGGGGTTGCCATACAGACCGCCCCACCAAGGTCACCAATGCTCTGGCGAAGTTTTCCCTAAGCTTCCGGACCACAAAAGATTCTGTAGAGATTGGCAACCCCTGGAGCTTGGACACAAAAGCCATGCTTGCCAAAGCCCCCGAGAAAGTATATGGCAACAAGTGATGCTCAAATGCCAACTCCAGAAAATGCAAAACATCTTTGTGCATAATCTGCCACCCTCCCGGTGGCATCAAGTTCAAGAAATGCCACCACCTTGCTGCATAGACTTTCCAGCTAGCGCCATCCTCAACAATCTTCTAAGTGATGAACAGGGACATACCAACAAGTCTTCGGGATCCAGAAAGGGGGAGCCTCCGTGGCTGCAGCCAAAGCATGAAACTGGGCCCACTGCAAATGAGGTAAAGCATTCACAACTGAATTATAGACCCCAGGCACATGCTTCGCCCCCAACTAGACACTGATCTGTAAGCACCAATGTACCAAGTGGCGGAGCAATCCCACCATCCAAGGGGGAGCTTGCTGACTGCTGGTTGATCGCCATCACTACTGCCATATTATCTGAACACAAGAGCAAGCTCTGACTACACAGGCGCTCACCCTACAGCAGTAATGCCATCCAAACAGGGAATAGTTCCAGAAAGGTAATGTTCTGATACCACCCCCAGACTTTCTATGCATCGTGCCACAACTCCGCACACACACACACACACACACATTGAAATTCCGCAGGAACTCCAACCAAGTGCCCAAGTCTTCCCTAACACCCAAGATAGAAGAAAATTCATGGAATGCCAACAACCAGTTACTAATGGTATTAGGCAACCGAGATCACCCATTCTTACCATCTTCCTTAGAAATGTCCCCCTTCATCTTATCCTCACTGCCCTGATCATGATCCAAAAGCGAAAAAATATCCACATATCGCTCCTGCAGCACTTTCGCCCATAGTTTCCAAGACACATCAGAATCCAACTGTCAACTGTGGGTCATTATCAATTGCATGAGACCCTGGATGTTCAGAACTGCACTGACCCACACCATCATCCTCTGACTTAGTGCCCTTCGAAGATGATGAATCAGAAGAGTCCCAGGAGTCCAAATTATCGCATACATACACTGCCGCCTCGTCACCCAAGCGATGCAAGCGCTTCTCACATTGCATGCAATGCACAACTCTCTGCATGTTCTTCAAAATTTTTATACGTTAGTGTCCAAGGGAAATTCTGTCACATTTTCTAAACCACACTGTTCTCTGCGCACTTGTACCGTCTATCCCTTACCCCTTGTCCGATAGCAGATATATACCTGCGCTCCCTGACACCATATCTGTCCTCTGCTGCCGCTCTGCATTGAAACATTGCTGATCACTATCATCCAGCCTCCGCACAGGTCCATCCCATTCCCCCCATCAGGACTCGGCTGCCCCATTGCCTATCCAACACCACTCCTTGTACCACCGCTCCTACCCCGCCCAGCCCGCTTCCCTCCCACCTTGCCCTCTTCCCATCCCACTTGCACCTGCCCCCTTTCCAGTCTTCCTCGGGACAGCGCCAGCCCCATCCCCTGCACAGCTCTCTGCATCCCAGTGTGTTGACTGCTTAACACACCACTGTGAGAGACCACACGATAGCTTTACTAAGGCCTTGCCCCTTTTTGCCTTGCTGGGGACTATGTACACTGCTCCCCCGAGCTCCACCAGGCACTACCAATACTCCCGTCATCCAGTCACATAGCACCCATACCCCCACCTCCCTGCACCCAACACTCAATGGGCCCATCACACACTCTCCCCCCAAGTCACCCTGACTAGCCCCACCCCCATCCCCAGTCCGCAACTAATCACAGTCCACAGCAACTCCCCAGCTCACTGGCCAACAGCAGAAAACATCCTTCTCCCCGAATCCCGGGGGCACTAGGACACCTCAGCTGCCCAAATACTCACACCTTCTTGCAGCCAGATGTGCTGCCCCCAGAGTCAACAACCCCCCTCAGCAGGCTGCCTCACGTGGATTTCCACTGCTCAAGCATGCCAGACAGATGCCGCTGAAGAACCCACAGCCTCGACGGAAAAGGGGAAGCAGGCCACCACTGAAAAATAAACTGTACGACTGCACTGAGTCTGCTCCTCCCATCCCGTCCTGCCAAAGTCTACCAAACCCTTACTCATGGTGAGTCTGCACTGCCTATCACCATGCCTCTTTTCCCCTTTTCTTTCCCACTGGTTCCAGATCCCTCCCCCCCACCAAGCAAATGGATGGCGGGCTCAGCCAGGTTACCCACCCCACTTTCCATTCGCTTGGAGGGGATGGGATCTGGGGTACTCTATTAAAATTATTGGCTATTACCATCTCGTGCAAAGGTTCATCCAAAAAGCACTATACCACGTGTGGCAAGTGAAAAGGCCAAGTCTATGTGTGGTACGAAAATAATACTTTATTAAGGTCAATCATCAACTGGGGTGATATGGGTCACTCACAATAGGGAATTTGGCTGATGGTTACCCCTGGTTGGAGTGAAATATATCACCCCAGTTGATGACTTACCTTACTAAAGTGTTCTTTTCATACCACGCATAGACTTGGTCTATTCTATTGCCATCTTGTGGCTATTGCTGTAATGAACCTCCATCAGAACTGAGCAAAATGCACCTGATGAGGTCTCCGTAATAACCTGTAGAAAAGAATCATCATCTCACGGGTCTACTAATTCTGCTTTTCTACGTGTTCCCTGGACTTCCTCTGGTTCTCGTCCAATACAGTCTCTTTTCACACTAGGGAAACTCGGCAGAGTTATGTGCACAAGGTTACACAGAAGATTTGGACAAAAGCTAGCAAAGTTTGGGTATCCAGGTGTCTTATCCCAATGGGCTTAACAAACTTTAAAGCTCCTCGCTCATCTGATTATTCAGGTCAGAGATGCAGGATCCATTGACCAAGGAGGTAAGTGATGATTCTCTGCCAATGTTCTCCAAGATGATATAGACTTAGACACAGTTTGCAAATATTTTATTCTGATTTCTCTCTGCATGTTTTTCTTCAGCATAGCAGTAAGGAGGATCTACTGTAACCGGTCATTTCTGGATTGATTCAGGGTAAAATCTAGATTTAATCCATCCTCCTTAGATCTCACCCATTAATAACTTTGTAGATTAGTTTATCCTTATTTATAGCATAATTTTGTTTAAATCTTGGAAGGAGCCACCAGTCAGCACTAGAACTGGATTTGGATCAAAATTAGAGTGGAATGATTTGAAGAAGGATCTGAGAGAGCTCACCACTTACGCAACAAGCAGGAGACAGAAATGAGCACAGTCCAGCTGGTTACAAATAGAGATGGGAAGGACAGTAGTTCACTAGTTATTCAATGATTTCAAATCTTTGGGGAAAAGCAAGCACAAAACCGACAATTAAAGAGACAACTTTACCCGATTTTTAAATTGGAAGCACTGTTTTGTTTTTACATACTTCAAAACATTATGTTGCATTACTTCCAATTTATTTTAACTTTCAATCAAATAAGAGGTACCACAGACAAACAGATTGAGAGGAAACTGCTTGTCTTTATGGGTGTCTCAGAAGTATCTATCCTGCCTTTTCTAGTACAGTAGAGATGGATGTGTTGTGTCCTGTTCAGTAACATAGAGTTTGGCAGATGGTGTCTTAACTTTGGAAGAGTGAAGGATCCTCGATTCAGCTTTGCAAACATTATACAACCAGCTCTTTTATATACACAATAGACTGGATGAGCATATTTGTTAAGGACATTTTTAGTCAACGGAACTAAAAGCCTTCAAACCAACATCCCTGTAATAATCCAACAATTTATGCTCTGTAAACCAACATCTGAAATCCTGACTGACTAGGTGCAATCTAAGATCTGTAATCAAATATTCTGAAAACTTGACTGAGGAGTAGACTGGTTGTTAGAAAAACAACCTAGTAACCATATGATCTGTGTCTGATTCCTACTGGCACTCCCCGTGATATTGGGCAAGTCACTTTACCCTTCATTTCCTTGGAAGAAAAGGCCTGGCAATATACTCCTGGTGGTACGTAGTCAAGAAAACATAGGGGGCTGCTGAATCAGCATAGACTTGAAAGCACTTTAAACAAATATATCTAATATCAGGTGATTGAAATATTTGACATTCATGATTAATAATTTATAATATATTCTCTGCACAGGAGGTAAAGAAACATGCAATCACATGCAGATGTTTTGAGCATAAGGGCTGTGAGAATGTTGAATCTCTTAAAAGGCTCCTTCTAGACAGACTGATAGATCCTGTAGGCTGTTATCTGTGCTGGATTTCTGCTCTATGGGGGCAATTTTGTAAAATCTTTCCATGAGTAAAGGATATTTTAAATCTGAAAACCAGCTCCCATAAAATTATGCATGGATAAAGAGGTATAAAGAGTGCAAACACTGTAAAACAGACCTGTGTGCCATATTCCTTGGTGCAAAGTTTAGATGGAGAGAGATGATATTGTTATGTATTTGAGCATTTTATAGAAAAACATATGTACAGGCACTGGGGGGTAATTTTCTAGTTTTTTTCTATGCATCTGTGGCCATATGTACATTTACAATTTTTTCTAGAAAATGCCAGCTGGTATGCACCTTGTCAAGAAGACATGGACTTTGCTGATGAGTGTATCTGGTGGTGTGGTCTGGGTGGAGCAGGAAATGGTTCGCAAGTATGTGTGTTGGATATAATGGAGGTTGATAAATGTACCTGTATATTAAAGGTACATCGATGCCTCTTACCTTCATAAAATAGACGAGTTTTTTAAATTTTCATATAAGTACCCCACTATAAAATGACATCCTTTGCATATCAGTGTGACACTTGCTTGGGATCTAAGATCAGTGTTACTTGTATAAGGTTCTGAAGATCAGTCATTCAACAGTCTATGCTGATGCTTGTTTTGTGTGCATTAGTATTATACCACATTAAACTCTGAAGATCCGTTCAGCTATCCATGTTGTATCAGTGAGATGCCTGCATGAAATTCTGAAAAAGATCAGTGCTAAACAGTGTCAATAATTAAGATTCAAAATTAGCACTATGGGGCATGTTTACTAAAGTATACTGAGGGAGTATGCGTTAAGAGTACAAAATTAGCACAGCAAGGAAAATTGGACTACAATAAACATCAGTAGCATGTCCAGAATGTTTCCTGGCAGTAGAGCCAGTCCAAAGATTTCTATTACTCGAGACAAGAACTCCAATCGTGCTGCCTCCCTACCATGCTGAACCAATCCCCCCCACCACCAATTCTGTCTTCTGGGGATGTTGGGGGTGCCGGGCGATGGTGGCAGCAGTTTAGAAGCAGCTGTTTTGGGTCATTGCATTGGTGCCCAAGTAGGCCAGGCTCTTTGGCGCCCTCTTATGGCTTGCCACTCTTGCCCCCCTCTGACAGGAAGTTACATTGGAGGATGGTCAGAAACGGCAGTCCATGTTTTTTTGCACCTTGAATGCCCAAGAACATGGCCTTTTGCAGGCAACAAAGTGGTGGCCTAGTCCACCTGATGGATGGTACAGTCCTGCCTGGCAATGAGTATGCTGAGAAGTACCACAATGTGCTGAACCTGCAATGGATAATAACATGGATTTATTTTATTTTATTTAGCAGCATTTTTATACCACCATATCTATACTATAAGCCACAGCGGTTTACATGGAACAGTGAACTAACCGTTTTACATAGAATATTTGTTAAAGGTTAAATTAACTGAACATATAACTATTTACATCAAACTTGACTGACTGTGGAAAGAATATATGAAGAGTTATGTTTGTGCTATGGAGGTTTCCTATGGGGGTTACTGGAGCGGATCTGATGGATGGGGTAGGGGGGGGGGGGGGGTATTTCAGAGTCTGTGCCAAAGTGTTCCAAGAAGAGAGTGGTTTTTAACCTGCGCCGGAATTTGGTGAGGTCTGCAGCTGGAACTGAGAGGAGGTTGTTATTGGTAGAACGTGTTGATCTATTGTGGAGTGGTTGCTGAAGAAGGGGACAGAGGATGTCTACAGAGAGTTGATGGATGAACTTGAATATGGTTAGAGGTACTTTGTACTTGATCCTCACTTGAATGGGAAGCCAGTATAGAGTTTTCAGAGTGGGAGTGATGTGCTCTCATGGGCCCGTGCCAGTGATTATTCTGGCTGCGGAGTTTTGGGCAAGCTGTAAGGGCTATAATGTGACTTTAGGGAGGCCCTTTTAAATTAGGTTTGCATAGTCCAGGAATGGAGTGATGAGGTCTTGGCATACGTTCCTGAAATCATTGGAGTCCAGAAGTGGGCTGAGGTGTCGTAGAGTTCTCATTTTAAAGTATGCTGTCTTGGTAACCTGTTTAATGTGTTGCTGGATGTTGAGGTGATAGTCCAGTGTGATACCTAGATAATTTATGAAGTGTTTGTTGAGTGGTGTTTGGGTGTCAATGAAATCTTGTAGCTGAAGCTGTACTGTCTTTTCTATAATTTTGGCCAGGGAGGGGGTGCTTGCTAAAGGTCTGTATGAGGCTGGAGCTGAAGGGTCCGCTGCATGATTCTTTAGCAGTGGTTTGATTGAAGCTTGTTTGAGGGGAGGTGGTATGTGGCTGAGCAATGGAGATGCATTGACTAAGTGCATAATGCTTGGAGCCAGGTCATGTTTTGCCATCTTGATCCAGGTGATGAGGCATGGGTCAAGTGATGAGGTGGTACAATTAAGGTTTGTTATGATGTCGATGATCTCTCTGGTTGATAGCTGACTGAAAGATGACCAGGTTTTGTTGTCTGGAGGATTAGTGGGGTAGATGACAGGCAGATGGCGAAGTAGGTTGATCGGCTGTCTGGTTTGCAAGAATTGTGCCATGGGGTCAGGTGATAAGTTGGGGTTAGATTTCATGTCAGTTGGAGTTTTGAGTAGGTTCAGAGCAATTTCAAATAGCTCTCTGGGCAATTAAGAGAGGCATTTAGAAGCTTGCTGTGATATTCTTTTTTTGAGCAGAGGGTGAGTGTACAATATTCTGCCTGAGTGCTTAAGTAGGCTAAAAGAGAGGTAAGGCATTTTAGTTTTTTTCCATCTATGCTCAAGTTTTCTGAGATTATTTTTTTAGTTTTCTAAGTTGAGGCATGAACCATGGTGCTTTGTGAAGTTGCTTGTCTTGGGTGTGTTATCGTGTAGAGTTGCATATATGGAAATGTTAGCTTTCCATTCAGATATGAAGGAATCAATACTGGATGTGTTGATCTGGGGGAGTGGTGGGATGATGCTCATGAAATTGTCTTTATCAAAAATCTTTCATCTTCAATGGTTTGGTGAGGGTGAATTGTAGGAGGTAGCTTCAGGTTTGTGTGATAGAGAAAAAGTTATTAAATGGTTTTGCCCGACCATGGTACTGGTATGACTCTGGTCTTTTGGGAGGGGTCATGATGTGGCCAGATGGAGGGTGTGAAAATGAGGTCAAGGGTTCCTCCTTTGTTGTGTGTTGGTCTTGTGATTTATCTGGTAGAGTTGGAGTGCTTCAAAGGCCTGTAGGAAGGGAGTTGTTAGGTTGGATGGTAAGGATGGTAGGTTGAGTTTGCCCAAATGCCATTTGTTCCTGTGGTGCTCCGAGCATGTTTCTTCAATGATTTGTGAGAGGACATTGGGGCCTGCTGAGGGAGATCTGTATGTGAGGCATATTGATAAGTATGAGTTGGTGATGGTAATGATATCTTCTTTTGCTATTATTACTACTCTTCCTCCTTTTTTGTGTAGTCTCGGTTGGTGGAAAAGTTGGTAAGAAGGGATGGAAGCTGGTTTATAAAGACATTATCTTCTTCCTTGAGCCATGAGTTTTGTGATAAGGAAGCTTATCATAGTTCAGGAAGGAGATATAATAGAGGTGAATTGGCACTAAACAAGCAACCTGTCTTAGCTGGTAGAAATACAAAAACAGAATGTTTTCCTAAAAGACTACCAGTCCCAGAATGCACCAGGTTTCAAACAGTCTCTAGAAGAGCTGAAGTGGGGAAACGTGTGTTCAATCAGGAGAGCTATGAGGTAATCCCCAATCACTCATCTCCAAGGGCAAGGCTTGATTCAGCACAGCTGAGCTATGCTAGGGTGGAGTATCCCTCTAAACAAGTTAAAAGTAAAACATATTCTACACAGAATCAGTTGAGGAACTCAGAGCTCAAGGACAGAGAGAGGAAGCAGCAGCATCAACGTGGAAGGAAGAAGAGGAAAACATCTTGGAGGTCTAAAGAAGGAGCCCATAGCAGCACGTGTGTTGGGAGTCATTCCAGAGGCAAGCATACTCCATTGGATTGGAGGAAGCCAGAGGAGTGGGGTTACAGAGCCAGGAAGTCCCGGACGGCACCTGTGAAGGAGACGGCTGCATTTGGAAGGGGCCCTAAGACCAGTGCAAGAAGGTATGTGAAGAGAGACCCAGTGTCCAGGGATCTTGATTGGAAGGCTGTACATAAAAGCTGGACTACATACTGGCCAGGATATCTGGAGAGGAAACCTAACAGCAAAGGAAGCTCAGGTATGAACACTGATCTATGCCCTAGCTCTTCACCTGGGAGACAGTAGGGAATCAAACATTATCCTGAGAGCGATCCATTAAGGAATTCCTCTGAGCCAGACCATGATATTGATTCTATGATAGTTGAAGAAGAAGGAGATATTTTAAATGATCCGAATGAATACATGGATTGCTCTCTGTCTATGCTGCTGTGGTAAAATACTTTCACAAATACAACAACCATTAAAAGGAAATATAACTTGTTCTTTTATCTACCCAGAAAAGTTTACAAGAAAGCTTTAGGGTAGGATTTGAGCCACGTAGAGAAAGTGAACCAGCAAAGGGGTTTGCAGCTGGCTAATATTGGTAATTAAGCCATGCAAAGTTGCACGTGAGCTCTGAAAGGAAACTACTGTTTGTGTGTGAAAATAAGTGAAAGTTATCCTTAAAAAAAGAACAGTTTTTGGTTACTTTTGGGTTTTGTTTTTGCTTTTGGAGCACTGCTAAAAGGTATTAGCAGGAGCCCTCAGAAAGACCTTTTCTGTTTCCCATCAAGGTCTTTATTGTTTGATTGATTGCTTAAGAAGCTCAGTTGCTTATATCATGATTTGTTTTTCTAAGTACAATACTGAAGCAAGTTGTCCTTTTGTGTTACCAAGTAAATCTGTGTGGGAGAATTAACCCCAAGAATAAAGTATATTTTTCTTTGCTTACACTCGAGCAACACAACTCATTATTTTGTGAATGGCTGATTCTGGTATGAATGGACTACATTCCCCACAATCCTTTGCAAGTCATAATAGTATTTTGCCTTTGCCAAGACTGTGGACATTCACGCCCAGCGCCCCCGTTTACAGTATGTAATGCAGATAATGTCCAGTTGGTTGTCTTTTATGCAGTCTGTTATTATGAGGATCTTGTTGCATACCGATCTGGAGTTGATGAGGGCACATCTGATTGGCTGGGTGGGAGGTGGGATGCCGTTTGTGAGGGTGACCATGCATAATCTATATGTGATTAGATTATGGGTGTTCCTTGTTCTGGGTTTGTGAACAGTAAGCTGGAGCTTATTGTTGTAGTGGTGATGGATAACTGGGATGAAAGAGGCTGTGAGAAGTCCGGTGGTTTTGGTGAGGGAATGGGTGAGAAGGAGCAATACGGTGATATAGGAAGCTAAGTGGAGCATTGTGCTTCAGTATGGTAGTGGGTTAGATACTTCGTTGTCCAGGAGCCTAATAGCATATTGGTGAGGTTGTTCAAGTAGGGACTTATTTGCTTTGTATTATGTTGTCATTTTCATGTCTTCAGCTGGTATAGGATAGGGGCTTCTCAATGCTGCGTGGTGAGAGGATTATCTGGCAGCATGTGGAGAGTTTTTTGACTGTCCAGTAGGTGCCATGGTCTGGGCCTAAAGGCCGAGCCAAAGGGCCCTCTGGTGAGGCCCTCATGCGCAGGCCTGCCAGGCACAGGAATGCCTACTGTTGCCTGTTTTTATAGATGCTGGGACACGGTGAGCCTGATCGACCTTCTGGCAGTGATCGGGGAGGGGCTTCCCTTCCCGTTCTCCTCCCTGATGCCGATCAGGCTGCTGTGGGAGCAGAGAGTCTTTTTGGGCCTTCCGGCACCTGTTTTTATAGCTACTATGGTGTGATGGGCCTGATTGGCCATGTGGCGGCAATCGGGGAGGGACTTCCCTTCCCGCTCATCTTCCCAATGCCAATCGGACTGCTGTGGGTGCAAAGAGCCCTTTTAGGCCTGCCAATGCCTGTTTTTATAGCGGCTGTAATGCGGAGGCTCTGATCGGCCTCGTGGCAGTGATCGGCCAATGGTTTGGGTGAGGGAATGGATGAGAAGGAGCAATACGGTGATATAGGAATCTAAGTCGAACATTGTGCTTTAGTATGGTAGTAGGTTAGATGCTTAGTTGTCCTGGAGCCTAATAGAATATTGGTGAGATTGTCTGAGGGGGGACTTACTTGCTTTGTCTTGTGTTGTTGGATAGGGGCTTCTCAATGCTGAGTGGTGAGAGGATGATCTGGCAGCATGTAGAGTTTTTTGATTGTTTAGTATGTGCCACGCCTGGCGAGCCCACCCCTAAGTACCGAGCCAAAGGACCCTCTGTTGAGGCCCTCAGGTGTGGGCCAGCTAGGCACAGGAGCACCTGCTGACGCCTGTTTTTATAGCTGCTGGGTTGCGGTGGGCCTGATCTGCCTTGTGGAAGTGATCGGGGAGGGGCTTCCCTTCCTGCTCACCTTCCCAATGCCGATTCGGCTGCTGTGGGTGCAGAGAGTCCTTTTGGGCTTTCCGGAACCTGTTTTTATAGCTGCTGGGGTGCGGTGGGCCGAATCAGCCTTTTGGTGGTGATTGGGAGAGGGTCTTCCCTTCCTGCTCAACTCCCCAATGTTGAATGGGCTGCTGTGGGTACAGAGAGTCATTTTGGGCCTGCTGGTGCATGTTTTATAACTGCTGGGGTGCGGTGGGCCTGGTCGGCCCTGTGGTGGTGATCGGGGAGGGGCTTCCCTTCCTGCTCACTTCCACGAAGTCGATCGGGCTGCTATGGGTGCAGATGCACATACCACCACACACTGAGGTGACATTATGTGCCCCCGCAATAACTATTGCATTGACAATTAGCACATCCCCATCTTCAATGCAATGTACAGTCAATACTCACTCTCTGCCCCTAACCTACCTAGTCTCTACTCCATCACACGTTAAGCAGTTAGCATAGGAATTTTACAATGATGGCATTTTTATCACACAGTCACTTCAAGTCACCTAAAAGTGAGCCAACAAGAGGAATTGACATCATCATTGTTAGACATGAATGGGGTGAGGGAAGGGTGGCAGCAGCCACAATCCCAATACAGCCATTGACTATCCAGATTTCTCTAATCCCGGCAGCCATTTCAGTAGGCAACATTTTTTTTTGTCATTTATTTTTTAAATTCTAAGAGGCATGTTTACATAGCTGTGCTACATGCTAATGTGGATGAGAGTGTGCACTATTGGGCCAAATTAATATATAACACAGGGAAAAAAGCAGATAGTTCATAGATTTGGCTCCTGCAAGAATGGACAGGATATAGACGGAGAGTTGGAGGGTCTGCAATGCACTGTAACTGCGGGAGGCAACTGCGTGCGCAAGTCACTATCACAGTTGCAGAGACTACTAGTACCCTTATCCATTCTCTAGTCACCACCAGTCTAGACTATTGCCGCCTCCTCTTCACTGGTCTTCCTCTGAATCATCTCTCCCTACTTCAATCTGTTCAAAACTCAGCTGCATGGCTAATCATCTGTCAGCGTTGCTATGCTCATGTCATCTCTCTTCTCAAGTTACTTCATTGTTTCCATATCCATTTGTGTGTTTTTAAGTGCTTGCAGTTAAGTGCCATCAAGTCGGTGTCAAATCATGGTGATTCTCTGGATAGTTGTCCTAAATTGTGTTCGGTCTTCAGTCAGGTGGCTCATTGTTGACAGAGTGGCACCCGTAGCTGCTGTTATTGTATCGATCCATCTCATTGCTGGCCTTCCTCTTTTACGTTGACCTTCTACCTTGCCAAGCATGATGTCTTTCTCTAATGATCGCTCTCTTCGCATGATGTGTCCAAAAACCTTTGCCAGTGTTGCTATGCTCATGTCACCCCTCTTCTCAAGTCAATTCATTGTCTCCATATCCATTTCTGTATTCATTTAAAATTTCAACTAGTGATATATATTTGCCTTCATTTGTTGTGCATTGCAGACCCTCACCTCTGCCCATGTGCCATCCACTGTAGCAGATGCCATGGGCTTTGAAGGTAGCACAGCAAATCAATGAACTATATGCTTTTTCCCTGTGCTATCTGTTAAAGTGGCTAAAAAAGTAGAAAAGGTGACAGCGAAAGCCAGAAAGATGATTGGGTGCATAGGAAGAGGAATGGCCAGCAGGAAAAATGAGGTGATAGCGCTTCTATTTAAGTCTTTGGTGAGACCTCATTTGGAGTACTGTGTGCAGTTCTGGAGACCACACCTTCAAAAGGATATAAGCAGGATGGAGTCAGTTCAGAAGGTGCCTACTATGTAAAATGGTCGGTGGTCCTCTTTATAAACCATATGGGGACAGACTTAAATATCTCATTATGTATAATTCAGAGGAAAGGTGGGAAAGAGGAGATATGATAGAGATATTTAAATACCTCTGTGGGATAAATTCACAGGAGGAAAGCTCTTCAACAAGGGGACATAGGTTGAGGATGGAAAGGGATAGACTGAGGAGTAATATTTGGAAATATTCCTTTATGAAAAAATTGGTTGATGCGTGAAATAATCTCTCAGTGGAGGTAGTAGAGATGAGAACATCGTATGAATTAAATAAGGCATGGGACAAACACAGAAGATTACTATATGGAAAAAGGGACTATAGTAGTTGATATGGAAGGGCAGACTAAATAGGCCATATCATCTTATTCTGCCATCACGTTTCTCTGTTTCTACCTCTCCCTACACCCTTCCTTGGGAACTCTACTCTTCTGGCAGATAATTTCTATCTGTGCCTTTCTCTTCCACTGCCATCTCTCGACTTCGATCTTTTACCTTGCTGCTCCTTATGCCTGGAATAAACTATCTGAGCTCAGGGGCGGCCCAAGGGGGGTGCGGGGCCATGTGCGGAGACTCAGTGCGGGGCCTCATTTGCATAAGTGGCCTTATTTGCATAAATATTTGCATAATGTTACCATACATTAACTTTTAGTAAACATGTCTCTTAATGAGTGTATGGATAAAGAAAGACTAAAAGATTTCTACATTACTATAATCCAGTGCCAACCGCCAGGCACATTAGGAACCACTACAAACGCTGCCCATTTAGAACCCATAGCAAACCCACCGTATCCTGACAGCATTACCAGGACTCACAAAGCACCATACCCTACCTATCAAAAGGCAACACTGCAAATATTAAACCAATACATTTCAGAGAATACTGGGGAAAGAGAACAAGTGGCAATGTCAAATAGGAATTACATAAACAGAATACCTCAGCTCAGTTACACATGCACAACATAGACCATCACCAAACAAGGAATCACAATTTAGAAACAGGAAGGCAATAATTAAACTGGGAACCCCAAAAGCCAAACTTGGAAGTACAACAACACTGTAGAAATAAAACTATAAATTAATTTCCTCTTGTACCAAACAAAGCACAGACGTTAATGATGCACATTTCCTAGAGGTTTCATATTCCAGTTAATAAATTCAAAATAAAGAGATATTTCTACCTTTTGTGCATTTTTTTTCAGTTGCAATTGTTCCAGCCACTTTCTTCTGGTTTCTTCATGTTTTCTGCTAACTGTCCATCGTCTGCTGTCCATTTGTTCTTTCTTCTCTCTTCTAGTTTTTTTTTCCATTCTCTCTCTCTACATCTGCTTTAACATACTAATCTTTCTCCTTTTGCTCTTTCCTCATTCCTATTTCATCCACACAAATTTTACCCCTCCATCCTCAATCCCCACTTATTCTCCCAATACCAGGCCAATTGTAGATTTTTCATCCCTCCCACACAAAATATTTGTCCCCTCTCCATTTTACTCTCCCAGCCCCATCCCATTCTAATCCTCCCCCAACATCAGCTCCCTTCTATTTCCAGTCTCACCCAGCATCCATTCCCTTCTAGTCCCTGCATCAGCCCATTTCCAGTCCTAGCCCACCATCAACCCATTTCCAGTCCTAGCTCCCCCATCCATTTTCAGTCTGAGTCCCTTCATCAGCTCATTTCCAATCCTAGCCCCCATCAGCCCATTTCTAGTCATTTCCTAGCCCCATCATCAGCCCATGTCAAATCATAGCTCCCATCCACTCAGTCCAATTCCAGTCCAAGCCCCCCCCCATGAGCCTACTTTCAGTTCTAGCCCCTCCATGAGTCCATTTCAATTCAAGCCCCCACCACAGCCCATTTCCAATCTTAGCTCCCCCCAACAGCCCATTTCCAGTCCTATCCTAGCTGCTCCATCAGCCCATTTTCAGTCCTAGCTCCCTTCCCTCACAGCCCATTTCCATTCCAAGCTCCCTCCCCATCAGCTATTTGCAGTTCAAGCCTCCCCTTCCACTCAGCCCATTTCCAGTCATAGCAACCCCCCAACCCATTACCAGTCCTAGCCCCCCATCACCCCACTTCCAGTCCTAACCCCCCATCACCCCATTTTCAGTTTAAGCCCCCCCTATAACCCATTACCAGTCCTAACCCCCCCCATCAGCCCACTTCCAGTCTTAACCCCATCAGCCCATTGCCAGTCCTAAACCCCCCCCCATCAGCCCACTGCCAGTCCTAACCCCCCCATCAGCCCACAGCCCATTACCAGTCCTAACCACATCAGCCCACCTCAAGTCCTAACCCCTCCCCATCAGCCCATTAGCAGTCCTAACCCACCCCCAACCCCACAGCCCATTAGCAGTCCTAACACCCCCCCAGCCCATTAGCAGTCCTAACAACCCACCCCCACCAGTCCTAACAACCCACCCCCCCCAGCCCATTAGCAGTCCTAACAACCCCCCCAGCCCAGCCCAGCCCATTAGCTGTCCTAACAACCCCCCCCAGCCCAGCCCAGCCCAGCCCATTAGCAGTCCTAACAACCCCCAGCCCAGCCCATTAGCAGTCCTAACAACCCCCCCCCCAGCCCAGCCCACAAGCAGTCCTAACAAACCCCCCCAGCCCAGCCCATTAGCAGTCCTAACAACCCCCCCAGCCCAGCCCAGCCCAGCCCATTAGCAGTCCTAACAACCCCCCCCAGCCCAACCCAGCCCAACCCAGCCCAGCCCAGCCCAGCAGCAGTCCTAACAACCCCCCCAGCCCAGCCCAGCCCATTAGCAGTCCTAACACCCCCCCCAGCCCAGCCCAGCCCATTAGCAGTCCTAACAACCCCCCCCAGCCCAGCCCAGCCCAGCAGTCCTAACAACCCCCCCCAGCCCAGCCCAGCCCAGCCCATTAGCAGTCCTAACAACCCCCCCCCAGCCCAGCCAAGCCCATTAGCAGTCCTAACAACCCCCCCCCAGCCCAGCCCAGCCCAGCCCATTAGCAGTCCTAACAACCCCCCCCCCCAGCCCAGCCCAGCCCAGCCCATTAGCAGTCCTAACAACCCCCCCAGCCCAGCCCAGCCCAGCCCATTAGCAGTCCTAACAACCCCCCCCCCAGCCCAGCCCATTAGCAGTCCTAACAACCCCCCCAGCCCAGCCCAGCCCATTAGCAGTACTAACAACCCCCCCCCAGCCCAGCCCAGCCCATTAGCAGTCCTAACACCCCCCCCCAGCCCAGCCCAGCCCATTAGCAGTCCTAACAATCCCCCCCAGCCCAGCCCAGCCCAGCCCAGCCCATTAGCAGTCCTAACAACCCCCCCCCCCCAGCCAAGCCAAAATTTAAAAAAAAAAAAACTACATGTCTGCTGCCGCGGTCGGGGCCGCCGTGGCAGAATCGAGCGTGCCGCGGGGCCCCCCTGTGCACGGCAGAGCCTGCCCTCCCCTGTAGCAGCTCTCTCTTTGGAGCTGAAGTCAGACGTGCCGGCTTGCAGAGCAGAGCGCGAGGGAAGAGTTTCTCCCTCGCTGCTCTGTTAAGCCCGCGGGGGCTGATGGGAACTTCCCATCAGCCCCCGCGGGCTTAACAGAGCAGTGAGGGAGAAACTCCTCCCTCGCGCTCTGCAAGCCGGCGCGTCTGACTTCAGCTCCAAAGAGAGAGCTGTTACAGGGGAGGGCAGGCTCTGCCGTGCACAGGGGGGCCCCGCAGCACGCTCGATTCTGCCGCGGCGGCCCCGACCGCGGCAGCAGTCAGGTGGGTTTTTTTTTTCCAATTTTACTTTTCAAAAGAATGTTTTTTGCGCGGGGCCCCCTGAAACGCGGGGCCCTGTGCAAAAAACATTCTCGCTCAATGGACGGGCCGGCCCTGTCTGAGCTGGTACATCAGGCTCCATCTGTGGCCTTGTTCAAATCTAGGCTAAAAACTCACTTCTTTGAGACTGCTTTTTGATCCTGATCCCCCTAGTCTTCTGTTCACTTCCTATGTGTTTCCTTCCCATTCCCCTGGATACATCCTATTCCCCAGTTGTTGTGTTGTCTATCTTGACTGTTGTGCTTTCTGTATCGACTAGACTGTAAACTCTCCTGAGCAAGGACTGTCTCTTACATATCAGTACAGCACTGAGTATGCCTTGCAATGCTATACAAATGATAAGTAGTAGTCGTGCAGATAATGCCTCCTCTTGAGGTGGTGTTATTTGCATGCATGGTTCTGCCGGGCCATTGTGCTTGTTAGTTCAATGCTCTGTTTGCTGTACATGTCCCCAACAGATAGTGTACTGCATTTGCAGATAACGCAACACTATTTGCACTAAAGTGGCTCATTACTTGCAAAAGCCAAACACAATTTAGTAAACATGTCCCTAAGAATTTTTTGTTTGCTTCAGACATTTAATTTAATATGAAATCATTGTCTGTATTACAATGCATACCCCAATGCTAGAGTTATTCAGCCACTGCCCGGTTATCCCTCGGCGTCCGGCATTAAAGACTGGACTAACTTTTGCTGGTGAAGGTAACCAAGCAGTAGTTGGATTCCACCACTGCCCAGTTAGCTTCACCGACCCGGATAACCATTGCCAGATTTTCAGTTCAGTGGTGGCCGCTAGCCGCTTTAACAGTACGAGCCGTGATTACTGAATATCGGGCGCTACATGTTTAAAGGATACTAATGAACTGTGCTTGCTAAGAGTCAGATTATTACTCTTCCTGTTGGTAAGGAAAAGGAGGTTCTCAAAAAATTAGCTGAAATGTTGAAGTGACCTTTTCAAAGCTTCTTTGGAATAGTGAAGTTTCTGGAGTCCAATGGATTGCAGGATCCAAGGCCATGTGGGTTTACCAGAGGCGGGTCTTGTCAGAAAAATCTCTTTGATTTCTTTGACTGGATGACCATAGAGTTGGACAGGGGGAGAGCCCTAGATGTGGTGTAGTCAGATTTCAGTATAGCCTTTGACACCATTCTGCACAGATGACTTATAAACAAAATGAGCACCCTAGGGATGGACCCTAAAATGACTGACTGGTTTAGAAATTGTTTGAGTAGGAGGCAACAAAGGGTACACATACATGGAGCATGATCTGAGGAGAGGGCATCTTCCAGTCGTATGCTGCAGTGATCTGTCTCTGTTCCGATTTTTTTTTAACATCTTGTTAGTGATATTGCAGAAGGACTGTTGGGTAAGGTTTGCTTCTTTGCTGTTGATACCAAAATCTGCAATAAAATAGATACCCAGGAAGAATTAGATGACAAAAGGAGGGATCTAGCTAAGTTTGAAGAAGGGTCAAAAATTTGGCAGCTGAGATGTAATACTAAAAAATGCAGGGACATGCACTTGGGCTGCAAAAATCAAAGGGGCTGTATAGTATAGATGGTGAAGTACCTTGGTGTAATTGTTTCTGATAATCTTAAAGTATCTAAAAAGGTAAAAAATGTGATGGCAAAAGCCAAAAGGATGCTTGGGTACATAGGGAGAGGAATGGACAGCAGACAAAAATGAGATGATAGTGTCTCTGTATAAGTCTCTGGTGATGTGTGCAATTCTGGAGACTGTATCTTCAAAAGGATATAAACAGGATGGAGTCAGTACAGAGGATGCTACCAAAATAATTGGAGGAGTGGCCTAGTGGTTGGGGCAAGGTACCTCAGGCCAGAAGGTCAAGGGTTCAAATCCCACTAGAGAACAGCAATCTTGGGCTGGAAGGACTGGGGTTTCTAGTCCCACAGGTGCTCCTTGTGGTCTTGGGCAAGCCACTTAACCCTCCATAGCCCATGTTCCCTGTAAAATAGTTCTCTCCAAATTATAATGCCCTGTTCAATGTAATTTCAGTTTGTTCAATGTAAACCACCTTAATATCATAAAAAGGCAGTATTTGATAAATAAAAGGTATGCCATATTGTGATAGTCTAAAGGTTCTTGAAGCCCCAAATCCTGTTTCCAATAGTGGTCAATCCAGATTACAGTTACCTGTCAGGTTCTCAAAAAAGGTAAACATAGTCCACTTTGCTTATCCCCTGGTAAGCAATGGATATTCTTGGCCCTCTTTAATAATGGTTTATGGACTTTTCCTCCAGGAACTTGTCCAAACCAGCTACACTAGCCATTTTTACTGCATCCCTGGGTAATGAATTTCAGAATTTGATTATCTGATGAGTGAAAAAAATATTTTCTCCTATTAGTAGTCTTAAATGTGCTACATTGTAGCTTCATTGTATATGCCCTTGTCTTTCTACTTTCTGAAATGGTTAGTGGTCTTCCTTATAAAGCATTTAAGGACAGAGGTAAATGGCCCAATATTCAAAAGGCATTTACAAGGTTTACAGCCCAGTAAACTGTATAAATGCCTTAACTGGGGATCTTCTATGACATTTATATGGTTAGTGCTGTTGAATATCCCTTCCTATCACTCCTACATGACCTGATGATAGTCCGGGGCGCAGCGGAGGTGAAGACTGCCACTAACCGGGTAGCAATCCATGGCTAGAACTAAGCCAGACTTTGACTCACCTAGATTTAGCCACAGATGATAACTGGGTAGTGGTGCAATATTGCCGTTATCTGGTTAGGCCCTGCGGTGGTTCCCTTCTGTGTGCCAAACCCAGATATTTAATGCCATCACTGTGGTATTCAGCATCCGTAATTAGGGGTCTGTAGGCAGGGCAAAGGCTGCCTAGTTGAATATCAGGCCTAAATATCTTAATATGTATGTGTTAGAGGAAAGGTTGGAGAAAGGACATATGATAGAGATCTTTAAATACCTCTGTGGGATAAATGCACAAGAAGAGAGCTCTTCAACAAGGGGTGTGATTGTTTCTGAAAAGCCAAAATGATGCTTTGGAGAATAGGGAGAGGAATGAACAGCAAATAGAAGGAGGTGATAGTGCCTCTGTATAAGGCTAGTGCAACCTCATTTGGAGTGTTGTGTGCAATTCTGGAGACCACACCTTCAAAAGGATATAAGTAGGTTGGAATCGATGCAGAAGGTAACTACTAAAATGGTTAATGGTCTTCGTTGTAAAGCATATGAGGAGAGACTTAAAAATCTTAATATGTATACTTTAGAGGAAAGGCAGGATAGAGGAGTTATGATAGAGATGTTTAAATACCTCCGTAGGATAAATGCACAAGAGGAGAGCCTCTTCCGACTGAAAGCAGGCTCTGCTACGAGGGGACATAGGATGAGGGTGCAAGGAGATAGACTCAGGAGTAATATGTGGAAATATTTCTTTACAAAAAGTGGTAGATGCATAGAATAGTCTCCCAATGGAGGTAGTAGAGTTGAGGACAGTATCTGATTTCAAAAAAGCATGGGGCAAACTCAGAATATCTCTAAAGGAAAATAATGGGGGACTATTATAGTTGATATGGAAGGGCAGACTAGATAGCACATGTAGTCTTCTTCTGCTGTCATGTTTCTAAGGATATGTTTATCATGTGCATATCAAGGAGACTATTTACTGTAAAAAAATAATCAAGTGCAGCAGGAAAACCTCTGCAGTAAATATTGGGTCATCTCAGCACTGGGTTGGTAGCCAACGCAGAGCAAAGGTCACTAATATTCAGCCATAAGGCTGAATGCTGTTAGTCACAGCTCTTCAAGTATAGTTAACCGCACCTAGTTATTGGACACATCAAAAATTAATACACAGCAATGACCTGTACGTGAATTGTAAGGTAGAGGCCCACCAATTCCATACTCCTCAATATGAATTTATGAGTTAGCATAAAGTAATCAAGGTGCCACATTGTAAATATACATTAAAACCCACATTAAACATCTAATGAGCTCAGTAAATAGGCACCTTTGGAAGCATTTTAACCATGCTTAAATGTTTAGCAACTCACAGGTTAAAAGAAAAGTTTCCATATTTTATTGCATAGACTCCATTGTCCTGAAATTTATTACCTCAGCATTACAGGGCCTAGTTTCATTTGTTTCTAATTTTGTATTGTTTTCTTTTAAGCACCCTATGAAGCAAGGATCCAGGCAGATTAATAACCATACCCATGTGATGGAATTCCTGATTCTGGGATTCTCAGAATTCCCTGAACTCCAGCTCCCTCTCTTCACTCTCTTCTCCATCTTCTACCTGATGGCCGTGCTGGGCAACCTCCTTGTAATCTGCATAGTATGTGCCGATCGACACCTGCACACCCCCATGTATTTCTTCTTGGCCAACTTGTCTGTCCTAGACGTCTCTTCCATGACAGTCACTGTGCCAAAATTACTGGCAATCCTCCTGACAGAAAACAATACCATGTCTTTCGGCGAATGTATTGTACAGATGTATTTCTTTGTATCCTGTGCATTGATAGAAATTCTGCTTCTCACTGTCATGGCGTATGATCGTTATGTTGCGATATGCAACCCCCTGCGCTATCCCATCATCATGCATAGGGGGGTCTGTGCTCTTCTGGCAGCTGCCTCTTGGATAACAGGTTTACTAGGGACACTGCCACATACTATCACTACCGCCCAGTTCCCTTTCTGTGACTCTAATGTTATCAACCACTTCTTTTGTGAACTCACAGCACTGCTGCAACTTTCCTGCAGAGACACTTCCGTCATTCAAATTATGAACTTTGCAGAAGGGGTATTTGCAGTCTTCACCCCTTTTCTCCTCACTCTGACATCCTATGTGTTTATCATCTCCACCATCCTGAAAATCCGATCCAGAGAGGGGAAAAGCAAGGCCTTCTCCACCTGTTCCTCCCACCTGACAGTCATCACTCTGTTATATGGGACTTTCATAGGAGTGTATATGCGGCCTAAGTCAGGGGGTTCTGTGAAACCAAACAAGCTGCCTTTTGCATTTTATATAGTATCTCTCCCATTGTTAAACCCTCTGATTTATAGTTTGAGAAGCAAAGAGTTAAACGTGGCCCTGAAAAAATATATAAAATGGACAATTCAAGTTATTAAGCACTCAGATAAGCCCAGCTTAAATGGGAAGCGAAGATGACCCTTCAGCGTTGTCTCCATCCATAGGAACATTTCTGGCACATGAAGAGTTTTACAAACCCATTTCTTCCCTCCTGTTCTTTACTTTCCAGCTGAAATCAAGGCCAGCCTCCACTTGACCACTGAGCCATGAGCCATGAGCCTTCCTTTATAACTACCTCCCTATTTTTCATCCCTTCCCAGCTCACTCATTTCAGTTTCAGAGCTTAGATAGGGTCATACACAAAGGCTTCATCTGGGATCTACAATTATAGAGTCTATGAGGCATGTTTTCTAAGCCGGGCTAACGGTTAACTTGAGCTGTTTCCAACTAGGTCTCATTGAATAACATGAGATCTTGTTGCAAATAGCACAAATTAACTATTATTTTTATTTATTTATTTAGCATCTTTAACTCGGCTTAACCCGTCTTAGTAAAAATACCCCTATGTCTGCCTACTACTTGTCCTTGGTGTATGTTGTCTGGATCACCCCTCTGGGGAGCTGTTATCACTTCATCTGTAGTATTTTGCAAAGGATAGGCTAACCCTAGTATTACCTTAAATCTTGTACATATTTTTCACTGAAAAACAAGGCAAGCACAAATTAGTTTACTGGAACAGTTGTTTGTAAAGGAGAATGGAAATGCTAGTAGGAATAAGAAAATTAAAGTGATAAAATATCACTCTTCATGTCAGTATGGCTAAAAGAGTAGGATATAAAAAGGTCAACAGGGATAGATAGACTCACAAAAATAGCAAGGTATTGGGAAGGAACTGACCTAAAAGCACGACACTTAAGATGTAGATATGTGAAGGAAGTTAGAACAGCATATATGTTAAATGCCAGTCCACATGGCAGGGTAAACCATTTTGGATCCGCGGAGGCCAATTTTGATCAGGGCATGTCAGGCCCGTCCAGATGGCCAAAATCTGGACGGGCTGTATTTCCACCCAATTCTACAACTGTGGGAGCTATACCTTTCTGTGGTTGTCAAATTGAGGCACATGGATGGGCCAGATGGTCCCTGATTCTGCAGTGGGGAACAAACAAAAATGTACTCAACCATCCCTTTCCCATGCTCCTGATAGAGCTCTGGTGCCGCAGTGTCCCAGCGCCTTGATACTGGGATGACCAGCAGGAGCCCCATTGCCCCACACTAGTGCAGGATTGCTTTTCCATGCCACCCTCCCCCCCCCCCCATAGGGGCCTGCCAGAGCTAGGAACGGGTGAACGGGAACCCCCTGCTTCTCCTCACCTCAGTTGTGGGGGTCTACCAGTGCAGATCCCTATCCTCAGAGAGGCTTATTTCACCACATAGGTGAAATAAGTCCCCCATTCATTTCTGCCTCCCTGGACATATAGGGCCATTATCTATATTGGCGCTGTACATCCGGGGTCATGGGCCCGCCTCTGCTCTGCCCACTGTATACCCTGTTGACACCCCCTCCCAATCCCGTCCAGAGCTCCCCGAACAAAGGCCATGTGCATGCGGGGAGCTTTGTTTTCGGAATTGGGTCCCTGCGAATAGCGGGAGATGGACATTCAAGCTAAACATCCATCCCTGCTATTTGCAGTTCTGGATGACCCCCTCATCAAACAAGCATGTTGAGCCCCTGAAATACATATGGCTAACTTGTCAAAAACATTTACTTCAGTACATTTTCTATTTTAAGAATAGGAGGGCCCAGGGACTTTCTGGGAGCAGAATCATAAGTTATGTTGATAGCAGTGGTATTCAACTGCTCTCTGGATAACTTTACTTCTTTACCTGGACCAACCAAATATTAGCCCAGTCTTCAAATTGATTACTTATCCATGTAAGTTCATGATCATATGGTGTGACGCAGCGGACCCTCTTCTAGAGAGAAAAAAAGTTTTAAATTCTGAGAAAAAAAGAAATGACCTGCAATTTCCAAAGGATCCATCTAGGGGGAGCAGGAGAGGCAGGACAGAGACTCCAGAACCACGCCTCAGGGGGCAGGAGTCATACTCCAACACCACACATTTAAGGAGATGCAGGCAAGAGTCAGCAGGCTCACAGGGGAGCTCAGAAGGTTCACCAGGAAGTTTGCCAGCTGGGAGAGAACAAGTTAGAAGCAGCTCCAGAGAAGGACCAAGAACAGGCTATGCAGAGGACAGATCAAAGCCAAGGTCTAGGCCCAAGCCAAGCCTGAGCAGAAAGACAGGCTGGGGAAGGAGAACCAGTCCTATAACCCAGAGGATAGGCCGAGAAGGCCGAAGCCTGACTAGATTAGGCTCTGAAGCCGGAAAGAAAACCAGCCATAAAAGCCAAAGGAGAGAAGAGTGGGGGAGCCGAAGGAACGCACCAGAGAGCACTGACACGGAAGGCAGTAGCCAAGGTAGGCCTCCAGCTTTGTCCCAAAGAACCAGGAGAAAAGCAAGAGGTAAAGCTTTTAAAATTTGTTATAGTTTGCCTAGAGAAGAATCCTGGAAAGGTGACTCTCCTTATCATAAACAAGGACAGAAATACCAGTTAAAAGACAGTTGTTATAAGCAAAGAACTGGCAGAGGAAAACATTACCAAGAAAATGTTTTTAAGCATTTAGAAAAAGAGCTGCCACTGTGGTATTCCACCTTGAAGAAACCTAGGCCCAAACATTTGGCTAAGCCCTGGGAAGCACCAGAACATACTCCAGGGAAGGACACTTATTCGGTTCCCCAGAGCAGTCAGAGGAGGAGGTCATGCAAGTGGAATCTATATCTGAGGATTTGGATAGCCCAATGGAATGTACCTATTGTGTTGTGGATGAAATTGAATCATTCCATAGGTCTGGCAGTGAATGAAGCATTACTATTTGAACATTTGTTTATACTGTGAAGTTAACAGCTCTTTTTGGTTAGTTCATGCCCTGTTTGGAAAATCCGTTGCAAAGACTTTTTCTGTTACGTTTACCAGTGTGTTGTGCGTATGATTTGAACCCTTAGTGCAAAAAGGGGAATAAAAACCTTTTTCATTTTTCCTCCGCTTTGTGCAAGAGTATAATTATTTTTCTCTTTGGGAGTTTGGTAACGAGGCCGGCACAAGGCTGGTACCCTTGACCCTCGCACCTGGCCAACCCTAATCCAACCTTCTTGGTGACAGCGGACCAGCGAGCGGCGGCGCCCCGTGGAACCCACCCTTCGGTGGAACTACTACGCCACCACCAGGGGGTGCTGGCACACGCGCGCGCACACTCCGCCCGGCCCCCGCGTCACAATGGTCAGTCATCCAACTTAGAAGATGCTACACTGAGGTAAAATAGCCACCAAATAGTATTGCTGCCCTAGTGCCAGAGGTGAGGCTACTAAATAAGGGAGCATAATGTCCTTTTGTTTTAGTTTCACAGTGTTTAGTCATCCTCATTTAAAATGTTTTCTGTTCTTGTGCATCCCTGAAAATCCCTTTAGATACTTCCATAGCAAGGTCAATAAGGGAGTGATCTTCCTATCTGGTGTAATCATCCACTGAGCTTTTCTGTTTTTCTCTGTAATATTTTATGCTATATCTATGAACATTAACAAATGTCATTTGAGACAGTGAACTATGTAACCATTTCTAAACAGAAAATAAACCGAGTCATTTTGGTTTGTTCTTTGTGCAAAAGCACTGTGCTGGTTGTCCCTAATCAGGATGAAATCCAACCTCAATGGAAAGAGTTTCACTTAATACGCAAGGATGAGCTCATTTAAAGAATTAACACCATTGCATACCACTACATCATACTTATTCATTTAGTTATTTAGCAATGCTTATATACTGCTTTTCACTGGGTCTGAGAGGTGTACATAGAATGAAAGATGTGATAATTATTACATAGAATGTTAACTTATATACATAAAACCTTATCATGGCATCTCATATCAAACTCACTACCAGAACAATACTCTATAAACTAAAAACTATTCAACACCTGAGACCAATCCTAGACCCCCACAACTTTTGCACAATAGTTCAAGCGCTAGTGAACCCCCATCTGGACTATTGTAATGGTATTTTACAAGGTCCATCAAAGAAGTCCATTCATACCCTCCAGCTTGTCCAAAATGTACCTGCCAGGATTATAACCAAGACCAACCTATCTGAACACATCACCCCCATATTATATAACCTTCACTGGCTCCCAATAACTTCCAGAATACAATACAAGTAAATTCTCACCGCTTTTAAATTGTATAACGATAACTCCCCCTCTTACCTCTCCACTATAATAAAATCTCAAACTGACACCAGACACAAGTGAAAGCACACTCAAAACCTTCTGCAAGTTCCAACCCTTATACGCAAAACTAAACAGCACACAAGTAATAGGGCATTCAGATACACAGCCCCTATACTTTGGAACGCCCTCCCTGACCAAATCAGAGCTACCAAAGATCTCCTAACTTTCCGCAAGGAACTGAAAACACACCTTTTCTCACAATATTATAATGCTCACCTAATAAACAATACCTCCAATAACTCCACCCCCCCATTTTACCCCAAACAGTCTAACACCTCCCATTTCCCTCCCTTATTTCAGTGTATATAGTTAGGAAAATCCAGCCATCCTGGTATGTATATAGTTATGGTTCTAAGTTCCTTGTTTAAATTGTATTGGTTAAATATGTTCCATGTATCACTGTGTTGTAGTGCCTTATAAACAACCCCTGATCGCTGGAAGGAGCGGTATAAAATAAAACCCATTCAAATAAGTAAAATAAATAAATAAAATGGTTTGTTTGAATTACATATAATAGTGATATAGGAGAGTGGGTTTTGTACAATTAGCTTATCTACAAATGGGAGGCGGTTTTGGGTGGGTAAAATATTTGGTACATTTTTCCAATCTGTCATGACTTTAACACAGTGAATCCGTAGACCCATGTCCCATGAGTTAGCTAATGGTAATTAAATGAATAGTACAATGGTCTTATCCTCAGACATTGTACCCTTAGAACTAAAATGAGCAAGTGTCCACCTTGTACTGAAAAGCTGGCTTCAGATCCATCATTGCCTTTCTCTTACCCAGCATCAAATCTTCCCTTCCTGACCAAGATAATTCAGTGGTCAATGTTATTACAATCACAAGATTTTATTACTAAATGTTGTCCTTTAAATTTAAGAAGCATGACCATAGGCAATATATTGATGAGACATTGAGGAACTGCTTGAACATTGATTTGGCAGCCAGAAGAGAGGGGGACAGGATATGTAATATTTTTGGATTAATTGTGGGCCTTTGACTCTGCTCGTTATGAACTCTTATTATGGAGACTTATATCATT
This sequence comes from Ichthyophis bannanicus, assembly GCA_033557465.1. Lineage (NCBI taxonomy): Eukaryota > Metazoa > Chordata > Amphibia > Gymnophiona > Ichthyophiidae > Ichthyophis > Ichthyophis bannanicus. Next base: position 111,724,753 of record CM066048.1, on the reverse strand, counting down.
GGGAATCAGCTCAACAGTGTTAAGCTGGTTTAAATCCTACCTAAAATTGTCTCTGTCTGATTTAGATGACTACTATATATGTTTCTCATTCACTGTGTTAAAGTCATTCTATGTAATTCATTACGAGTGTTTTATTGAAATCCACCAAGATCATTGTATAAAACAAAATACAAATACCTCAAATAAATAAATAAAATAGCAAGCAAATGGTTCAATAACTTATTTAAACAAATACCTAACTACATATAGCACCCTTCTTCACATTTTGGGTGTTGATCCAGTGATTTACACTACAGTACATTCATAGAGAAGCATGAATATTAGCCTTCTATTCTGAGTACTTTTTCATGTGGGTGGATGATTGTATTATTTAAACAAACTGTAACTGCATTGTTTCTTAACTTACTTGTTGAAGCGAGGATAACCTTCAAAAGCTTTGTCAAAGATGTAACATATTAAATTAGTCCAATACGGCACATGGCAGGGTGGCTCAAAGCGAACCGATTTAGCTGAAATTATTTTAGCTATTCCTAGAAGGTCTCTACTTCAAGCAAGATAATTCTGTAGGTCTTAATACAAATTCTCTGCTGAGAGTTCTTAAGAAAAGCAATTGTCTTTATTTTTATTAGATAACAGTTTTTACTTCTTAGGATAGTGCTTTAGTTGTGTAGCTCTCTGTAGAAGCTTTTTTTTCTGTTTTGTTGTTGTTTTTTCTTTAGGTAAACTATTCTGCTGCTTTTTTTTTTCTCCTCTAACCTTCAGGTTGAAAGAGGGAGTCAAGCTCTCTGAAGTCACTGTACTGCTGGGTGCTTGAAGCTTTAATGGAAGAGACCGACTTAGATTTAGTGGCAGCTACGGAGACACAATCCACGGAGAACCATAACTAGGGTATAATTATACAGGTCTATAACTTATTCAGGAAGGACAAGAGAGAAATAAAAGGAGGAAGAGTGGCACTATATGTAAAAAAAATAATAGTAAAGCTGCAGATTTGCAGAGCTTATGAGAGAATGAGGAGGCACTGTGGGTTAAACTGAAAAGAGGAAATTGAATATCCATTTACATTAGTGTGATATACAGATCTCCTTAACAGGAAGAAGAGGTGGACAAAGATTGAATTGAAGAAATTCAATGTTGCTATGAAAGGCAAAGTGCTACTGATGTGATTTGAATATTCTAGATCTTAATGGGACATCCCTGCTGCAGTGTCACCTAGAAGTAAGAGAATATTGGATTCTCTACAGGGAGAAGTTTTCTGGCAACTGTTAACAGAATCAACATAGGAGAGGGCCCTACTGGACCTCTATTTACAAATGGAGAGAGTGTTTCTGACGTTAAGTGAGTGACCATCTTGCATTGAGAGATCACTGGATGGTGCAGTTCAGTATTAGGACAAGGGGTGAGACAGTTCATTCAAAAGTGAAGGTTCTAGACTTTAGGCAAACTAAATTTGTCAAGATTTGGCAATATCTTAAGATATATTAGTGAGAAGATGAAGTGAAACAGTGGTATTACCAGACTCAAGAAAAGGGAAGGAATATGTAGAAGCTGATGAGGATAAAACATAATTGTTTAATTAATATTTTGGTTTTGTGTTTGCAGATGAAGGCTCGGGAGCAGGACCTCAGAAAACACCCACAAATAGGAATAGACATGATGTGCATCTTGAATGATTTACATAAGACTGTGTTCATGAGGAACTAGCTAAACTAAAAGAAGACAAAGTGATGGGGCCAAATCTTATACATATGAGAGTATTGACGGAACTTAGGGAAATTCTAGTGGTTCCACCGTCTGACCTTTTTAATGTGTCTTTAGAGTCAAGAGTGGTCCCAGAGAATTAGAGAAGGTTGCTTGTAGTCTCTCTACACAAAAGAGGAAGTCTGGGATGTACGGGCCAGTTCATCTGACCTCTGTGGTGAATAAACAAATGTAAACACCGCTAAAAGTATGGGGCCCAATATTCTGTTGGGCAGACCATATCCCTGCCCACTCCCCCTTAACCCTGGATATTCAATACCACACCGATGGCATTGAATATCCAGTTTGGGTGCCAAGGGAAACCTGTCACCGAGGCTAACTGTGTAGTGGTGATATTGAGCCACTACCCGGTTAGGATCCACACCTAGAACTAGGCGTGCCAAAGGCTTGCCTAGTTTTAGGCATGGATGGCTAACAAGATAGCAGTCCAATATTGCTGTTACACAGTTACTACCATTCTCCGTCCCCACTCGGGGTGCATAGGGGCAAAGCCAGGGATATTTGACGGCACTAACCATGTAAGTGCTGTCGAATATTACCACTTAAGGCAGTTACATGGTTTACTAGGCTGTAAACCGTGTAACTGCCTTTCCAGTACTGGGCCTGAGGTTTCTGGAATACAATAGATTGCAGGATCAGAAGCAGCATGGTTTTACTAGACGAAGGTCTTCTTTAAACAAATCTGATTAATTTCCTTGACTGGGTGACTAGAGAGATGAACCGAGGGAGAGCACTAGATGTGGCGTACTTAGATTTCAGTACAGCTTTTGGCACTATTCTGTGTAGGTGACTTATAAATAAGTTGAGCACCATAGAGACAGACCCTAAAGTGGCTGACTGGGTTAGAAATTGGTTGAATTAGGGGCATCAAATGGTACAAGTAAATAGAGCATACTTAGAGGAGATGGACATTACCAGTGGTGTGCCAAATGGATCTGTCCTTGGTTCAATTCTTTTTAACATTTTTATTCGTGATATTGCTGAAAGGCTTGTCTCTTTGTGTATCATAACAAAATATTCAATAGGGTAGACACCCAGGAAGGAGTAGATAAGATGAGGAGGGATCTAATGAAACTTGAAGAATGGTTAAGAATTTGGAAGCTGAGATTTAATGCTAAAAAAATGCAGGGTCATACATTTGGGCTGCAAAATTCCAAAGGAGCAATACAATATATAGAGAGAAGTAGGTCTGTCCACAAAAGAAGAGCTGGATCTGGAGTGATAGTACTTGTTGGTCTTTAGGAGGCTAAACAGGTAGAAAAGGTGAAGTGAAAACCAGAAGGATGCTTAGGTGCATAGTCTATGGTGAGACCTCATTTGGAGTATTGTGTGAAATTATAAAGACCACACCTTCAAAATGATATAAACAGGGTAGAGTTGGTACAAAAGGTGGCTAACAAAATTGCCATAAGAATATAAGAACATAAGGTATGCCATCATACTGGGTCAGTCTAAGTGTCCATGAAGCCAGGAATCCTGTTTCCAACAGTGGTCAATCAAGATTACAGTTACCTGTCAGGTTCTCAAAATGGTAAACAGATTCCACCTTGCTTATACCCTGGTAAGCAATGGATTTCCTTGGTCCTCTTTAATAAGGGTTTATGGACTATTCCTCCAGGAACTTGTCCAAACTTTTTTTTAAAACCCTGGGTAATGAATCTGATTTATCTGTTGAGTGAAAAAAAATATTTTCTCCTATTAGTAGTCTTAAATGTGCTACATTGTAGCTTCATTGTGTGTCCTCTCGTCTTTCTTCTTTTGAAGAAGTAAACAAGTGATTGATGTTTACCTGTTTCACTCCATTCATTCTTTTATAGACATCTATTATATCTCCCTTCATGTTGAAGAACCCTAACCTTTTAAGCCATTCTTTATAGGGATATCCTTCCATCCCCTTTATCATTTTAGTAGCTGTTCTGAATAGGTTTTCTAATTATGGTATATTATTTTTAAGATATGGTGACCTGAATTGCACAAGGTGTGGCCAGTAGTCTTTGTCATAAGGCACTTGAGGTCAGACGTAAAGATCTCAATATGCATGTTTACATTGGAAGAAAGGTGTGAGAGGGAAGATATGATGGAGATGTTTAAATACCTTCATGGTATACATACACATAAGGAAAGCCTCTTTCAATTAAAAGAAAACTATGCAACAAGATGGCATAGGATGAAGATGGATAGACTCAGGAGTAATTTCAGGACATGTTTCTTTATGGAAACAGTGGTAGATATGTGGAACAGTCTCCAATTGGAGGTGGTAGGGATGAGGACTGTATCTGAATTCAAGAAAGAATAAAACAAACACAGAGTCAAAACAGAGACTGTAAGGCTTAGTAGCAGCTATTGAAAGGCAGACTCGAGAGGCTGGATGGTCTTTATCTGCCATCTTTTTACTATGTATCTCTGTTTCGGTAAAAAGGTATCACATATAAATTGTTTGTAGATCTTGGTTTCCATTTTCCCATGTGAATTATCAAGGAAGGCACATTCCCCTTATCATAAAAATAATGAATCTTTACGGGAGTCAGGTGTACATTTGTTTTATGATGTCTAGAATGAAAAGCCAAAACTTTGTGTCCAGGGATGATGCCCCAAATGGACCATCCATCCAAATAAACATTCTGAGTGCCAGAGATGATCTTCATCCCAGAGATGAAGAAACCTTCAGCTGAGATGGTAAGTGGTGAACTCAAACCTATCTCTAATTTGCACTACAACCTGTACTAATCTTCTCTAGTATGATGCAGACTTACAGTAGATGCAATCTGCAAAAGCTCTTGTTGGGAATGGGCTCATTGTTTTATTGTAAGGAAAATTCATTTTAACTCAATAACTTCTTTACCAATTCCTCATTAGGAACAAAGAGAACTATATATTTGGGATAGTGTAAAGGTTGGTGCCTTTACACTATCCCAAATTCCAAACATTAGAATCAGTTCAAGTTTATGAAGATTCTTTTTTTTTTTTTTTTAATTGACAGACAGCAATGGATTCCTGCTATTTCTTGCTTTTATTAGAGGAATGATTTGCATTGCTTTCCTGGGTCTGAAGAGTTATGCGGCTTTAGTTTTTCTTCTTTCTGCTACTCAGATTGGAGATACTATGCTTGTTGCCAAGCTTTGGATCTTCACATGATGGAAGTACTTTATTTTAGCATGTATGTGGCAATATACTGCTTGCCATCAAAGGGCATGAACTTGCATACTTTTGTGGTAGGCATTTCTGGAAGTAGAGCCTGGAGAGCATGAACAGAGTCACAAATATGATATTTTTCCTGTGCACATGCATATTCTATGCGCTGACATCTATGCTTCCTTCTGAAACAGTATTGCTTCTGGATTTGCATTAGCATTTCATAAAAGCACATAGGCACCTCTGTGTCCTTATAAAATAGGTCCAAAACAATCGCCTTCTAAATCTAGGCACCCTGTTATAAAATCACCTTCTACGTGTGTCTTTTTCTTGCTGAATGTTTTCTTTGTTTTTTCTTTTTTTGTTCATCTGTTCTTAAAGTCTTCCTTATTTGTGATTTTAATATTTGGATTAAGGGGCTCATTTGTTATGCAATCATTTCACATTTTCTTTAATCAGAAATGTATTTCAGTATCCTAGAGCAGATGACTTCTCAAAAGATACTAGGATACTAAATCATGTAGGAGTTTCCTAAAAAATGGGTTAATGTACTGTAAATCCAGAGTGACTTTGCTGTGCTTTATTCTCCGGGCTTTTGGTTCTGCCCCTTCTGTTTCTGCTGAATGAAATAGAGCGGTGGAGACCTCCTAGCCAGACCGGTTTTCAGTTTATACACAAAGCATATCCAGCAGATAGATTTACACTTAATGGAGATAGTGCCTGCAAACATCTGCATATTCATTTTAGCTATCCCGAACACTCAGTCGATCGAGTGGTGCCCAAGGACTGAGACATTCGCTAAGAGCCCGTTTCCATTTGCAAAATCCTGCTTTAATTGCAAAAATGGATTCACAAATTTCTATATACACAGGCAACTATCTCACAGTGACCCCGGAGGATGGAAACCCTGTACATCCATTAATGTTGCTTTACCAGTCCTGAATTTTCCAGATGGTGGAAAGCACAGGTAACATGTGATCATTTATAACTGTGTTATCGTATAATTGTGTAGACCTCTTTCTATGAAACCAAACCATGGGCCAATATATAAACTCTGTGGCCAATGTTCCTTTTAAATGCTGACCGTGGTGTTTAAAGACAGACCTAGATATTCAGAACCAGCTGATATCCACATAGTGGCACTGAATTTTTGGGTATACAAGCAATCGCCTCTACTATCCAGATATTGATGATTTTCAACTATTTTGCAGACCTAAGTTATGTGTAATCTTCTGGATAGCAAAGCTGAAAATTGTTGCCATGCTGATTATATATTTCTGGTCTCAAGGAATGTTTGGGAATATGCAACTCCAAATATTTATTGGAAATCAGAAAATCAAATAGAATTTAGCAACGCTGAGCTGCCCCTGGAATATCTTGATACTACCCAGATAGTTCTGAGGCAGTCTGTGATGAATTTCAACAGAATTACCCAGATAATGCCACTAAAAATCAGTGCTGGCCCTAGTCAATAGAATTTATCTGGTTAGTAAGTGCTTTTAAATATTGTAACCTCAGAATATAACAATTGAACTCTAAGACAATCTAATTCTCAGAGCATGTAACTAAGAAGAAATATAAAAGAGTAGTTGTCTAAGTCTGAGCCTAATCTATTCACTCAGTAAATTTGTTTGAAAAGCTGTGGAAGCAGCTCAGGACAAGCCAGAATCCAATCACCAGTTAAAGTGCAAATTCTCTCACCTTTGGGAGAAATACTGTAGAACCAAAAAGGCCAAAATATGAATAACTCTTTTTTTATATTTGTTGAAAAAATGACAGCCACATTTTGCTAGCAATGTTCAGCGGTTTTGATTCATTGCTGTAGTATTTTCATGAATATATTTTGGAATTTAGAATATTCTCAGTGCTGTTGAGAGTCTGTTTGATTTCCATAATTACCAATAAGTATGTGTCATTGCATATTCCCAAACATTCCTTGAGACCCCAAATAAAAATCCAGTTACATTTATTTTGTAAGAAATCTTGAAGATTAGTTACAACTAGTAAGCAAACTGTTACAATAAGGGCTCTTATAGCATGGACTAAGGTACCAAAATTATTGCACATTAGTGCCACTAGTGGAAGAGTAGCCTAGTGGTTAGGGCAGCAGCAGCCTAGGATCAGTAAAAACAGGTTTCAAATCCCATTGGTACTCCTGGTGTTCTTGGGCAAGTCACTTAACCCTCCACTGTCTTGGGGACAAACTTAGATTACAAACCCTCTGGGGGCAGGGAAGTGCCTACGATACCAGAATGTAACTCATCAAAATATAGAAAAACTAGGGGACATGCAATGAAGCTACAGGGTAAACTATTTAAGACTAATAAGATAAAATAGTTTTTCACTCAATGTATAATCAAACTCTGGAATTTGTTACCGGAGGATGTAGTAAAAGCTGTTAGTGTAGCCGGGTTTAAAAAAGATTTGGACAAGTTCCTGAAGGAAAGGTCCATAAACCATTATTAAGGGGGACCTGGGATATCACTGATTGACCCAGTACAAGCATTGTGGAACCTGTGTCTTTTGGGGAAACTCCTAGGTACTTGTGACCTAGATTGGCCACTGTTGGAAACAGGATACTGGGCTTGATGACCTTGGTCTTACACAGTATGGCATATTTATTTATTTATTTATTCACATTTCTTATATACCGCGCTATTAAAAATCAGTGCGGTTCACAATGAACAGAACAATGCTACAATGAGTCAACGACACAATGCGCTTACAGAGAACAGGGTAATAGCTTAGGGGAGAACCTGGGCAAACTATTTACAAGATATTTACAGAGCTGCAGAGTAGTCATATTTGAAACAAGTTTGATATCTTATGTTCTTATAACAACGATGGCTAGCCATTTTAACAGCACTGCCTGCTTTTGCTCAATATACTCCCCCCCCCCCCAATGGTTTTTCTTGGGGTTTGTGAGTAGTAATTTAACTAATGGGAATGGCATGAAATGTTGGAATATGACCGTTAGTTTAATATGTATTAGCAAATTTTGGGCTAGTACTTTGTTTGTTTATTAGCCCTACTTGTATTGGGTCCAATGCTATAAATTTCTATTTATAATAAATTCAAATAAATTATGTCTCTCTTCTCTCCTTTCAGCATGCCACATATCATGAATACAGGGAAATGGGAAATCACAGCGGTGTGACAGAATTCCTGCTTCTGGGATTCTCAGAATTCCCAGACCTGCAGCTCCCTCTCTTCACTCTCTTCTCATTCCTCTACCTGGTGGCCGTGCTGGGGAACCTCCTCGTTATCTGCATCATATGTGCCGATCGACACCTTCACGTCCCCATGTATTTCTTCCTGGCCAATTTGTCTGCCTTGGATATCTTCTCTGTGAGCTCTGCTGTTCCAAAATTGCTGGTAATCCTCCTAACCAAGAGCAATAACATATCATTTGGGGACTGCATTCTACAGATGTACTGCTATATGATATGTGTATGTACAGAATTTACACTTCTTGCCACTATGGCGTATGACCGTTATGTTGCGATATGCAATCCCTTGCGCTATTCCATGATTATGAATAAGAGAGTCTGTGCTCTTCTGGCAGCTGCCTCGTGGGCATCTGGTTTAATAGAGGCTGGGCTACCCACTATTATTGTAGCCCAGTTTTCTTTCTGTGATTCCAATGTAATCAGTCACTTCTTTTGTGAAATTACTGCACTATTGGAACTTTCCTGCACAGATGCTGCTTTCATTGAATCTATGACTTTTGTAGAATCTGTGTTTTCGTGCTTCACCCCATTTCTCCTAACCCTGATATCCTACGTGCTTATCATCTCTACCATTATGAAAATCCGTTCTACAGAAGGGAAAAGCAAGGCCTTCTCCACCTGTTCCTCCCACCTGACTGTCATCCTTCTCTTATATGGGACGATAATAGGAGTGTATATACAGCCCAAGACAGGGGAGTCTGTGAATTCAAACAAGCTGCCTACTGCAATATATATAGTCACTCTCCCACTGTTAAACCCCCTGATTTATAGCTTGAGAAGCAAAGAGTTAAAAGCGGCCCTGAGAAAGGCCATGTGCAAAAAAACAAAAATAAATTTCTGACATCATGAAAATGTTTGTAAAATAACGTTTTATAGCAAAGGACTTAGAGGCGTGTTTACTAAAGTGTGCTAGCCATTGGCTTACCTGTGCTAAGCATGTGACCACATAATAAAAATGCAACCGTGGTAAAATTCCCGTGCTAACTGGTTTTAGGTGGAGAATGGGAGGCTCAAGGGTAGAGCATGCACATTGAGGTTAATCCAGGTGTCTTTGGTGTGTGTTAACTGCAATGTTGCAGTTAGTATGGGTATACGTTCCACCACCTCAGTGGGTGGTAATAACTGCATCTGCATTAATCATGGGAAATGGCTTAGCATGGGAGCAGAATCTTACCCACACTAACTGCATGGGGGTCTGGGGGCACGACACCATCATCTACCGTTAATTCAGTCTACTACTATTACTAATCATTTTATAGTGCTACAAGGTGTAGATGTAAAACACAGACTCTGATCATCAGAGCTTACAATCTAATCAAGATAAAAAAACATTGCCAAACTGGGGATTGGAGTATGGCAAGATACACACAAGTAGTGGAGCATCAGAATCTAAAAGTAGCCTCAAAGAGGTGACTCTTCAGCCTGGACTTGAATAGGAGAAGGAGCCCGACACCCTCACTCAGGTAGTTTGTTCCAGGCATATGAAGCAGTAAGGTGGAATGAATGAAGTCTGGAGTTGGCAGTGGCAGAGAAGGGCACAGATCAAAGGGATATGCCAGCGGAGCGGAGTTCGTGAGGCAGAGTGTAGAATGAGATAGGATAGGAAAGGTAGTGAGGAGTCACAGAATGAATGAACTTGTAGGTCAGTAGGAGAAGTTTGAACTGGATGTGGAAATTGATGGAGAGCCAGTGAAGTGACTTGAGAAGAGGGGTTACATGAGCATAGAGACACTGGTGGAAGATTAAGTTGTTCAACTGAGTTTTGAACAGATTGAAGGGGAGGAAGATGATTCAGGAGGAGACCAGTGAGGATCAGGTTACAATAGTCAAGGTGGGAGGTGAGTAGTGAGTGGATAAGGATCTTACAGTAGTAGTGTGTATAGAAAGGAAGGGACAGATATTGCCAATGTTATAGAGAAAGAAGTGACAGGTTTTAGCTATCTGTTGGATGTTTTCAGAAAAAGAGAGAGTAGAGTCAAAGATCACCCCAGGTTGCTAGCTGAGGAATTAGGGAGGAGTGCAGTGATATCCACAGAAATAAAGAAGGAAGGAAGGGAAGAGGTGGGTTTAGGGGGAAAGATAAGGAGCACTGTTTAGGCCATGTTCAGTTTCAAATGTCAATGAGACATCCAGGCAGAAATGTCAGATAAGCAGGCAGAGATCTGGGCCTGGATTCTTGGAGAGATTTCAAGCACAGACAGATAAATTTTAGAGTCACCAGCTTAAAGATGCAGTAGTACTGAAAAAAACTTGGGAGTAAATAAGTGCACCAAGGGACTAAGTATAGAGAGAGAAAAGTAGAGGTCCCGAGACAGAGCCCTGAGGTACATCAAATGAAACTGGGATGGCAGTAGAGGAAAATCCGCCATAACATACACTAAAAGTGTGATGGGAGAGATAAGAAGAAAACCAGGACAGAACAGAACCCCTAAATCCAAGCAAGGACAGGGTATCAAGGAGAAGGTGATGATCAACAGTGTCAAAGGCAGCATAAAGGTCAAGAAGGATGAGAATCTAATAAAGGCCATTGGATTATGTGAGGAACAAGTTGCTGGAAACTTTGGCAAGAGATCTTTCTGTGGAATGTAGAGGATGAAAGTTAGATAGCAGTGGATCCAGAAGGGCTTGAGAGGAAAGAAAGCCAAGACAGCTGTCATTTACCGCTTCTTCAGATAGTTTTGAAACAAAAGGGATGAGACAGATAGACCAATAACTGTAAGGATGGGTAAGATATAGTGAAGGCTTTTGGAGGAGAGGTGTGACCACAGCATGCATGAAGGCCACAGCAACAGTTGCAGTGGAAAGAGATAGGTTAAGGATGTGACAGATGAAAGGGATGATGGTGAAAGAAATAGAGCTTAGCTGGTAGGAGGGATTGGGATCAGAGAAGCAGGTATTCAGTTTGGAGGAGGAGAGAACATTTGCAGTTTTCTCTTCAGTGATTTCATAAAAGGAAGAAAAGGTGATCAAAGGTAAGGAAAACATTTGGGATTCAAAAGGGGGAAGATGAGGTGAAGGTGATCCTGTGAAGAATTCAAGACTAATCTTCCTGACTTTGTCATGGAAATAGGCAGCCAAGGTCTAGGCAGACAGTGAAGGAGGGATTGGGAGAGGAGTAATCTTGAGGAGAGAGTTGAGTGTAGCAAAGAGATGGCGAGGATCAGAGGCAAGAGAGTTTGTCAGATGGACATAGTACTCTTGCTTCATGAGTGCTATGTCTGACTGGAAAGAGGTTAGAATGAATTTGAAATATAGGTAGTCAACAAGGGTACATGATTTAAGCCAAAGACGCTCAGCTGAGTGAGCACAGCAATGTAGTTAGCAAGTTGTCAAGGACAGCCGGGGTTGAGGTACGGTATGCCTCACAGGGTGTGGAATGGGAGGTGCAAATGCATCCTGAGCAGGAGAGATTATAGAGTTATAGGAGGATACTTCCTCATCAACGTACTCAGGTGGCATAGTGGAGGAAAGAGGTGCTAAAAGAAGCAATGGAGAGAAATGAAGGGCCTATAGTGTGAAGATTCCTAAATATATTGGAGATTGGGTGAGACCAAGATGGGAGGTGGTTAAGGGTGAAAGTTAGCAAGTGATAGTCAGATAAAGGCAGAACTGAGGTGGAGAGGTTTTAGGGTAAGCAGTTGGAGGAGAAGATGAGGTCAAGGCAGTGACCATGATTGTGAGTAGGAGCAGTAGAGATTAGGGAAAGGAGCTTTAAGGCATAAGCATCAGAAGGATCATCAACAAGAATGTCAAAATCCACAAGAATAAGGGACGGGGAAGATGCATCCAGAAAGGAGGAGAGGCAGGAGTCAAAGTCAGTGAGAAAGGTAGAGGTAGACAGCTACCCAGAGAGGCAGTGGAGAAAATAGCCGGATGACATGGACTTCAAGGGAATTAGATAGAGGCAGGGGCTGAAACTGACAGGAATGAGAGAGTAGGAACCCAACACCACCACCACAGCCAATCGGCCGAGGTGTATGGGAAAACAGGTAGCTTCCGTGAAAGAGAGCAGCAACAGAAGCAGAATCTTCAGGGAGAAGCCAAGTTTCAGTAAGATCCAGGAGATGCAGAGTATTAGAGAAAAAGAGGTTGTGAATTCAGTCCCGCTCCTATGCTAAAAAACAGGCCTCAACATGCTCTAACATAACACATTTTATCAAACATGCCCCTTAGTGAATATCCAGGACTACATAGGACAATTTTTTATGCTGTTTACCATGTTCAGAAGATGGCCTTGGAATTGCCCATTATTAGTGCAGCTACATTATGCCACAGCACACACATCTCCAGCTGTTCTGGAAAGGAACTTCCCCCTGGGACTGCTTAGGGTGGTGAGTAGAACAGCGCACAGACTTGATAGTTTTAAAACAATTCATATCTGTATTGTTTTGTTTTGACAAGCATGGACTGACATCCCCCCCCCCCCCAAAAAAAATAATATTAATATAAATAAATAAATGATAGGGATGTGCATATAGCAATGATTCTTGATTCATTTTCGTGCTTTTTCTGTTTTGGAATTTTTTTCTTTGGTTTGTTTAACATATTCCTTTTATTACAAACAATTCTAATGCATGTTAAGTTGTCTTAACAAGTGCTAATTGACTTAACTCATGTTAATTCATAAGAAGGTCATTCTGAGCAGCGCACATTCCTGCTAAACACCCGTGCCTGATTCCCTGCCCAAAGTTCCCCGCATGTACAGGGGAGATGTGTGGGGAGCTCTGGATGGGGGCAGGAGTGGGTTGGCTGGAGGAGGAGAGAAGGTGTGCCAGAGGTATGATTCTGACCCCGCATGTATAGGGTCGATTCTGGTCGTGACCCTGTACGTCCAGTGGAGCCTCAGGTGTTGGTACGAGGAGGGGGCTGGACATACAGCAGGCTGGAATTGAGTTACACCCTGCCTGTCCAAGCCCATTACACCCAATTCTGCTCCTGTGACTGCATCTAGCTCCCGCAGGTTCAGAATTGGGTGCCAATCCACCCCATCCAGATTTTGGACATTTGGATGGGCTGGATGTGCCCCGATGGGAATCAGGCCCTAAGTGAGCACACATCAATTTAATTTAGTACCCACTATAGGAGTTAGTTTGAAAGCTGTATGCACACTTTATATGTCTATAATCCGTTATATACGTATGCAAATTGAACCCATGTGCAAATTTCCATTTTTGAAAAGATTCAGTTTACATACAGATGCCCTTATTATCTGGACATTTTAAGGGAGCATGTCAGGGGAAGAGCTGGGGAGAAGCCAGGACAAGTAAAAAATAAGCACATGTATTCCCCATTTCAGATACTGAATACACGTGCAAGGCTACAATTATGCACATCAGGATTTGCAGCTGCACCCTGACACATATAGGTTTATTTAAAAAGTGCATGTTTTGGTCAGTGATTTGCAAGAAGGTTTAAGTGGTTTATTCTCCTTAATCAACACAGTTTATTGGCAGCTATTAAATGTGGAGATTTGTCATATGGACAACCTACCCATTACAGTAAAGTGTTGGCATTTATACGTGGAAGTATCAAAACACTGATCTCCACATGTAAGCTACTGTTGTATTTTCTGACATGCAGGTTTGTAAAATGACTACGCTGTTTCCCCCTAGTGGCACATACACATGCATTCCTGCGCCTCCGTTTCTGGTATTTTAGAAAAGGCTCCAGGTTTAGTGAAGTCTTTTCTAAAATAATGCAGAATCTGTAAATGTGGCCACCATAACATCTCAAGACCAACCTCCAAGTCTTTTCTGAAATGTTGTTGTTGTTAAGTGCCGTCGAGTCGGAGTCGACTCATGGCGACCCTCTGGATAGCTATCCTAAATTGTATTCGGTCTTCAGTCAGGCAGCTCATTGTTGACAGACTGGTACCCGTAGCTGCTGTTATTGTATCGATCCATCTCATTGCTGGCCTTCCTCTTTTGCGCTGACCTTCTATCTTGCCAAGCATGATGTCTTTCTCTAATGATTTCTCTCTTTGCATGATGTGTCCAAAGTATGAAAGTCGAAGTCTTGTCATCTGAGCTTCTAAAGAAAGCTTAGGTTTGATCTCCTCCAGTACCGACTGGTTTGTTCTTCGGGCAGTCCATGGTATACACAGTATTCGCCGACAGCACCATAATTCAAAGGCATCAATTTTCTTCCTGTCTGTCTTTTTCACTGTCCAGCTTTCACATCCATATGATGTTACTGAAAATACCATGGCTTGAACAAGTCGAATCTTTGTATGGAGAGAGACATCTCTGCACTTGAGAATCTTATCTAGGTCTTTCATAGCCATTCTGCCAAGAGCAATGCGTCGTCTGATTTCTTGACTGCTTGTTGCTTCTTTATTGATAGTTGATCCAAGTAGGTTAAAATTGTTCACAATTTCAATTTCTTCTCCTTCAATGATGAACCTGTTGATTATGCCAGTTGTCATGATCTTTGTCTTCTTTACATTATGGTGCAGGCCCATTTTGAGACTATGTTCTTTGATTGTGAGAAGCAAATGTTTCAGATCATCTTCACTTTCAGCCAGTAATGTGGTATCATCAGCACAGTGAAGGTTCTTGATGAGTCTTCCACCAATCTTCACACCTCTGTTATCTTCATACAATCCTGCTTCTCTGATGATTTGTTCTGCATATAAATTAAACAGGTAGGGGGAAAGTATGCAGCCTTGTCTTACACCTTTGCTTATTTTAAACCATTCTGTTTCTCCTTGTTCCGTTCGAACTGTTGCTTCTTGATCAATGTACAGATTTTGCAAGAGAACGATCAGGTGTTCTGGTATACCCATGCTTCTTAATGTGGCCCAGAGTTTCTCATGGTTTACACAGTCAAAAGCCTTGCTATAGTCGATAAAGCACAAATAGATATCCTTTTGGTATTCTTTAGTCTTTTCAATGATCCATCTCACATCCGCAATGATATCTCTGGTTCCTCGCCCTTTCCTGAACCCTGCTTGCACGTCAGGTAGTTCTTGTTCCAGGTATGGTTGTAGTCTCTTTTGAATAATCTTCAGTAGAATCTTGCTGGCATGTGGGATCAGAGCGATTGTGCGATAATTTCCACAGTTAGTTGGATCACCTTTCTTTAGCATTGGTATAAACACAGATCTTTTCCAGTCAGTTGGCCATAATGTTGTCTTCCATATTTCTTGGCAGAGCCTTGTAAGTATGGTAACAGCTGCATCAGATTGCTGCAATACTTCTAGGGGAATGCTATCAATGCCTGGTGCTTTGTTCTTTGATAAAGCTTTCAATGCTGCTTCAACTTCTTCTTTCATCACCAATAGTTCCTGATCATAAGGTACAGGTTGAAACGGCTGTTGGTCCACTTGATCTTTGTCATATAAAAACTCTGTATATTCCTTCCACCTTTTCTTGATCTTCTCAGCATCATTCAACATAGAACCTTGAGCATCTTGTAACATTCCAATTCGAGGCTGGAACTTTTTCTTTAACTCTCGTAGCTTTAGGAAAGCCGATCTTGTTCTTCCTCTAATAGTTTCTGCTTCTATTTCCTTGCAAGTGTCATTGTAGTACTTTTTCTTGTCCTGTCTTGCTGCACGTTGGAAATCTCTGTTGAGTTCTGCGATTGTCTTTCTTTCTCCTCTGGCTTTAGCTTCTCTGCGTTTCTGGGCAATTTTCAGAGTTTCTTCCGTCATCCATTTTGGCCGTTTTTGCTTTTTCACCTTTTGTAGAGACTTCTCACTTTCTTCCAACACAACCTTCTTGATGTCATTCCATAACTCCATGTGTACAGTCGCCGCTTGTGTTGCTGGAAGAAGGTGTTTGAGATGAATAGATCATTGGTCTTGCAGAATTCTATCAGTCTTTCTCCAGCTTCATTTCTGTTGCCAAGTCCATATTTTCCAACTACTTTGCCTTCTTCTTTGTTGCCAACTTTTGCGTTGCAGTCACCCATGACTATCAGGATATCCTGTTTGCATGTTCTGTCAATTTCAGCTTGTACTTGTTCATAGAACTCTTCAATTTCATTCTCTTCTGCAGCTGTTGTTGGCGCATATACTTGAATTATAGTTGTGTTGATAGGTATTCCTCGTAGACGAATAGAGATTAAGCGTTCGCTGACTGCATTGTATTTCATTACAGTTCTTGCAAGTTTCTTCTTTATTATAAATGCAACACTATTTCTTCTTTGTCTTTCATTTCCAGCATAGTAGACCATGTGATCATCTGATGCAAAGTGCCCGATGCCAGTCCATTTCAGCTCGCTGACACCCAACAGATCAAGTTGTACACGTTCCATTTCATTCTTGACCACCTCCAACTTTCCTTGGTTCATGCTTCGTACGTTCCATGTTCCAATGTGTAAGACATCTTTACAGCTTCTGACTCTCATTTCATGCGCAGCTACATCAGCAGTCAGACTTCCCGAGAGCTTTGATCCAACCACATCATAAATGCTGGCTTTACTCTGAAAAGTCTTCAGCTCTTCCCCAGTAGCTAGTTGAGTGCCTTCCGACCTGGGGGTCTCATCTTCCAGCACCATAGCACAATTTGTTTTGTTGTAACTATCCATTGGGTTTTTATGGCAAGATACAGAAGTAGATTGCCGGGCCTTTCTTCCGCGCAGTTTAAGTTTGGTGTTGTTGCCGTTGTCACAGAAATGTGATCCTCCACCGTCAACACTATCCCATTCTTCTGCTGCCCAGATGGGTGAAATAGGCCTTCATATTTTTTTTCTGAAATAGGCCTTCATATTTTTTAAGGCACACTAAGAGCTGTAGTTATGGATGCAATAGTTATGGAAATATATGCCATAAAATACAATGTAAAGTCACATCCTAAATGAGAATCAATGGTCATAACATAGAATAAAATAAAATAAACTTCAAAAGACATACTCAAACCACCAAGCTTTGCAGAATTTTCAGAAGGCGATCAGATCCGCCAGCATTTTTAAAGTAAATGGGAGAATATTCCATAAAGTTAGACTACCAGATTAGAGAAACACTCCTATTAGTGCTGACAGTGATTTACATATTTGGCAGCGAGGAACCCTTGGAAGGAACAACGTTATTTAAGGGGTCATCCCTATGTGTGTTTCGGCCACTCAGGCCTTCACCAGGGGACTGTGACCACTAAAACATAAAAATACAAGACAAATAGCAATAAACATAGCAAATATATTATCATAATGAGCAATGGCAATCTCTCAATAAATATCAGAAATAAAAATAATATAAATAAATAAATAAATGTTAAAAGTGACCTAATAACAAAGATAAAACCAATTAATCAACTCAATAAATATATTAACAGAAAAATTTATATAAAATCACAGATGAACTGCCAGTGTAACAAATATGTCATGTCTACTTTTTCAAAGAGTAAACATCCAATCTCCATTTACCTGTTCCACTCCATTCATTATTTTATAAACCTCTATCATATCTCTCTTCAGCCATCTCTTTTCCAAGGTGAAGAGCTCTAACCTTTAAGCCATTCCTCAGAGATATCATTCCATCCTCTACCATTTAAGTCACTCTTCTCTATACCTATTTTAAGATATGATGACCAGAATTGCACATAATATCCAAGGTGCAGTTGGACCATTGAGCGATTCAGAGATATTAATTTATAATATCCTTGGTTTTATTCTCCATTCCTTTCCTTATGATTCCTAATCTATGTGCCGCCATTTACACCTACTCTGAATGAGGCATAAGGTCCGCACGTACAATGTTGCCAAAATTTCTGCAAAATGTAGTCTTAAAATAGGCACCTTTCTGTAAAATTAACCTAGACACCTTGTTATAAAATTACCTTCCACATGTGTTTTTATCTGTGTTAATTGCATGAGCAGATAACTACAAAACATTTGCACAAAGGTCCCATAGAGCTAAAGATAATGATTAGTGGTTTGTGTGGCCAAAAAATGTTTGGTTCGTTTGTGCTTTAAATGTATTTTCCTGATTTGCCATGGTCATTTCACTTATTTGTTTCTTCGGCAGCATTCCTTGTGTTCTAGAATATTTTTAAGTATGCAAACAAATTGTGTGGATACATGCACACAAGTGATATGCACACTTAAAATTTGTGGGTACCCAAATGAACTGAATGTGCACTTATGAATGGAGATCCTTATTAATGATAGTAAACAGGAAAAGACAGAAACTGATGAGGAATAAAATTAGAACCTTCTCATACAACTGAAAGCAATAATCAAGAAAGGCCAGGGCAAAGCACTAGTAGACATTGGGGAACATATTCAGAATGGTTTAATGTAATCTAATCTATGCTAACATAGATTTACAGTATGTACCGCTACAATCCCAGTCAAAGTGGTTCAATGCGGATTACAGCAAAGAAATTTAAAACAGGAAGGAAAATTGCTTAAAACACATAAATTAGAATTTAACCATGTCTTCAAGTTTTTCCGAAAAAGGAGGGAGAAAGAACTTTTTAATTTGGTTGGTAATTCAGTCCATCATTTCACAGCCATATAGGTAATAGAATGTGTAAAACACATTTTGAATCAAATTTAACCCATTAGAAGACCTGTTAACAGGTTAAGCTGCATTTAATGCTGCTGAATATCACCTGATACCCAGCTTGAACATCTTGTCACTAACCCAAAGGCTTCCATCTCCCGTGGCAGAACCACCAGCCATGCTGTCTCATATCCCATGCCAAGCCTCATCTACACTGCTGCCAATTTTGTCTTGGGGGGAGAGGTCAGTGACAGTATATTAAAAGTGACAGGTTTGTGCCACAGCTTTGTTGCTTGTGTCAAGACTACTGACAGTAAGTTGGGTGAGAGAGGGATCAGAAGTGACAAGTCACATGTGCTGAAGCACATGGCCTGATGGAGGAGGCAAAGCAGTGGCACAAAGCTGCCCACCTGGGTCGGCTGCCCTAGGCAGTCACCTAGCTTAACCTAGTGAATGGGCTGGTCCTGCACTAGCTAGCTAGAGTCATGGTGGAGCAAGGGCAGACACACAGTTGCCTCCACAGCAGCGATATTCACCCACTGGCTGGTTAATGTTAACAGGCAACCCACCCCCTTCCCCCTGCCCAAAACCTAGCCTAACTAGCCAGATTAGTATCTGGCCAGTGACTGAATGTTGCAAGTGACCAGATAGCTGATGTTCTATCTAAATAAAGTGGATATTCTTTGCTGGTGGCCAGATTTGGCCCTGGCATTGAAGTGGCAATGGTTAGCCATTTTATTCAAGTTGGCCGCTACTGCTGAGTATACCCCACATTATTTGTATCATGTCAAACAGATACAAAGAAAAAAAAACATCTACCCCCAGACAATTTAATGATCACTATGGACCTGGGCTGAAAATTGAGTGGGTTAGTTGGTTGGCTCAAAATAGTATCCAGCAGAATCTCACATCTGAAATCTATAATGGGTGAGATTGGCTTGGGGAGATAGAGATAGCCAATCAACCCCAAACACAAACTTTGTAGGCTTAAATCTAGCCAGTTAGGTAGATTTGGCTAATTTCAGCCATAGCTTACAGCATTTCAACTGAGTACAGAAGCTTGTCACATTGTTCACGGAATATTTATTTATTTAATTGGTTTCTATACTGCATTTCTGATGATCAAAGTAGTTTACATGGAACATAACTTCAGCATTGTAGAAAACATTCAAACCTGTTGCATGCAACTTTAACAATAAAGTGAATATTTAGGCATTTTGGAATAACCACTAATAAATAGATAGAGCTCATCCAGATATGACAGGCCATTGTTTAAACTCATGGCTGTGATATACTGTGCATGTTGACCTCTAACACACTCTCCAACTCATGGTGAGGTCCAGAATCCTTATAACATGATTGCAAAAGATTATGATGTTGACAGCCATAATGTATCACAATGGAATTCTTTAAAAAGGATCAAAACCCAAGACCATTCTCCTATTCTAAAAATTTTGTTAAGAAAAATTATTTCATTGATGGGTTACCTTGAATGTTAATAAAACCAAGTAAACTCTAGAGAGGTTTATTGCACAGTATTAGTGTTAAGAATAAGAAAACATACAACAAGGCCTGCGTGTCTAGGGATCATATCCCAAAAGGACTTACCAAATAACACTCCCAGCTCATCAGACTGTTCATACCAGAGATGAAGATACTGTTGAGTGAAAAATTCAGTGATGGAATCAAAGATTTGTAAGACATTGCATCCAAATCTTTAGTAAAGTTCTCCAGTATGATGGATCCTCAGGTATGGGTTTTTTTTTTTTTTTTTTTTTATATTTATTATTTATCAGTTATAACAAATTTTACATCCAAACAAATAAACTCATAGAATGAAAGAAAAATGAGCAATACACAAAAAAAAAACCTTAGGAAATTATTATCTAATAACAGAATCATTGTCACCCATATCATTTAGACCCCAAAACTTAGGAAACAAGGGGAAGTAGTAGGAAACATATAACCAGAAAGTATAGGACTGCACCCAGTCCCAAACTATCTACAGCATATTAAATACACAACAGGTAAAGACTTTAGCATCAGCCGGATGGGAAAGTCCAGCAACCTCTACTATCACTTCCTCCCTAGCCTCTAAGAACTCATGTAGCTGCCTAAGTTAAAAAAATATATATATCCTTTTTGTTTAAATACCACACAACATTTAACAGGACATTTGAGCTGAAAAGTAGCCCCTAGAGCTAATACCCTGGGGCGAAAGACCGAAAAGCCCTTCCTTCTCAGCTGCGTAACACATGAAATATCAGGAAAAATACGCACTTTAGAGCCTAGGAAAACTTCATTAATATTTTTAAAATATAATCAAAGTATGAAATACTTATCAGATTCTAGCACTAGGGTTACAAGCAGAGTAGACTTATCAGTAATGACCTCCAGGGAAGATTCTAAAAACCCCGTAGGAACAAAGGGGGTGTCAGAACCCCCATCCCTTGACCCCCCAAGGACAAATACTGCGCCTGAACCAGAGGTGGAAAATGATCCTGAGGGATCTTCAAGATTTCCCCAAAATACTTTTTCACCATCCCCAATGATGACAGTAAAGGAGAAGTGGGAAATTCAGAAAACGCAGGTTACACCGTCTAACCTGGTTTTCCAAATACTCCAACTTTCCTGGAAGACACAGTTCTGTCCTGAACCTGAGCATTCACTAAATCACGCAACTGCCCATCTTCTTGTTCCAACTTGGTAAGTCTCTCCGTCTGATCAACCTGGGTGCCAGAAAGAGTTCCACACAAAGACTTAACCCCAACTAGCTCATTACTCATGATACCCAAAACATTTTTAAGAGAAGAGTTGTGCGAAGCCAGACCGTCCCACAGTGCTTCCAACATTATCACCGCCAGTCTTTCCAGCAAGAGCCTGCCTGAAAGGTCCTCCCCTCGAATGGTTGCAGCGACAGCTTCTCCCTCCGATGATACACCACTCACAGTTATTCTCCGCTGCTCCCCGTCTCCTCAGAGGAAAAAACACCAGACAATGCTCCTCCCGATGATCCTTTCATTGGAATACTCGCAGGCAAGCCGACAAGGGAACCAGCGTCTGGCAAGACAACACTTCCCAGTCGCGGTGGAGGGGTACGTAGCTCCGGCGAGAGTCAAATCCCCGATGCACTCAGTGCTGACGCTTCTCCTGCTGGTACTGCCGAAGACGCGGCTCCAGCTCTATCCACGAAGCCACAGTCCTTCAAAGTTCACTGCGCCAAAGGTCCAGACAGGTCTGCCCCAGGAGGAACAGCAGCCTGCTTCCGCTTCTTCCACCCCATCAAAATTAACGGAGCAAGCCTCGGAAACACACGAACAGAAAAGCACAACTTCAGAGGTCAGAGCGTCCTGTCGCCATCTTGCTACTCCCCCTCTCAGGTATGGTTTACAACTGATCTCTGTTTGAATCTACTTGTCATACTATTTTCTGATACCACTCTAATTGGACTAATTCATCAGCAGTTAAAAAAGAAATGTGCCATTTTTCTATTCCAGGGCATTTCTGGGAATCAAGAGGAATCAGACACAAGCAAAGGCAGTGTTTTATAATTTAAACAAATTGTGCTAAGTTTGTAAGGGGCTCTTTAGCTAAAGGTGTGCACCTACCATATGATTAGTAGCAATACCATTGAGCAGTAACCAGGTAAGGCAGACGTGGTGCTCCCGCCCCCTTAAACGACACCTTCCGCTACCCCCCCCCCCCCCATGAAATAACCACAACAGTACACTTATTGGCATTCAACTGGTCGCAGCTTTATTAACCATAAACATTATCCAAACAACTACCAACAACTAGAACTGCGTCATTCAGGTTCCAGCAGTGGGACGAAAACTCACCAGCCATGTGAGTAGCAAAGTGAGTTCCCTCCCGCCTCCGCCGTGAACCGTCCCCCGGCAATTCCATCCCCCCTCTTCCGGCTTTGCCATATTATTAGCAAAAGCCCCGAGGGATTCTACGGGTCGGGGGTACCCCACCCCCGCCCTGTGTATTGCCAAGACTCCGGACCCCGGACACCTCCGGGATCCCACCCCCCCCTTCCAGCTGCAACCCCCCTCTGTCCCTACACCGCCCACCACAGGGATGGGAGGGTGGGAACGCCCATCCTCCACCAACCGCTCCGACGGACTGGCGCCTTGCCGGCACGCTCCCCCTTGGGTCAGCCCTCCCACCTGCCTGCCCTCATCCATTGGCTCCCGTCTCCTCAAACATCCGCGGGAGCCAATGGATTTAAATGTCGCTCGCCGCCACATCGGTCCCCTCTTCCCCCCTCCTCTCCCAAAGCCGAGGCCAAGCAGCACGCCGCCCACCCGGTTAGATGCGGCCTGCAGGTACGTGGCCCCGCAGCCTTTGCGTAAGTGTACCCACCCTGCTCCAGCTGACCAGGGCATGCCCAGTAAGTACTCACAGTTAGTGCATTATTACAAACCCTAACGTATGATGCTATTAATGCAAATGCATCTAAAAACACCCATAGAGGTGTCATTATATGCACGCACACTCATTTCCATATTGCTACTGAGCATGCCTCAACAGTCCTCGCCTTAGTGGTAGTGTGCTCTCCAGGTCCACAGTTCACCCTAACCCGCTCACTCTTTGCCCTAGCATGTGATTGCCATGAATTTTAGCCTGCACATTACTTAAGATCTTCAAGATAGTACACCAAGGGGGGCGGAGCCTGATGTCCAGCGGGTAGGACGCTTTGCGTTGAAGCTCCCGAGAGGCCTACTCAGAATCCTGACTTAATACCTATATAAATTTACTATTTTGCTCCGAGCTGACCGGGGCACCTCGGGGGGGATGGCGGCCCACAAACCAGCGCGCTTGGACTTCGGGTCTCCTTCTTCTTCTCATGGAAAACGCTCCAAAACGGAGGTATCCTCCCCGCAGAAGATGGTTCCATTTCGTGAAAACCCCGCAATGCACCTGGAGATTTTGGAGGAAATACGCGGCGTGAAGGAATTGGTGCAGTCTAATGGAGAAGCGCTTCGAGCCATGCGAGAAGACTTTGGAGTGCTCCAAGACCGACTTGAAGGTCTTTCATTACGGCAGGACAATATGGCGGGGGTCCTCGACTCGCACGAGGTGCGCTTGGGCAAACTGGACGAGGCTGAGCGCCAGATACAGAATCTTCAAAAGGAGTTGGAAGATAGCAATAATCGCGCCCGTCGCAACAATGTGAGGCTCCTTGGAATGCCGGAGGGAGTGGAAGCAGGAGATATAAGAGAATTCTTGTTCAAAACTCTTCCCTCCTTGCTGAAGATTACTTTTCACAGAGAACTGGAAATCGATCGAGCACACCGTGTTCCTGCCCGCATGGCGCTCAACCGCACGACCCCCCGGCCTATTATCTTTAGCTTGCTACGATATCAACAAGTGGAACAAATTTTACATGCTGCCCGAGCGAATCATCATTTGGAATATGAAGGTCGTAAGGTCTCCTTCTTTCCTGATTTGGCAAAGCCTACCGTTGACCGTCGGAAGAAACTCCTTGCTCTTCGCCCTCGACTTCAACAGCTACAGGCTCGCTTTGGCCTGTTGTATCCAGCGAAGCTCCGAGTGACTCTCCATAACCAGACCAGGACGTTCGAGGATCCTGATCTATTATCAACATTTTTGGACTCCAAAGAAGCAGAACAGATGCGCTAATCCCAAATTTGGACTCTTATCTGCCGGCTCTGTCCGCCATTTTGAAGGGCCCGATGCGGCGGTCATAGCCCAGCACAGAAATAGCCTGGACTTTCTTTCTTTCTCTGTATGACTTTTGTCTTTGGTCTCCTATCCCTTCATGATGTGTGCCTCGGTCGGATTCGGAGCACGCACAGTCCTACAGGTTATATGTTTTTTCAATTTCGGCCTTCTCTGGGGTTTCTCCCCGCAGACACATGGTCGCCAGTAATTTTGGGGTTTTGCTTCTCCTCTACCGTACTGCGGTTATCTTTGTTAATGTGGGGCGCTTCATTGTATTATATTAGCTTATTTTCCTATGTCATGTGTACAGCCAGATACAGTCAGTTTGAGGGACACAGTGAAATTATGTGTGCTATCATGCTCAGAATTTTAACTTTTCTGAATGACCTCATGTAAAATCTTATTATTCATCGTACAAGGCATTGCTAGTCCACTCAGCAGAAAGAAAATCCTTAGCTATCTTAGCCACGAGCACGTTGATTAGGTGCTTCTTCAGGAAACGCATTACACTCTGCTGAAACACTGAAACTCAATGCTAGGCCTCACATGGTAGCTGCCTACTCTCCCACCGTTTCCAAATGGTACGGGATAGTCATTCTGGTCAAGAAGTTTTTGCACGCTACTGTACCTGATATTAGCGCTGACATGGAGGGTAGATGGGCCCGTGTACACCTTGAGGTTGGAGATAGTGAATTCACGTGTATTTGCACTATGTCCCGAATGTGGACAACCCTGCTCACTATGCAAGTTTTGCGCAGTTGGCCTCGGCCTCCGCTAATGCTCCATTAATATTTGGTGGCGATTTTATTCAAGTGCTCCCTCAATCTTTTCTTCTCAAACAAGGTGCTTGTTGGTTGGAAGCTCCAGTACCGAGCAGACCTGTGCGACTAGATATAGTAGCGGGCCTTTGCTCACCGATTCCTCTTACTTTACTCCCTGGTATGACTCTCCCATTAGACTCCCACTATCCACCAATGTTTTTCGACACCTTAGGTGCCTTTAATATTCCTATGCAACCTTTCGACTCCCGACTCTGGTCAGTGTAACTTCAGCATTGCATTCGGAGCACTAGAGTACTCCCGCCATCGGCACTCTCTGCATAAGGTTGATTGGAAACTTCCGATCTCTCGGTAGTTTACCGGGTGTAGCATCCAATTTTACTAAACCTTATGTAATGCTATCACTAGAGATACCTCTATAGCGCAGAAAGTATGGGAGAGAGAATTGCATGTGACTTTAACCTCGGAGCAATGAGCCTTATCTGGAGCAGAGGGACACGGGCTTCCGACCCGCCTCACTCACTCAGACCCTCTTCTTTCTAGCCCACCGGTGTTTTTACACTCCTCACAGTTTAGACATATGGAACACTACTCAGGGTAATGGTCGCTGGACACGTCCTGTGGCCATTGGTTTATTACTTCATTTCATGTTATGCATGAATATCCCGCACTACAGTATAACTGGCGTCGGGTCTGGGGTCGTATTTAGTCTATATTGCACTCTCAGGAGTCCCTTTCTCGGAGGATAGTGGGACTTCGCCCAGTTGCGGGGATCCCCTCTCTCCCAAGAAATGGCTTATCTCCTTTTGAACTTTATGCTTGGCATTGCTGTTTCCCTCATTGAGTAATACTGGGAAATTATTTCCCATCTGAGCCTCAATGAATGGTGGAATCATGCCTGTCTCTACAGTAAATATGAACAAATATCTCGTCTGTGTGCTTCCTCCGTTCAGACTCCTTCTTATTGGTCTTAATGGAGGATGTTCAATGAATATGTACATTTTGCTAAATGCTCTCATCTGACTGTCTAACTTTGTATACATCTCTGTCTCATGATCATGCTGTATTGTGGATATTTTTTTGATTGTTTGATGTATAATCACTGTTAACTGGAAGCGCTCACATGCTGATACAAACGGGTAGAGAAGAAGCACCGGGGTGGGGGGTAATGGGTTTACTTTTCCTTATTGTATACTTGTTTTGTCTCTTTTGGTGTGTTGTTTCTTTGTTTGTTGCAAAATGAAAATAAAAGTTTCAAAAAAAAAAGATAGTACACCAAGGACAGCTTTTTGCTTTCTTAACTTAAACTGCATAGCTATACAGACAGCAGCGGAATGTCACCCCTATCCATACAGCTGCTCACAGTTAGAGCCGTCGATATATTTTCAACACGACTTCCTGTCCATATAGCATCACTGAATATTTATAGGATATCTGAAAGCTGTAACCAGTGTTTAAACAAACTATTCTTTTATTAGCATCTGATCTACACCACATTCTCACCAGACGTGAAATTAAGAGAATCATAACATGGGGATTTTGGAGCTGGCAGGTCATTCCATATTTCCAAATAGGAATCAGTGGTAGTGTTATAATCATGATAACATAATAAAGACTACACTTAGGGGCTTGTTTACAAAGCCGCGGTAGCGGTTCACGATTGTTATCGGAGCCGCGGCCCCATTGATTTCAATGGAGCCGTAGCTCCGATAACTATCGCGAACTGCTACCGCAGATTTGTAAACAAGCCCCTTAATGAACTGATACCATCAACTAGGAGGGCAGCTCTTGGATGAAGGAAGCCAGAGAATTCTGGGACTCTGGATCTTTTAATAGCCAGTACAAGGACAAGTTCATGAGAAATCATGTTGACTTTGTGCTGCTGTGTTGTTTGGATTCTCTATCCAGCCAGATATGTTGTTTTGAAGAGGGTGATCTATGTTCTATTTCCCACTGAATTATATAGAGTATAGAAGAATGAGACAGCATCTAAAAAAGCTTGAAGAGCAGTGAAAAAGTGCTTCTTAGGAGCAAAAAATTGAAAGTTCCTTGTATGATGGGAAGTATGACACTGATGTGCACTGACCAGGAGAGAGCTCAGAATGATGGTATTTAATTATCTCAAGGTAGTAAATAGTGTTAGAAGACACTAAAGTGTTGAAGTTTTGAAGATTTTAGGTAGCTGATGAATGCCTTTGAGGCAAAGTTTAGTAGGAGACATCCTTAAAATCCCCAAAACCAATGGTCTAAATAATGACCTATGAAAAGAAATTGCATAATCTAATGTTTGATGAATAACTACATTTTACAATTCAGCTATGTCATTTTATTGTTGGTGTGATTGCTTGGATTAGGGAGCTGGGATTGTCTGGTTTTGTCTTTATTATGTCTTTTGTTATTTTGTGTGTGTGTGTTTTTTTGCAGACCACTCAGACCAGCATTGCCAGATTTGATCTGTAATTCTAAGTAAAGAATTAAAATAAATGTGTCCCTGAAGTACCCACTTAACCTTTCTCAGAAACCATCACCAGGCTCAAGGCGAGAAAGACCTTTTGAGAAATTTGTGGTATGAGGTTTGCTCATAGACTCACAGATCAGGATTGTAAAACATGGTTGAGCTCATCAAACATCAGATCATGCAAGTTCCTTTTTTAGAAGAACATTGGCTTTTAAGGAGTAGAGGAGTAGCCTAGCGGTTAGAACTGAAGGCTGTGAAGGAGGGAAACCAGGATTCTAATCCCATTGACTCTCCTTGTGATCTTGGACAAGTCAGTAAAACTTCTATTGCCTCAATTGCTCAGTTGGCTTGAAAGCACTCCAGGGTTAGAGAGATAACTACTGTATCTGAATATAACTCATCTTTAAATGCTACTGGGAAGACGAGAGATAGAACAAAAACAAAAAGCTTCAAAAGCTTCCTTTATAAAAATAGCAAAACCTAGATTATTCAAATCTCAATTTAACAGTTTTTTGACATTTGAACTCCTACTTTGATAACTTCACTTATCTTTCCAGATGGCAAGTGATATACGATTTAGCATATCTGTGGGTTTATTTTAAAGACTGCACTAGTGAGTCCTATCTCCTTCATGAATCACTACTTAAGGTTTTAGTTTTTAGGTGTGTCTCTGATAAAAGTTTTGAGTCTACAATAATGACAAAGGCATAGGGTGGGGCATCCTGGTTCAGTTCTAGACATCTTAATGAAAAAACTGGTTGAACTGTAGCTGCTCTTTATCTGCCATCATTTACTATGTTACCATGTAATTAGACCTTCTCTAAAAAAGCCCAGTTAGTTATTTTCTATTGGAAGAGCAGAAACATACCATAACCTAACAAAGGAAAAGGAAAAGGAGACTATATAGCTGAAGTTTTTGATCTGTGGGCTGAATATTTCAAGGCAAAACATAATTAGTATGAGAAGAATTTGAGACTAAGGGGGTCTTTTACTAAAAGGCAGTAGCTGACTACGTGAGTTTTGGTGTGTGTATGAATGTGCATTGGGAGACACTTTGCCAGCAAGTGCATTAGGGTAGCAAGTGGGCAGGAAAGGGGCAGAGAGTGGGTTTAGTGGATGGTAGTGCAGTTAGCATGGAGTTCACACATTGTGAGCTAACTGCATTAGTGTGGGATCACCCAACACCAGCTCAATAGGTAGTGTTAGGTGCACCCAGGGGCGGCCCAAGGGGGGGTGCGGGGCCATGTGTGGAGACACGGTGCGGGGCCTCATTTGCATAAGGGACCTCATTTGCATAACTATTTGCATAATGTTACCATACACTAACTTTTCGTAAACATGCCTCTTAATGAGTATATGGATAAAGAAAAACTAAAAGATTTCTACATTACTATAATCCAGTGCCAACTGCCAGGCACATTAGGAACTACTACAAACACTGCCCATTTAGAACCCATAGCAAACTCGCCGTATCCTAACAGCACTACCAGGACTCACAAAGCACCAAACCCTACCTACTAAAAGGCAACACTGCAAATATTAAACCAATACATTTCAGAGAATAACAATACATGACCTACTGGGGAAAGAGATCAAGTGGCAATGTCAAATAGGAATTATATAAACAGAATACTTCAGCTCAGTTACACATGCAGAACATAGACCATCACCAAACAAGAAATCACAATTTAGAAACAGGAAGACAAAATTAAACTGGGAACCCCAAAAGCCAAACCTGGAATGTACAACAACACTGTAGAAATAAAACTATAAATTAATTTCCTCTTGTACTAAACAAAGCACAGACGTTAATGATGCACATTTCCAAGAGCTGACATATTCCAGTTAATAAATTCAAAATAAAGAGATATCTTTCTACCTTTTGTGCATTTTTTTCAGTTGCAATTGCTCCAGCCACATTCTTCTGGTTTCTTCGTGTCTTCTGCTAACTCTCCATCGTCTGCTGTTCATTTGTCCTTTCTTCTCTTTTCTAGTTTTTTTTTCCATTCTCTCTCTATATCTGCTTTAACGTACTAATATTTCTCTTTTTGCTCTTTCCTCATTCCTAGTTCATCCACTCAAATTGTACCCCTCCATCCTCAGTCCCCACTTACTCTCACAATACCTGGCCAATTGTAGATTTTTCTTCCCTCCCACACAAAATATTTTCCCCTCTCCATTTCACTTTCCCAGCCCCATCCCATTCTAATCCTCCCCCAACATCAGCTCCCTTCTAGTTCCAGCCCCACCCAACATCTGCTCCCTTCTAGTCCCCACATCAGCCCATTTCCAGTCCTAGCCCCCTATCAGCCCATTTCCAATCCTATCCTAGCCCCACCATCAGTCCATTTCCAGTCCTAGCCCCCCATCAGCCCATTTCCAATACTATCCTAGCCCCACCATCAGCCCATTTCCAATTCTAGCTCCCCCATCCATTTCCAGTCCTATTTGAGTCCCTCCATCAGCCCATTTCCAATCACAGCCACCCATCAGCCCATTTCTAGTCCTTTCCTAGCGCCACCATCAGCCTATGTCAAATCCTAGCTCCCCTCCACTCACCCCATTTCCAATCCAAGCCCCCCATGAGCCTACTTCCAGTTCTAGCCTCTCCATGAGTCCATTTCAATCCAAGCCCCCACCACAGCCCATTTCCAATCTCAGCATCCCCAACAGTCCATTTCCATTCCTATCCTAGCCCCTCCATCAGCCCATTTCCAGTCCTGCTCCCTCCCCTCACAGCCCATTTCCATTCCAAGCCTCCCATAGCCCATTACCAATCCTAAGCCTCTCAAAAGCCCACTTCCAGTCCTAACCTTCCCATCACCCCATTTTCAGTGTTAGCCCCCCCATAGCCCATTACCAGTCCTAACCCCCCAATCAGCCCACTTCCAGTCCTAACACCCCCATTGGCCCATTTCCAGTCTTAGTCCCCCGCATAGCCCATTAGCAGTCCTAATCCCCCCATCAGACAACCTCCAGTCTTAACCCCCATTTGCAGTTCAAGCTCCCCTTCCACTCAGCCCATTTCCATTCCTAGCAACCCCCCAGCCCATTACCAGTCCTAGCCCCCCCCCCATAGCCAATTACCAGTCCTAAGCCTCCCAACAGCCCACTTCCAGTCCTAACTCCCCCCATCAGCCCATTTCCAGTCTTAGTCCCCCCATATCCCATTACTAGTCCTAACCCCCATCAGCCCACTTCCAGTCCTAACCCCCCATCAGCCCATTTCCAGTCTTAGTCCCCCCCATAGCCCATTATCAGTCCTAATCCTCCCATCAGACCACCTCCAGTCCTAACCCCCATTGGCCCATTTCCAGTCCTAGCCCCCCATAGCCCATTACCAGTCCTAACCCCCCCATCAGCCCACTTCCAGTCCTAACCCCCCATTACCACATTTCAGTCTTAGCTCCCCCATAGCCCATTACCAGTCCTAACCCCCCATCAGCCCACTTCCAGTCCTAACCCCCCATCAGCCCATTTCCAGTCTTAGTCCCCCCCATAGCCCATTACCAGTCCTAACCCCCATCAGCTCACTTCCAGTCCTACCCCCCCCCCATTTCCAGTCTTAATCCCCCCTATAGCCCATTACCAGTCCTAATCCCCCCATCAGACAACCTCCAGTCCTAACCCCCATTTGCAGTTCAAGTCCCCCTTCCACTCAGCCCATTTCCATTCCTAGCAACCCCCCAGCCCATTACCATTTCTAGCCCCCCCATAGCCAATTACCAGTCCTAAGCCTCCCAACAGCCCATTTCCAGTCTTAGTCCCCCCATAGCCCATTACCAGTCCTAATCCCCCCATCAGCCCACTTCCAGTCCTAACACCCCATTACCCCATTTCAGTCTTAGCCCCCCATAGCCCATTACCAGTCCTAACCCCCCCATCAGCCCACCTCCAGTCCTAACCCCCATCACCCCATTTTCAGTATTAACCCCCCCCCCCATTAGCAGTCCTAACCCCCCTCCCCCCATCAGCCCAGGTAAATTTAAAACTAAAAAAAAACCCTGGCTGCTGCTGCTGCCGCTACCGCTGCCGCCATGGCAGCAGCAGAATGAGGACATGCCTGTTTCCCATCAGCGCCGGCAGACTTAACAGAGCCACGAGAGAGAAACTCTCTCTTCGCGGCTCTGAAGCCGGCACTGATGGAGCTGATGCTGGGAGGGCTCTGCCGGACAGGCTGGGGGGGGGGGGCCCGCGGGACACTTGATTTTGCCACTGTCACGGCGGCGGCGGCAGCAGAAGCAGCCAGGGGTTTTTTTTAGTTTTAATGCAGAATGTTGTTTGCGTGGGGCCCCCTGAAACGCGGGGCACTGTGCAAACAACATTCTTGCTCAATGGACGGGCCGGCCCTGGGTGCACCTGTGCTATGTGCCATGCACTAAGGGACAGGACTCCACATTAGCTGCCGGGAAATGCATTCCATTCCCCGGAGAGTTAACACACCGGACAGCTGCACCTAACACACCATATTTTCAGAGCTGTTGGCATTTTACGTGCCGCACTTTAGTGTCCTTTAATAAAAAGGCCCCAAAGGGAACACAGAATACTGTTAAGCACCTAGGATCAATTTGCACTTACGTGAAATGATCTCTAATCATGATTTTAAGATAGGGTAGGCTCACCATCTGTAAATTGGACCACTGTTAAAGAACGTTTGTAGGATTTGGTCAGAGAGGTAGTAAATGCCTCTTTATCAGAAGGGTTAGCACATAGCCTTTAACCTTTCCCAGCAATCGCGGCTTTACAGATACAGCCGCCAGCGTGAAGGAAAAGGCTCTTCACGCTGGCGGCTGTACAGAGGGAGCCGGGGCCTCGCGCGAGCTTACCCTGCTCCCTCTGAAGCCCTCCGGTGTGTGGGCCGGCCCTGGGTGGGGGGTTTTTTGGACTTCGGGTCGGAAGAAAAGCCGGTTTTTTGCTCTGGCCGCTCCCGATCTTGCGGCCAGAGCAAAAAAACAGCTTTTCAAGGGCCAGTTTTACATCTGCGCCGGCAGCCGGCCTGGCCATGGAAAAACCGGCCAGTTGGCAACCCTAGGTCTGAGTGGAGGGCTTTCATTCAAGGGGGTATGATCAGGGGAGGGCTGTCATAGGAGAAGCCTGATCAAGGCAAGGGGAAGGGAGTGGTTTTTGCTTCCACAAGCAGAGGCTTTTTTTCTGGTTCTAAGCCTCAGCAGATAGTTAGAGTGCATTCTTGCTTTTTTGCTGGTGCATGTAACTAGACCCCTGTGGTAAGTGTGTTCCCTGTGAGCTAACTTCATGGCTTTTGCTGATTACAGCCATGACAGCACATAGACTTCACACTTGCTGTAATATTTTTTGCTCCTACCAAGTAGTAGAGTGGAGGAGTAGCCTAGTGGTTAGACCACTAGGTTGATAACCAAACAACCAGGGTTCAATTCTCACTAGAACTCCTTGTGGCCTTGGGCAAGTCACTTAACCCTCCACTGCCTCAGAAGAAAGGCCTGGCAATCTATTTCCAGTGACACTGCCAAGAAAACCCAGGAGCTTCTGGGTCACCAAGAGTCAGGACTGACTCAAAGGCACACATTGCATTTTTACCAAGTAGTAGGTGCAAAATCTTACCACAATTTTCTAAACAGAACTCTTACTTTTTGAGTTTTGAACAGGGACAGTTTTATGTGGATTATTTGCACAGTTCATAATTTGGGGGCAATGTGAATTGCATTGCCATGATTAAAAACCTAAATTAATAACTAGAGACTGGAAAATATCACACAGTCACTGATCCTACATGCCAGCAAGATTCTACTCAAGATCATTCAACAGAGACTACAGCCATACCTGGAATGAGAACTGCCCAAAGTGCAAGCAGGGTTTAAGAATGGGCTAGGAACATAGAAACATAGAAACATAGAAATATGATGACAGAAAAAGACCACATGGCCTATCTAGTCTGTCCTTCCATATCAACAACTGCAACAGTCCCCTTTTTTACCTTTAGAGATCCTCTGTGTTTGTCCCATGCTTTTTTTAATTCACTTACTGTCCTCATCTCTACCACCTCCACTGGGAGACTATTCCACGGATCCACTACTCTTTCCGTAAAGAAATATTTCCTCATATCACTCCTGAATCTATCTCCCTTCACCCTCATCCCATGTCCCCTCGTAGCAGAACTTGCTTTCAATTGAAAGAGGCTCTCCCCCTGAACATTTATGCCATGGAGGTATTTAAACGTCCCAATCATATCACCTCTATCCCGCCTTTCCTCTAAGGTGTACATATTAAGATCCTTGCACCACCTCTGCACTGACTCCACCCTCTGCACCGACTCCTTCCTGTTCACATCCTTTTGAAGGTGTGGTCTCCAGAATTGCACACTATACTCCAAATGAGGTCGCACCAAGGACTTATACACAGGCACTATCACCTCCTTTTTTCTGCTAGACATTCCTCTCTATATGCACCAAAGCTTCTAGCTTTTGCCATCACCTTTTCTACCCGTTTAGCTACTTTAAGATCATCAGACACAACCATGCCTAGGTCCCGCTCTTCTTTAGTGGACAAAAATACTTCACCCCCTATACTATATTGCTCCCTTGGACTGCTGCAGCCCAAATGCATGACCTTACATTTTTTAGCATTAAATCCCAGCTGCCAAATTCTATACCATTCTTCAAGCTTAGCTAGATCCCTCCTCATGTCATCTACACCTTCCTGGGTGTCTACTCTATAGCAGATTTTGGTATCATCCGCAAAGAGGCAAACCTTACCCGACAGCCCTTCCGCTATATCACTAACAAAGATGTTAAAAAGAATCGGACCAAGGACAGATCCCTGGGACACACCACTGGTAACATCCTTCTCCTCAGAGTGAGCTCCATTTACATGTACTCTTTGTCACCTCCCACCCAATCAATTTCTAACGCAAGCAGTAACTTTAGGGTCCATCCCTAGGGTGCTCAGTTTGTTTATAAGTTGCCTGTGAGGAACAGTGTCAAAGGCTTTACTGAAATCTAAATACACCACATCTAGGGCTCTCCCTCAGTCCAACTCCCTGGTCACCCAGTCAAAGAAATTAATCAGATTTGTCTGACATCATCACAGACAAAAGATATCATCACAGACATTAGAATACCAAAAGGATATCTTATATGTGTATTATTGACTACAGCAGGGCATTTGACTGTATAAACTATGAGAAACTCTGGGCCACATTAACCCTTTGAAGGCCTACTTTAAATTTTTAATCCACATTCTGCAGCCGGGTTAATTTTTGCATATTTCAGGAAAATTGTACCCATCTTATTCAATATGTTCTAATAGTGATTTTCCTTCTGCTATGGTCATGTATTATATACCATTTGATAGGAATTTTTAGTCAGAATTTTGGATCCTGAGAGTTTTGGGCTTGGCCTGGAAAGGGTTAAGAAGCATGAGTATACCAGAACACCTGATCATTCTCTTGCACAACCTTTACATTGATCAAGAAGCAACTGTTTGAACGGAACAAGGAGAAACAGAATGGTTTAAGATCAGCAAAGGTGACAAGACTGCAAACTTTCACTCTACCTGTTTACAGTAATTTATATGCAGATCAAATCATCTGAAAAGTTGGACTATATGAAGACAACCAAGGTGAGAAGATTGGTGGAAGACTCATCAACAGCCTTCACTGTGCTGATGACACCACAGTACTGGTTGAAAGTGAATACGGAGTGGAGGAGTGGCCTAGTGGATGGGGCAAGGTACCTCAGGCCAGAAGGTCAGGGGTTCAAATCCCACTAGAGGACAGCAACCTTGGGCCGGAAGGACTGGGGTTTCTAGTCCCACAGGTGCTCCTTGTGGTCTTGGGCAAGCCACTTAACCCTCCATAGCCCATGTTCCCTGTAAAATAGTTATCTCCAAGTTATAATGCCCTGTTCAATGTAATTTCAGTTTATTCAATGTAAACCACACTGATGCAGAACAGCGCAGTATATAAGAGAATGTAAATAAATCTGAAACATTCACTTCTCAAGATCAAGGAGCATAGTCTTAAAATGGACCTGCACATTAACATAAAGAAAGATCCTGACAACTGGTAAAATGAATAAGTTCATAATTGATGGAGAAGAGATTGAAATAGTGGACAACTTTAACCTGCTTGGATCAATAAAGAAATGACAAAGGGTCAAGAAATCTGACATTGCATTGCTCTTGTCAGAATGGCTATGAAGGACCTAGACAAGATTCTCAAGAGCAGAGATTTCTCACTC
Organism: Ichthyophis bannanicus; assembly: GCA_033557465.1. Lineage (NCBI taxonomy): Eukaryota > Metazoa > Chordata > Amphibia > Gymnophiona > Ichthyophiidae > Ichthyophis > Ichthyophis bannanicus. Next base: position 111,689,039 of record CM066048.1, on the reverse strand, counting down.
CATACAAAGATTATTGCCCAAGCAATTGTATTTTCAATAACTTCTTATGGATGCAAAAAGTCGAACAGTGAAATAGATGGACAGGAAGAAAAATGATAACTTTGAATTATGGTGCTTGTGAAGAATATGTATTGTGATACCCTAGCCTGGGCCTTAGGGCTTACAGGCATAGGGCTGCCTTGTTATGTCCTTATATAAAGCTTTCCTGTGTCTGTCCCCAGTAAGGAATTCTGGGACTTGTAGTTTGGCTTTCTTATCCAAGGACAAAAGTAGTGTGAAACCGTGGGTTAAGGCAAACAAGTATATTTATTTTTGTGGCATTTCCATAAGCATTAAATTCAGAACGCAGGCATTAGGATACTTCTCCAAACATAAGAGGAAAACATGTACAACTGAAACTGAAGAAAGATGAACAAAAGTCTTTCTAACACTGGCAGCTGTTCTCATCAAATAAGTTAACATGCACGTCGTAGTCTCTTGTGTTCATTCAAACAAAAAGGTAAACTTCTTCTTCTAACAACTGCTGCTTTACTTTTCAAAACCCCTTGGTTAAACAACAAAACCTTCTTTGCTTCAGAAGAAACTCTTATCAGTTACAGAGTTAGGCAAACTTTGCTTCTCACCACATTTTGCTTTTCTTTTTGAGCCCTGTTTACCAGCGTCTATTTTTCTTTCAAACAAAAAGAGCAATCCATTGGGGATTCCCCCAGGTTAGACTCTGGCTCACAGGAATCAATCTGCATATCCTCTTGGGCAACAGAATGCTTATCCCTTTCTACGGTTTCAAAAACTTCTTCAGGCTTCCTGTCCTGTAAGAACTTCTGAAATTCGCTCCATAGCTGTTCTTTCTGATAAGGATCAATTATATTGAGAGACTGAGCTTTCTTCCCTGGGAACACTTGCCTTAACGTCTCTAGTGTCTTTGGTTCAGCTTCTCTGCTCTCAGGTGAGTTCTGGCTCTTTCTCCAGACAAGCATATCCACCCACCTTCTAGCAGTTGAAGTCCTCGGCAGTGGCTCTTGAACACTAGGTACTGCAACCTGTTCCACCCCGTCTGTAAGCTTTCCAGCTAACCGTCTGCTAGCTTCAAGTTTGGGAGCATTTTTCAGACCCAAACTGCTTCCTTTCTTACTGGCCTCTTTCAGCAGCTGGAAGTCAGCCTTCCTATGCCTTTCTCCACTCCTTCCTTCCTGGAATCTCTCCTGGAATCCTTTCTCCTTGAAGGCTTTCTCCTCTCCCCAGGATCTCCCTTTCTGGTCTGATTCAGGTTTTAAAAACTGTTTCTTGCCTGCCACTCCCTTGCCTCTGCACAGGTGTTTACAATCAGTGCCCAAGCCTGCCCCCACGTCAGAGCTTGAGTATGGCTTAGCCTCAGCAGAGACAGGATTTTTTTTCATGCTTGCCTTGCAAAGTCTGTGCAAAGCTGGTCTGTCACTCATTTTAAAGGTACAAACATTGTTTTCTTCTATTTCCATCTGCTCCTGGCAGCTCTCCTCGTCACAGTATATACAATGGAATGCCTGAACAACAAACCAGTCAGTACTAGAGGTCATAAAAACCTAAGGTTTTTTTAGAAACTCAGATGATAAGACTTCAACGTTCATACTTTGGACACATCATGCAAAGAGAGATATCATTAGAGAAAGACATCATGCTTGGCAAGGAAGAAGTCAATGCAAAAGAGGAAGGCCAGCAATGAGATGGAACAATACAATATTTATTTATTTAAGCAGTTTTTTTTCTATGCTGCCCCTTCCAGAGATCAGTGGCAGTTTACATTAAACAAACCTGTTTCCAAAGAACAAATATTACAAACCATAACATGGTATAACGATGTACAGTTACAGAAAAATCTTCAACTGTGTACAAGGTGTCCTTCTGCCTCAGGTGAATTACGAGGATAACAACAACTATATACATGTGCGCATAGGTTGGGCGAGACGGGAGTGAACAGTTATGCTTCAATCATTGTTGTCAAAATATTCAGTAAAGAGAAGTGGTTTTAGCTCTTTCTGAAATGTCTGTAGGTCTTTTATTGACCTGATGGTGTCTGGCAGAGAGTTCCACAGTGTCGGTGCAGTGTAAGTAAAGGCTCTGTTGCTGGTTATTTGCTTTGTTTTATGGATTGATGATGGTATGGCAAGTGTGTTCTGGTTGCTCTTTCTTCTGTCCCAAGCATTAGTTTGTGCATGAATTCTAGATGTAAGGAAGGAGGGTGATATGTTATTGAGTAGTTTGAATGTGGTGATTATTATTTTATATTTTACTCTGCTCATAACAAGCAGCTATGGATGCCACTCTATCAACAGAGTGCTGCTTGACTGAAGACCGAATACAGTTTAGGACAATTAGCCAGAAAGTCGCCATGAGTCAGACACTGACTGGATGGCACTTAACAACATGCTCTATATCAACCGCAAATGGCTTGGCACACAGAAGTTTGTATAATTTCTGAAACTTAAAAACTGATCATATTACCCCAATACTGAAACGACTGCATTGGCTAGTACTAACAAGCCAAACCAAATACTAGGCCCTACTAAGTACGGTATATTCAAAATCAGACACCTAGGATGTTACCTCTTTATTGCCCCAATAAGTTCAAAGTTTCAAGCATTGCATATGTTATATACTGTTTATATGTTTGTTTACCCAACAGTGTCAATTTAGTTACACATGGAGCCTGATTCAATGAGGGGCATGTTTGGGCCATCTGGACAGCCCTGGGCAGGACACACCTTTTTGGACCTCATTCTGCACCACAGGAGCAAGATGTTCCCACGGCATGCAGGATTGGGCCCAGAGACAGACCTCACCACCTCTCAACCAGAGCTGACCCCCTTCACCCAGCAGCCAGTGCCCTCATCAGGCAGTGGGGGCTCACCCTGGCCTGTCACATGCTCCGAGGAGGGGGTGATGTAAGGGAAGAGAAGTGGGGCAGCGGCCCACGCTTATTCCACCTCTGAGGTGGAATTTACAGGCCATTCCCTCGCTGACCCCCAGACGTACAGGGCCGTGAGCGGAATCGGCCCCATATATCCAGGGCTTGGTTCCGCCCATGCTCCGCCCACTCACCACCCCATCATGCCTCCATCCCCCTGCAGCACACACAGTGGCTCTTTGCGTGCAGTGGGGGTTGTAAGCAGAATACTGGCAAGGTGGATAGCAGGGCTGCACATCCCGGCAGGATGTACAGCCCCACTATCTGCCTTATAGAATCAGGACCATAATCCTTATAAGCCTTTGGTTAAAAGTTCTTTGTAACTCAATATATGTAAATATTGTAATCTGTAAACCACTTTGATTTCTAGATAAAGTGGTATAGGAAAATAGGCAAATAAATAAATAATCAGTTATGTATTAAGTTAGTCTAATAAAAAGGCATCACCATATTTTCTGTTTGTTTTTCTTTTTTTAATTGAATTTTCATGGAAATGATGAAACTATAGAAGCTAATTACTGAATATTAACAATTAAATTCAGAAACCCTAAAGCATGGTCTGTGTTTCCAGGGATCATATCCCAAATGGATCTACCATCCAAATAAACACCTGCTCCTAAGGTTATTCATGTCAGAGATGCAGAAATCTTCAGTCACAAAGTAAGCAATAGTTCAGCCTCCTCTTTACTCCAGACTAGAACCGTACTAATCCTCTTCAAATTAATCCATGCTTAGATACAATTTGAAAAATGTTGATAGTGAATGTGCCTATTTATTGTAACTGAATACAGATATATAACTAGTACTAGAATTGGGACAGCTGCTGAAACTAATTTTAGTAGATTTATAACTAATTGTATTCTTCAGTCAACTCAGTTATAAGAGTGAATGGTTAGTAATGTAGCTGATTTTATGAAAGGATTGGACACATTTCTGGAATGCAAATCTATAATCAATCAGTAGCTGAATAGACTAGACCGTCTCCTCTTTTTACTTCTGAGAGTGAGGATTAAGTCATGGACTTTCCTAAAAGGTCTGCCAGAAACTTCCAAATGAGCCAGACTGGTCATTCTCGGAGAGAGGACTATTGGTATGTCTTATGTTCTTTTTTTTTTCTTTTTTTATAGAGGTATAAATGAATCACCTTTTGATCTAAATTTGTAACAATATTTTCTACTTTATTATATCTTTGGTGCAGTTCACCAGTTTATCCCACTGCTCCAATAAAAAGTACTGTCACCAAGAAAAAACAGCACTGCCACGCAGGCAAACAGCAACAGTACAGAAACGTAGGCAGGTATGAATTTCTCACCAATCCTTTATTGATCCATAATAAATAAGGGAGGCCAAACCCGACACAGGCCGTGTTTCGAAAAAATCCTTCTTCAGGGGTAGGCTCACCTTACACTTAGGACCGTAAACGACCACAAATATGTTGCTGAAAATGAAGTGAGCTTCCTTCAAGATTTATGAGCTGCCGGGACTTCTCAATCCGAAGAGACAATAAACGTTTACGGTCCTAAGTGTAAGGTAAGCCTACCCCTGAAGAAGGATTTTTTCGAAACACGGCCTGTGTCGGGTTTGGCCTCCCTTATTTATTATGGATCAATAAAGGATTGGTGAGAAATTCATACCTGCCTACGTTTCTGTACTGTTGCCAATAAAAAGTACTGCCAGGATTTGCTTTTACTGAATTTTCAAGAGTGGCTAATATTTCTGGTGCAAATTCTTAAAAAACAGTATGGAAGCTCTTGACCACAACCTTTTCTGACAGCTCTCTGCTTCCGTTATTGTAGATCTAATGATTACTAGCTGAGCAGAAGTGTCATAACCAGGAGATAAAAAAGGAAATCCATTTAGAGAAATTAGAGTAAACTAAGGTAGCGAGTTCCTTTCTAGGATGCAGATGTGTGAAACCATGTGACTTCCCAAGGCTGTCGGTGCAACCTTTCTGTGGATGCAAATGAGATTCCATGGTTGTCTTTTTTTTAATGCCCAAAAAGATGCCCTTACGTGCCAATATTTGCTGAATATTGATCTAATTGTTTGCTCTCATGATATACTTGTACCAGCTCATTAACTCCAAATTTTGCTGAACCTTTGCACACAAAGTGTGAAAGTGTGCTACTTAATAATATTTTCACAAATGGGACCTCCATACAAACCCCCCCCCCTCCGCAAAAGCCCCGAACATCTGCATTTTTTCCAAGGGTGTTTATCTTTTTTTTTTCAGGCGCAGCTTCCTGTCTAGTGGAAAAGTTTAACATTTATTATCTTGAACTCTAGGTTGCATATCCAGCTTTCATGACAATGTCCCACCTTTGTGTAGCGTTTGGGACTGTAGATTTCTAACGTTGCCACTCATTTCCTAGGTAAAATAGAACTTTAGCAAAGGAAACCCAATCTCAGAGGCAGCCGTTTTGTCTATTGGACTGGCAGTATTGGCTACAGATCTATCCTTTTTTAATTCTTTAATTATTCTTGTAGATTGTTAAAACTTCATCAAGCCATGTTTAGATTTTGGGGAGGAAAACAGTGTTCATTGAAAAAAACTACCAGCACTAAAATCTGTGGTGAATGTCCGTGTGTAAACAACTGTTACTCTTTGAAAGAGCTTTATAAATCACAGTCCCTGTCCGTCTTCTACTGTCTCTATGGAACCTCTATTCTAACACTTAGCTCGCACCACCCACCACAAGGCCCATAGAAATAAAATGGGCCCTGCAGCAGATGGTTCAAGCTAAGTGTTAGTAAAAAGGACCTTATGTGTCTGAAGCTGTGCAAATATTTTTCAGACTGTTTGATTTCGTAAGCATTTGGACATTGTACAGTGACATTATAGAAAAACAAAATCCCATGGAACCACCATTAAAAAATAATAATGAAAACTGTGGATTATGCCGCCCCCACCCCCCAAATAAAAAAATATATATAGACTATTGGGATCATTCCAGAACACAAGGGGTTTGTACGTGCAGCAGGGATGTTTATGCCCCAAATACGTTTTTGTTTATGCAATTTTTTTATATACCACTCAGGCTGAAGGGTATCAGAATGGTTCACAATCACTACAGGCACTGCTATCGTGCATGTTCATGGCTCTAGCACATGGAGCTCAGATTATGCCCACAATGGGCGGAACGGGGACATGGTCAGCCACAGAGATATATAAAGCGTATTCAGGAAAGACCCATGTACGTTTTAGGTGTTTCTCACAGATGTCCATGTTATCCCTGCCCAAACGTGGAATAAGGCCAGGATTTAGAAAAACATTTGCTCTTCTCTGCAATGCATCCCCTATTGAAGAATGGTCGTGACAAGTATGTGCTGAATTGGTGTGACTGCAGTTTGGAAAAACACATGATGCCGTTTTAAGGAACAGAGAGCAGAGGTGAGGGATTGTGGAAAGATATAGACACATTAATAAACACCCCTACAGAAATATTAAGAAGAACAGTAGTGTGTATTATAGCTATGCAGAAATATGCTGTTTGTGCTAAAAGAGACAATCTAGGGGATCCTAACAATTTCCATGTCCTAGAAAATGAGACTGCAGATTTAGGGATATTATGAGCTAGAGTAGGGAAAGGATTCTTGTTTGAGTAAGAAATGGAGATCATATTTTTAGTCCTGGTACCTCATACTATTGTGTTATGTCATAGCTGTTACGTATAGGTACAGAGCATCTTTTGGGTAGAATTATGTTTTTGTGACTGAAAGTGTGAGTTCATGTGTATGTGGTTTGAGAGGTGCACGGGAGGATCTGGTGTGCTCATCTGCAATTCAGAGGGGATATGAAAGCTTGGACGGTATGGATGACTGCAGCGTCACCAGATGCCAGTGTGATTGGGCAGACAAAATCAGAGAAGAGTCTCTATACCTAAACGTCTAAACATATCCCTGACAATAATAAGGGACCTCGGAATAAGGACATTCAACAGTGAAAACAGCCCTAATGCATGCCCAAAATGCACATTTTTAGAGACCAATGATGTTGCTGTTGAGCATGTATTAGTGCTGTTTTCACTGCTGAATGCTCTCATTCTGAGGGTCCCTTATTATTGACAGGGATATGTTTTGAGATTTAGCTATAGGAAACCTATTTAGATTCCTTCTGAAATATTTTTGATAGGGTGCTCTAATTCGATTATACATTGTTGGCAGTATGATAGGGAAGTCATACATCCACTGTGCCAGGCACTGGGAGACATGACTGATGTGCCAGCGTTCCACAGATTGTACCATGAGGACTATATCCCTACCTAGTCCAGGATCTATGAAAGTGCAAGAGTGGTGATATATCTAGAATCTTGTCGCTTGGTGTGATGGCACAAGGATCTCGCATCCCATGCCTACACAGGCCTGACCAGGGGAGCAGTGCCACAAAGCAGACTGTGGGAAGGCAGACAGGGTTTACCCACAGATAGCGGATTTATACAGACCGATATATGCCACGATGGGACAGGTGTAGCTGTTGTGAGAATTGCCAGCAGCCAGATAGGTGGGCCTCAGGTGACATAGCCAGAAGGCCCTACTACTGCTATTACTACTACTACTACTGATTATTTATATAGTGCTAAAGGCATACGCAGCACTGCACAGACACATGAAAGATGGTCCCTTCTTTCAATCTAGTCAAGACACAACACATCAGCTGTAGACAGGATACATCCAGGGGGACTGGTAAGGAAACACAAGGGAGATTAGTTGGATCAAATTCAAAAATGCAGCAATGAAAAGGTGAGTGCTCAGCCTGGATTTGCGAAGGGCCGGAGAAGAAGCCTGATGTACAGACTCAGGTAGTTTGCCAGGCATAGGGAGCAGCAAGGTGAAAAGAGCGAAGTCTGGAGTTGACAGTTGAAGAGAAGGGCATAGATAGAAGTGATCTGCCACAATAGCTGAGTTCCCCAGGAGGAGTGCGGGGACAGAAAAAAGAGGAATGATAGTGTGAAGCAGCAGAATGTGTGCACGTATAGGCCAGAGGCATGGAAAGGGCATACCTTTGTTGCTCAGTGATATCATGCATCCTTTGGGGAAATACAATGTTAGATTCAGGTTTTGTGCACTTGGTAAGGGTCCATCATAGCAGTTTAAAGCGTGTTTGTAGAGATGACCAAGGCAGGAATCACTGGGGCTGGTTCCTAAGCCAAGTATCATTTGATGCAAGGTACATCCTGACATACATGTTCATATTTACATTCTCTTATACCATATTAGGGTGCAGTGGGATTACCTAGCACTTGTAAGGTCCTGTAGAGGACTGGTATGTGATCTAGGTTGCAGCAGCAGTGATTTCTCATTGGTATTTATGTCTAGTTTTCATCAGCAAACTACTGTCAGTGTGAAGAGCAGCTTAGGAAATGCACGTTTTTCCCATGATGCATGCCATTCACATGGGTACATCACGGAGACGGGCAGTATCCGTAACATGTAACTTTTCAGAATACAGTGGGCACGGGGACATCCGAGACATTTACCCATGTCCAATAATAATGACGAGGGATGTGTTTCTCCATTATATCGCATGTCTGTGCCTGTACCCTGCGTGGGCCAGGCGCCGGATGCGTGCGTGGACTGCCTGAATACAGCTTTGCCCATGCTATGGCGAACACATCTACCTCCCTGATTCTGGACCAGTGGGCACATTTAGACCTGTGGATGCATAGTTAGGTTTAAACGGGGCCTGTTTTTAATTTAGATGTGTCTGCAAGACTGACGTGCATGCTATGGAATCGGGCTCCGTATGGAATATGGAGTCCATGTCAATATCACACCCTGCATATTATGACTGCCACCAGTTGTATCAAAAAGTAATACGATGGTTAAATTCCAATTATTAATTTTAGTTTTCAATTATATCATCATACCCTAAATTTAAGAAGGGGTTGAAGACCTGGCTCTTCTCCCAGGCTTTTATGACATGACTTGGTTACTCTTTTCACTTTCACTGTCCTTTATTCCCTCTTGTTTGCAAATAATAATACGGTTCCTTGGTTAATATTGTTGTGCTACGCTACTTCCCTCCTCATGTTTCCTCTCTGTCTTCGTTTTCATCCCTGTTTCCTCAGCTTGCAACTTTGGGGTCATCTTTGACTCCTCCCTGTCCTTCTCCACACACATCCAACTGATAGCGAAAACCTGTCGCTTCTTTCTCTATAACATTTGGAAAATTCACCCCTTCCTTTCTGAATGCAATACAAAGGCCTTCATCCATTTTCTTGTCACCACCCGTCTAGATTATTGCAACCCCCGCTGATCTTCCTCTGAAACATCGCTCCCCACTTCAGCTGTATGGCTAATCTTCCTTCAGTGTCTCAATGCTCAAGTCACCCCTCTTCTCAAGTCTTTTTTGATGTTTAAGGCACTACTGAAGACCTATTTTTTTGGTTTTGCTTTTGACCTTCCCTCAACCCCGGGTAAGTACAATCATACTTCCTGATTTGTTCTCCCTTTGTCTATGCTCCTGTCATTTCCTTTCTAGTCTGTTTCTGTGTGCCCTCTGCTTTCCAATCCATAATTTTGGCATTCTTTTCCTATCTGTTGCAGCCTATTTTATTTTACTGTACACCGCCCTAAAGCTTTTCCCTGGGCGGTTAATCAAGTAAACGAATAAAGATAAAGATAGTCACTTCATTGGCTCCATATCTGTTTCCATATTCATTTCAAACTTCTACTACTGACCTATAAATGAATTCATTTGGCTGCTCCTAAATCCTTTCCTTTCTTATCTTTCCCATACCCCTCTTCGAGAACTCCACTCTTCTAGCAGATCCCTTCTATCTGTGCCTTTCTCTTCCACTGCCAACTCCCTACTTTGATCTTTCCACCTTGTTGCTCCTTCTGCCTGGAGCAATCAGGATTCATCAGTGGCTCTGTACAAATCCAGGCTAAAAACTCACTTCTTTGAGGCTGCTTTTGGATCCTGACCTCCCTAGTCTCCTGTTCACGTCCTGTGTTTGCTCACCTTTCCCCTAGATATATCTTAGTCCCCATTTGTTATGTTGGCTGTATTGATTAGACTGTAAAGCTCTTATGAGCAGGGACTGTCTCTTAAATGTTTCTGTACAGCATGGTGTATGCCTTGTAGTGTTATACAAATGATAAGTAGAGGTTATAGTAGTAGTAATAATCTTTGTATTGTCTCTCTGTTTTCTCTGACAATTCATTTCTGTTTTTTTGCAAACCACTATAATGTGACTACCACTAACGGTATATAAACTTTACCATAATACAAATATTGTGCTTAAAAATGTTTTGGATTCCTCAATGCAGACAAATCTTTGTATACCATGCATGTGTCAGTTCATGTTTTAAATTATTGTTTATGAAATATGCAAGGACTTCTTTTTTATGATATGGGATAGTCACAGTGAAATTTAGGGTATGTTTCCTAAGGTACGTTAATTGCTATCATGTGCTAAAAACAGCTGTGTGGTAAGAATCCTCTGCTAACTGCCTAGTGTGGCTTCAGACAGAAACTACTCACCCCTACCAGCACCACTGAATGACAGACCCTCACAACAACCCCCCCCCCCAAAACAGACCTCTTCCAAATGACAGTCCCTCATCAAATCCACCCTTGGAGACCACACCTCAATCTTTCCCTCATGCCTCTCATACTACCCATCACTTACAGGGATAGAACAGGCAGTCTAGTGGACGGGGCAGGAGTGAACCCCCCATGCTCCAGTCCATTGCCACTTGGATTCAAAATACTTGCTACAACTTCTACCAATAGTCTTGTGGTACTACCACTAGGGTTCATTTTGCCAAGTAAGGAGCAGATGAATCTGATCTATCTGCTGATGCAAGAAAGTGTTCACCCTGAATGCTAACTGCAGGGCATTAGCTGACCATGTAGCTGATAGCACACATTCTTTGCACACTGCATTAAGATTTAAGAACTTGGGATGCAGAAACCAAGAAGCAGTATCTGATGGGGGTGAGAGCTGGTGTTTATGGCCCAGGAGAGGGATCTCAGGGTGATAGTGTCTAAAGATCACAAGGTGGCAATGCAATTTGAGAAGGTGGTGGCTAAAGTCAGAAGACTATTAGACCGCATATGGAAAGTTATAACAATTAGGAAGAAGGAGGGGGTCTTAGTGCCCTTTTACAGGTTGTTGGTGAAGCCTCACTAGGAGTATTATGTTCAGTTTTGGAGACTACACCTCACGAAGGATATAAAAAGACTTGAAAGAGTTTAGAGAAAAGTGACCAAAACGATATGGGACCTGCACCAGAAGAAACATGAGAAGAGACTTGAATACCTAAATATGTCTACCCTGGAGGAGAGGAGGCACAGAGGGATATAAAGCAGATGTTTAAATACTCAAAGAGTATTACAGCAATTAAGACACAAACTGTTTTCAAAGATGGGGAAGCTGTAGATTTAAAGAACAAGAAATGAAGTTGCAAGGATGTAAACTTAAAAGCAACACCAGGAAATACCTTTTCATAGATGGGGTAGTGGATGCCTGGAACAACTTCCTGAGGAGCTGGTGGAGGAAAAAACAGTGATGAAATTCAAAAACATTTGGGGTAGACACAGAGAATCCTTATATAGCAAGAGGATTTTATCACAGCAAACTTAGCTTCATAAATAGAGGGGAGGGGCGGCTAACCTGTACGGACCAGAAGGTACAACCCTGAATAAATGCATGGGGGGGGGGGGGTAACCTGCATGGAGCAGCAGGTACAACTCTACAACTCTAGCAACCTTAATGGACCTTGATGGTCTTTATCTGTCATCATTTCATTTGCTGCTAGTTTTTGTTCTTAATGTGCAGTAAGGACAAAACCTCACCACACTTTAACAAGCAGATCCCTTAATGTTTGAACTTTGAAAAAGAACATTTTTTATCTGGGTTGATTTGCACAATCCATACTTAATTTATTCATGTATAGGTTGAACCATGAATAAGAACCTGACTTAATAACTTTAAATTGACTCGCCTTAGTACCTTTGAGTATGAGTGAATAGTGGCTGTCCGATATATTTAATGAGTGTTTTTGATGAACACTCCAGATTCACTTTTGGTATTTCATTTGACTAATCACATACTGTGCAATATGGGTGGAGGCCCCATTCCAGTTCCTGCTCATCTGCCCGCATTAGCCAGGTAAAAATGGACATGTGGGAGATGGACCTGATTCTGCTGCCATGGGGCCCGGATGTACCCCTGACAGCAGAATTGGGGGCATAGATGTCCAGGAGCTCCCCATATGTTGATCTGCTTGGCATACATGGAGCTGCCCGTCTCAACCCCAGAACGTCACTACTGGAGCGAGGGAGCAGTGGTGTCCTGGCGCCATGGCAACAAGCTGTCCATCTGATGATTCAGAATGCCATTGGCCAAGTCCACTCCTGCAGACCATGATCATGCTGGTACCTGAGGCCCCATTGGCTTGGATCATGGCTGCAGGGGCACAGCATTGCCAGCTGCCCATGATGCGGGGAAGTGCGGAGCGAGATAAGTGTGCCACCTGGGATTTATTCCACCTTCTGCGTGGAATAAGCTGGGCATCCAGCTGTGTGCCAGTAGACATACAGGGGCCTGACCTGAGTAGGCCTTGTATGCCCCGGCAGCTAACAACTCCCCCACTCTGCCTCCATTCCACCCCCATCCAGCACTCCCCGCATAACCGCAGTGTATCTGCGGGAAGCACTGGCATTGGAATCACGTTCCAGGCCTCAGCATGGGTTGGTCGTCCAACCCTACTATTCGTGTTTCAGGATGATGGCTGTATTGTTTTGTAATCCGCAGTATTATACAGCGATGCCAGTGGACAAGAACCTAAAAGGCAGTTTTCCAGTTTCCACACTAGAACTTCTCGCCATCTTGGGCAAGTAATTATAGCTCTCATTGCTCATAGTACCCAAGGTGACTATAAGCTCTTTGGGGAAGAGACTAATATTATTAGAACATCAACAAGACTGTAAACCACTATGAGCAGTATTTTATGCTGTAATGTCAAGCAGAGAGAAATGTGAATGAGCAAAATATCCCAATGTTATATTTATGTTTGTTTATTTGATAATATCAAAGCCAAGTACAATTCTAAAATATAAAATTTAATCAAAACAGAGGGAAATTGAATTCCAATTTTCTATACCAAAGTTGAGATAACTTAAAAGGTGAGCTAGAGTGAAAGAGTCACCCTCACTCTGATATCCTGCCAAATGCCTGTTCAAATAAATATCTTTAATCCATTTTTAAATTTGTCCACGGAGGATAATGGGGAAAATTTTCAAACATCTCTAGCCAGCTGACAAGGCAGTTAACTGGCTAGATTCATTGTGGTAGAAATTTCAAACCACAGATTAGATAAACATAGCAATAAGGTTTCCATAGCTGGCTGTTAAAAACTATTTAAAATCCAGGGGATAGACTTAAGTTGAAGGAACAAAGTTAAACAAAAACAATGTTTTTTTTCAGGGTTAATCAGGTAACGTAGCTCCATATTCTGCTACAATGGTAAAACTGCCTTAGCATATGCCTGTTTTCGATGCACCCTGGCTTATTTTGTAGGTTCAGTGGCACTTTCAAAATTGGCCTTATGACATCGTAAAAGACAGATTTGTCATATTTTATCCTTTTTGTTAAGGATACTTCGGCCCTTTTGGAAATATGTTGTATTTTATTATACTGGTCTCAGAAAAAACTAATTTCTATTCATTTTCCCTAATCTTACCTCTTCGTCCTCCTTTCGGTACCATATGAATACAGGAAAATGGGAAATCACAGCAGTGTGACAGAATTCCTGATTCTGGGGTTCTCGGAATTCCCAGAGCTGCAGCTCCCTCTCTTCGCTCTCTTCTCCCTCCTCTACCTGATGGCTCTGCTGGGGAACCTCCTCATTATCGGCATAGTATGTGCTGATCACCACCTGCACAGCCCAATGTATTACTTCTTGGCCAACCTCTCTGCTCTAGACATCTCTTCTGTGACGGTCACTCTGCCAAAATTATTGGCAATCCTAACAAGGAGAAATTGCATATCTTTTGGGGAATGCATTCTACAGTTATACTGCTATATGATCTGTGTAAGTACAGAATATACACTTCTCGCTGCCATGGCGTATGATCGTTATGTTGCGATATGCAATCCCCTGCGTTATCCCATTATTATGAATAAGAGGATCTGTGCTCTTCTGGCAGCTGCCTCATGGATATCAGGTGCAGTGGAGTCCTTGCCACATGCTATCATTGTATCCCGGTTTTCTTTCTGTGACTCCAATGTAATCAATCACTTCTTCTGCGAGGTCACAGCACTGGCAAAACTCTCCTGCACAGATATGTCAATCGTTCAATCTATGAACTTTGCAGTAGGGGCATTTTCTGTCGTCATCCCTTTTCTCCTCACCTTGACATCCTACGTGTTTATCATTTCTACTATCCTGAACATCCGTTCTACAGAAGGGAAAAGCAAGGCCTTCTCCACTTGCTCCTCCCATCTCGCAGTCATCATTCTGGCATATGGGACTATGACAGGAGTTTATTTGTGGCCAAAGTCAGGGGAGTCGGTGGAATCAAACAAGCTTCCGGTCATATTGTATATAATCATACTTCCACTGTTAAATCCCCTGATTTATAGTCTGAGAAATAAAGAGTTAAAAATGGCTTTGAAAAAAAACATAAGCAGAAAATCAACTGTTTTGGGTCACTAAACACTTTTGTAAGTTACCCAGGCACGGGTGTAAAAACATTTGCATACATGTTAGCTTTATAGGTGTGAAGGAGTAGCCTAATGGCTCACATAGTAGGCTAAAACCAGGGAAGCCAGGGTTTGAATCCCACTGCAGCAACTTGTGATCTTGGGCAAGTCAATTAACTCTCCATTATCCTCAAGTATAAACTTAGATTGCAAGTATTTTGGGGAGCATTGAAATGTTTTCTATATCTGAATGTAATCTAGCTTGAAGACATAAGCTCTATCCAATTCTCTTACACGAGCTACTGAAAATCTCGTACCCAGCCCCCACCCAAGAAGATAAGCTCTATACTCTCTTGCAAATTGTCTTTCAAAGATATTCTGAAAATAAGAACATAAGAAATGCCTTACTGGGTAGACCAAGGTCTAAAGTCCAGTATCCTGTTTCCAATAAAGGCCAATCCAGGTCACAAGTACTTGGCAGGTTCCCAAAGAGGCATCCAGGTTCACACAATGCTCATCCAGGGGTAAACTGTGGATTTGCTGGGTCATCTTTAATAATGGTTTATGGACCTTTCCACCAGGAACTTGTCCAAAATAACTAGCTGGAAAGTAAAGATCATTTGATGTGCTAATATGCATATATACAATAGATGATTGTTTTTGTGAGTACTAAGAACCACAGATAATGTCTAAATCCTAAGGTTTAGTGGTATTTTGAATATTTTGTCCAATTGGAGTATTGTTTTTTATTTAATCCTGTATGTTTTAGTCTTTCCTTTGTACATGGTTTTAATGATTTATGTATGTTTCTTTTTGTTATCCACTAGATCCGATAATATTTCTGGATTGGTGGAATGGGGCATTTTTACAAAAGGTCAATGCCCATTAAGTGGCACAGCACCTATAGAAATGGAAGGGCTGTAGGCTAATTGGCTAGCTAATGGTGCCACCCCCACTCTGCTCCCAGAATGTCCCACTAATCAGTTAGTGAAATGGTGGGAACGGCCCGATTGGGGACGGGTCACATAACCCAGCCGATGGCGGGGGAAGGGCACAGGGCTGGGAAACAGGAAGGGGGGAGTGGGGGCGAGCCGGGATAAAAGGAAGAGGCAAAGGAGGCCACTTCCTTTTCCCCTGGCTGAGGAACATGATCCCACCCTCCCACACCCAGAAGACAGGGAGGGGAAGAGAAGGGGGGGGGGTTTGTCACGGCTGGCGGGATCACAGGACCTCACTGATAGAAGAGGAGGGGAGGGGCACCTCAGGAAAAGGAAGGAGGGTTCAGGTACTGGGCTGGGTTGCCTGAGCCCTGCGAAAAGGGGGGCCAGGTATCAGGGGATGGGGTGCCTGGCCCCAAATTGCTGGAAGCAGAGGCCACCCAGGCACCAACATGGGACGGTTGGTGATGGGGAGGTAAAGAAGGCAGCAACCCTGGCCATGGGGGCGGGCTGGGACTGCCAAACTTGGCAGCTGGAACGGTGGTACCCCTCCAGATTAGTTAGCCTAAGGTCAGAGTATGCATTGTTTAGCCAATTGTTTATTCATTGATGATATACATGATGTACATATGGTGGTTGTAATTGTGTTTATCTGTTTCTGCAAGCTGTGGCCTAAAAGACTCACT
This sequence comes from Ichthyophis bannanicus, assembly GCA_033557465.1. Taxonomy (NCBI): domain Eukaryota; kingdom Metazoa; phylum Chordata; class Amphibia; order Gymnophiona; family Ichthyophiidae; genus Ichthyophis; species Ichthyophis bannanicus. The sequence goes on along the minus strand of CM066048.1, from coordinate 111,672,820 downwards.
AATAAAGCTGTTTAAAAATGAACCAAGGGTCGGGCCTTATTTGCGGAGGGGTGGGGTGGGGCAGGATGGTAAGGGAGGGGCCAATGGGCCCGAAGCCACTCTGACGTGCCCAGGGTCATGGCATTTAACCAGGCTAGGAGAGAATATTTAGTGATGGTAACTTGATTGGTGCTGCTGAATATCCCAGTAAGAATTTTTTATGTAGTTTGCAGGCCTGCAAACCACATAAATCCCTTCAAATATGCCCCCCATCCATCCATTTATTTTTTTAGCTGGTTTTCTATACCACCTTTCAGAATGTCAAGGCAGTTTACAAGGAAAAAGATGAACAGTAACATACATAGAACATTTGCAATAACTTAGACATATCAAGCATATGAACTGGAAAAGCCAAAGATAACAAAGCAAACCTATATATATATAATCCTGTGGGAGCTACATCGATGGTGCATTGGGACCTATATGTTAAAAGGTGGGAAGGGGAGGAGAGAAAAGGCAAGGGGTGACAGAGAGGAGTGAGTAAGGGAAATGATATAGATTTCTAAATGTTTACACAGCTTATTAGGTAAGTGTATTGTCAAAGTTTTCAGTAAATAAATATGTCTTTATCTTCTTGCGGAAGTCTTCCAGATTATTTGTTGATCGAATATTGTCTGGGAGGCTGTTCTAGATCATGGGTGCAAATAGCGAGAATTCCTCGTTCGATGTGGCCTGTGTGTATTTCTTGTTTATTTGTAGAATGGTAAGTGTGGGGCTCTTCTAGGCCTATCATGTCCAGACTTCTAAATTTTGTTGAATTATTATAAGAACATAAGATCTGCCATGTTGGATAAGACTAAAAGGTCCATTTAGCCTAGCATTCTTTCTCCAACAGGGGGCCAATCTAGGTGACTAAGGATTTGTTTTCACTCCCACTGATAATCAGTATCTTTCTCAAGTATACGCAGCTAGTAATTGTTCATAGATTATTCCTTTAGGAACCTGTCCAACCGCTTTTAAATTGAGCAATGTTAGAAACGTTGACAGATTCCTTCAGTGAGAAATTCTACAACTTAACTGTGCATTGAATGAAAAAGTACTTTCTCCAATTATGTTTTAGGAATCATTCTGCTTTTCATCTATGACTGATCTATTAACAGAGCAGCTGTTATAATTCTGCACTGAGATGTTGAAACCAACTGATTGCTCCAGAGAAGTTGAATGGATCTCTTTATTGTCTCCTTCATAATTATCAATCTAGCATTGGATTATTTATCTTTTTCTGATAACCACAATAACCATTGAGTGAAGATCTTAATTTTTACTTAGGTAATCCAGATTGGTCATCACCTTTAAATCTAAGGTTTACAAATAGCCATATATCCATCATCAAAACCAAGAATCTTCCATGTTTGGTCCTCTATAAAATGTTCCTTTCAAGACACATTTTAGATAGGTTGAGTAGGTGAAATTTCAGATGTCCAGGTCAAATTGTCCTAAATGTTGTGGGAGGGACATATGTAAGTGTGATATAAAATGGGCACATTTCTACCATAAAAAGGTAACATGCTCAGTGCAATAAAAGAGAATGGGACCATGCACTCCACCTTCCAAACTAAAAATGCAAACACGGCAGATGAAAGTACACGAGGAGGGATATAAACCAAACATACCTACCACTGACCATTCAAAACCAAAATGGCATAAAGAAATCAGTAGCAACTGTGGCAACTTCATACAAATCCAACTCTTGCCTAAAAAGCAAAGAAACCCCACCACCCCACACCACCTTTCACATAGCTGAAGCCACCCCATAACCAGACAGTGTTAACTCATTCACCAAAACAGAATCTGCCGAGATAAGTCATGCTTTTTTTAAACCCAGTACATCTAAAGACACTGCAAAAGGGTCCGCAAGCAAAGGCACCTTATTGTGACAGGATGGAAATTTACACAAGCCAATGAAACCTGTGTTACAACAGAGCATACCAGATCCCGCTGTGGTAGTTTCATTAATCAAATATGCCATAAATTACCCACATTACATGTAAGAAATCCCCCCCCCCATGATCCCTCCCTAATCCCCATACCATCACTCCGATCCAGCACAATAGGAATCATTGACATTTGGCATACAAACTCATCCAACACAGAGAATACCAATAAATTACCAAAAACCATTCCAAAGTTAATAAGGCACATCAAGGGGCATATTAAGGGTCAGGACCTGCCCCTTAGGTATGCCCCTTTGGTGTGCCCCTTGAGGCAAGATGCTTCCGTGTCACAAGTGAATTTAAATTGCCCAGCAGGTGATGTCATCAAGGTGTGACGGTTCAATCAGGAAGTACAGGAATCCAATATTGGGGGGGGGGGGAGAAAAGGCCTGATCACAGCAACTGGGGGGCATGGCAGCAATCAGGGAACAGAGCTGCTGACCGTAGCCCCGTGCACCCGACCACTACCATCTCTCCCCATGGATTTACTGCTGAACCTGCTTCTGCAGGCACTGTGAGACTTTTCATGCAGTATCTGCCAAGGCAGGTAATGCAGGATCCCTGTGGGAAATCCAAACTGCTGCGGTATCTGCAGGAACTCTCCTGGGAACACTCCCTGAAGATACCTCTGAGGTTTGTTGCTTAACACATGGTTTTGCAGACATTCCCCAAAGGAACTGGTTTACTAAAATGTGTTAGCTGCAAACATGGCAGATAGTGCAAATTGTCTGGACGTGAAAGCAGCTAATAGGAGGCAACTGAAGATAACACAGAGGTTTTCTGCACTATTTGCAGAAAGTGCTTTATATGCAGGAAAGGGTGAAATTAGGTCTGAGAGTGGGTATGTCTTCATTGCATGCTTACTATGAACCTCAGCGCATGGTAAACATCAGATATGCAGACCACATGGATGCAGCTAACTCCACATCAACTGGTGGCTTTAGCTGCATCCACAAGGCTGCCTGGCTGTGTTCTCTGCACGTTTGGTACATTATTTGATGGGGAATTGGTATTCATGCCCCCAGTAGGTAATGCATGGCTGTTGCAGCTAATGGGGGGCACTTTTTTGGCACATTTACTACAGAAATCTAACACAGTTTAGTAAGCTAGGCCCCAAAGATACGATAATCAAATCTAAAAGAAATGTTGAAAGTATGACCACTATATTTGTTTGTATCTCATTGTGATTGAGCTTCTATCCATTTTTCTTCATTCTCTATCTCCTTCTTCCTTTCATCATCCCATGAATCATGAATAAGGATAGCAGGAAATCATAGTATTGCAAAATAATTCCTAATACTGGGATTCATAGAGTTCCTGGAACTGCAGCTCACTCTCTTCATTCTCTTTTCATTCCTCAACCTGGTGGTAATGGCATATCTAGCTGATGTGACACAGGAAGTGGACACGCCCTCCCCCCGCAATACTCGCCTCCCGCAACAACCCCCCCCCCTCCAATACGCTTGCTTGGCAAACTTACTCTCAGTTGTTTGCCATCTTCCTGCACTGTCTGTGCTCCAGGCTCGATGTTCCCTCCCAGGTCGAAGTCTTCTGATGCGGTTGTTATCTCTAGACTTCAGGCGGGAACAGTGGACCTGAAGTGGAAGCAGCGTAGCAAGCCAGCAAACGATTGAAAGAACATTTGCCGAGCGCATGCCGCCATTGTGTGAGCCCAAACTTTAAACTCCACCCTCTTTCTGGCCAGCACCCAGGAAAGATGCATCCACCACCTTGCCCTTGGTATGCGATGGGCTGTTGGCCATGCTGGAGAACCTCCTTGTTATCTGCATAGTATGTGCCAATCAAGACCACCACCACTTTATATATTTCTCACTGGTCAACTTGCCTGTCTTGGATATCTGCTCTTGATCTCAGTCACTCCCAAATTGCTGGAAGTCCTTTAACAAACAGAATGTGTTACATGGTCTGTATATCTATGAGTACATATAATTTACTCTTCTCATGGCTTAGCGTATGATTGTTATGTTGCATTATCATGAATAAGGGGATCTGTGCTTTCTGGCAGCTGCCTCATGGATAGCAGGTTCCATAGAGACATTACTACACAATAATGTTAAGGTTTTTTACTGCAAATTCAGTGTGATTGATCACTTCTGTGAAATTACAACACTGCTGAAAATTTCCTCTACCAACCTTTCTGCTATTCAAACTATGCATTTTTTTGAATCTGTATTTTTTGGCCCCATTCCGTTTCTCCCAACTCGACAGTCCTTATTCTCTTATATGGTACCCTGATAGAAGGGTATATGCAGCACAGGACAGGAAATTCAGTGAAATCAAACAAGCTGCCTAGTGCTACCTCTAGTCACCCTCCCACAGCTACGGGGGAGGGGGGTGGAGAGGGGAGGGGGTGATAAGTCTTTGGCTTTCCAAATAATTACATCATGTTGAATGTCATTGTTTTGAATGCGACTGGCCAACATTTCATGATTATAACTCGTTTACTTTTTTTTTCTGTAGGTCTCAAGTCAAAATGCAACAAAACTGCTTTTTGTTTTCTTTACAAAATCAAAGATTTATTAGGCCCCTCTCGTAAACCCCGTCTTTATAGCTTGAGAAACAAAGAGTTAAAATGTAAGTTTGCCAAAAGCTATAAGCAGGCAGTCACCATATATGAGCCACTGAAAGTTTCTCATTCTATCATTGGACTTTAGTGGATCTCTAGTACATGGGTAGCTTATCTTTAAATATTTGCCGTAGGGTTTAAAGAGCCATTTGCAGTTCTGTGAGCTATCGAAAAATTCCCCAGTGGGCACATGGAAGAAATACTGTACTCTAGTCATACTTTAGAATTCTTGCAAATTCATTTAGGTTTAAAGATATTCAAGAAACTACTTGGGAAGAAAAGACAGCTTCAAATGGTCAATGAATGTATACGGATGCTTGGGTTTGGGAAGGCTAAGGACTATGGATATTAGCAGAATCAGTGGTTTTAGTGGTATTTATTTATTTATTTATTTAACATCTCTTATATACCGCGCTATTAAAATCAGTGCGGTGTACAATGAACAAAATATACTGCAATGTGTACAGGTAACATCGAGTTTACAGAGAACAAGGGAATATATAACATGGAATAACAGGGATAACTATGTACAATCAACATTATACTATGAATATGCTTTTATTATATATAACTATGTACAATCAACATTATACTATGAATGTGCTTTTATTATATACCATATTTAAACTCGAGTGGATATTGTACGTGAATTCATGGGTGGCATGGGTCAGTAGAAGTAAAGTGAAATATCGTGGGAACTAACCATTTTCTGATTGGATAAAGGTGTTAAAGTGTTTGGTGTGGGTGGGAGGCCTGTTGGCTGTGTGAGTGTCTGTGGTCACTTCTGGGTAGTATTTTGTGAATAAGTGATGCTTTACAGCTTTGCGGAATTGTAATAGGCTTTTGATGCCGCGGATTTCATGGGGAAGTATATTCCAGTTCCTGGGTGCGAATAATGAAAAAGCTCTGTTTGATGTAGCTTTAGTACATGATGTCATCATCTTGGGAACTATTAAGGTGTTCATAGTTGTAGTCCTTCTGTTTCTATTTTCAGGGGTGTTATGGATTAGTTTTCTGATTGGTGTTGGTGGGTAGATATTCATGGCTTTGAAGGTCAAGACTAGTGACTTATATGAGAGTCTGGCTTGTAGAGGTAGCCAGTGTAGGTCTTTCATGATAGGCGTTATATGAGCAGACCTTGGTGATCCAGAGAGGACTCTTGCAGCTGTATTCATAGCCAGACGAAGTGGATTTAATGTTGATTGAGAGAGCCCATGGAGGATGATGTTTGCAAAATCTAGATGTGGGAGGACTAGTGCCTGGAAGGTTGATCGGAAATCAGTATAGTCCAGTAGTGGACGGAGGTGGCGTAGTGTTCTGATCTTGTGATATATATTCTTTGTCACATTCTTCACATGCATTGTCATATCCAGGTGTTGATCTAATGTTATGCCGAGGTATCGGATCGTGGGTTTGGACGTCAGTTCTATGTTGTTGATCAGCAACGACGGAGGAGGTACGAACTTAAGATTCCTTGTGACAAATAGGACATCAGTTTTGCTATGATTTATTCTTAGGTTTTGAGTCAGCAGCCATTCAGCTACTGCTCCAAAGCAGTTGATTATTGGAGTATACACTGGTTGGTCAGTTTTGAACGGCATGTATATGAGGATGTCATCAGCGTATGCCAGGCATTGTACGTTGAAGGATCTGATCAATTCACATATCGGCTGCATATAAACATTGAACATTAACGCCGATAGTGAAGATCCTTGTGGTACCCCTTGAGACTGTAGGAATGGTTCTGAGGATTCCTGGCCTGTTTTAACTTGTTGCCACCTATTGGAAAGGTAGGATCTACACCATTCTAGTGCTGTGCTTCGAATCCCCTTTTCTCTCAGGCGTTGCAGTAGTATATCGTGGTTCACAGAATCGAATGCGGCGGAAATGTCTAAAAAGATGAGAATAAATCCTTGTTTGATGTTGTTTAATCCTGTGATCAGATCGTTGAATAGGGTTGTAAGGATTGTGTCGACTCCATGTGCTTCTCTGAATCCATGCTGTGATTTGTCTAGTGGTGCTTCTGTGTCAATATGATGCTGGAGTTGTTGTTGGGCAGCTTTCTCGATGATTTTTGCAAGCTGGGGGATGCTTGAGATTGGCCTAAATGATTCAGCTTTGGATGGATCAAGCTTACTGTTTTTTAGTAGAGGCTTGATAGAGGTGTGTTTAAGACTCTGGGGGAATGAGCCTGTTAGAAAGGACTGGTTCAGTATTTTGCATAGGATTTGGCTTAGATCATGTCGCAGGTCTTTGATCCAGTTGGCTGGGCAAGGGTCGTTAGGTGCCGTGCTAGGATTGATGGAGGCGACAATTTTCTCAATTTCATTAGATGATATAGTATTGAAGTTGCAAAATGGAGTTATTTGAGATGCCTTAGATGATATAATGGGGTCGATGGTATTTATGCTTGTGCTGGTTTTAATCATTTTTGATTGCAGGTAGATTGCGTAGTCCTGTGGTCGAGGCATTGCAGGTTGGGCTGAAACTGGCTCTCTTGTTATGGATTTTACTAAGTTGAATAGAGCATGAGGTTTATTGATGGAGCGTTTCAGTAGGTTTGTGTGGTATAGCTTCTTACTCAGTGTTACCTTCTCACGGTGGGTAGCTAGGTGTGTATTGTATGTTTCAAGGGCTTCTGGTGAGTGGGTTTGGCGCCACTGTCTTTCAAGTTTGCGTAGGTGGGTGAGAGATGTACGAAGGTCAGTAGAGAACCAAGGTGCGTGTTCTCGTTTTCTTATTTTCTTATCCTTGTGCTCTGGACATGAGGCGGCTCTGAGGTTCTCGTCCCATTTGGCTACCAGGTCATCTAGCTTGAGGGAGGTGTCCGTCAAGAGTGGTTGGAGGTTATCTAGGACCTTGTCACGGTTGAGAGGTTGAAAACGGACTGCGTGGGTTCCGGGTGGGTTAGATGGTATTTGATTCACGTGAGTGGTATGGGTGGGTATATTGAATTGGATAAGGTTGTGATCGGACCATGGTACTGGTATAACCGATAGTTCAAGGGCTTGGTGTGTTAAGGTGTTGGAATGGGGTGCGAAGATGAGGTCTAGTTTACCTCCTTTAGTGTGGGTGGGAGAATCAACATATTGTTTGTAGCCTAGATCCCCTAGTGCGTCTAGAAATGCTTCAGAGTGGCTGTCATGGAGAGATGGGAGGTTGAAATCACCAACTACCCAATTTGGAGAGCGTGAGGTGGATGTTGCGCATGCAAGCTCGATTATTGTTGGAAGGTCATCTGGTGATGGGGAGGGTGCTCGATAAAGCAGGTTGATTGAGCAGAGTTCATTAGATATAGTGAGGGAGTCAAGGTGGGTTGAGCTGGAGGAGTTGCATAGTTTGAAATTAAGATCTGTTTTGGCGAGTATGAGCGTTCCGCCTCCTTTTTGAGTGGATCTGTGGCTTGTGTAGAGGTCAAATCCAGGAGGTAGCATCTGATTCAGGAGGATGTTGTCGCAATCAGATAGCCATGATTCCGTGACCATCAGGATGTCAAGCTTGTATTGAGGAATCAAGTCCATGACTGCAGGCCATTTTGATCGAATGGATCTGGCGTTTATCAATGCACATTTTAGGAGGCGTTGTCGATGGAGTTTCTCATATTGTGCTTTGTTGATGATTTGATGTGGTATGTTAAGTAGATGGGAGTGGGATGTGTGGTTGCGTTTTGCAGTTGTGTGGTGGGGGAATTCAAACCATCTCCTTCCATATGTATGAAGTATTGGTATGTATCTAGTATCGTGGTTGAGGGCGTTTATGATGCGGGGGAGCCCAAAGGTAAGGAGGGTAGTGAGTGATAACAGGACCTTATACATTTTAGATTAAATAGAAATAGTGCAATGACTAGCAGCAGTGCAGTGACCCGCAATTGCTATCAACAGTACAATGATTAATTGTTATTGGCACAGTCAAAGGACTATAGACAGTGGTAGTACAATGTGCTAAGTTAGTATTGGCAATGGTATAAAGATTATTGAGTTGCAAATAACAATATTATAGCTTTTGAGAGGCTAATTAGTACTGACAACAGTATTGTACTGACTGGTGATAGCTTCTTACTGACTGGTGATAGGTTCTACTGACAACAGTATTGTATTGGCTGGTGATAGGTTCTACTGACAACAGTATTGTACTGACTGGTTATAGCTTCTTACTGACTGGTGATAGGTTCTACTGACAACAGTATTGTATTGGCTAGTGATAGGTTCTACTGACAACAGTATTGTACTGACTGGTTATAGCTTCTTACTGACTGGTGATAGGTTCTACTGACAACAGTATTGTATTGGCTAGTGATAGGTTCTACTGACAACAGTATTGTACTGACTGGTTATAGCTTCTTACTGACTGGTGATAGGTTCTACTGACAACAGTATTGTACTGACTGGTGATAAGTTCATGCAGTATGCTGGTTATTGGTGGTAGAGTGTAAAGGAGCAGGTTATTGTCACTGGTACCAGTGAAAGCATATTTGGGGGATGTTTAGTAAAGAGAGGGACGTTTAAACATATACTGCACCTTAAGTGTAAAAGAGTGATATATGGAAAGGCTGAATGCTAAATACCGAGGGACATGATAAACACAACACCTGTAGTTAGCATGCAGGGCACACACTTACCACACAGCCTTATTTCAAAGCATGGGCGGGTAGTATGGATGCTCCCTCACTATCTGTTGATGTACTGAAAAACAGCTGTAGTTTTTTTGTTGTTGTTGTTTGAACTGTCTGCTTGTTGCTATTGTTATCAAAGATCTGTTCAATGTAGAATGATTCCTCTTTTGTATGTAATAATTGTAATACAAAAAGTTTGAAAACAAATTAAACTTCCTTTTTCAATGATTAATGAGTTGTAATATTTTTGCCAATGAATTGTATATGTTTGTTGTAACCTGTCAAGAACATTTGATTTGATGGGAGAAAATAGTTAATATAGATAGATATTGGGGCTGGTATTTTAAGACCCACATCGCATAAAGCTTAGTGGTGTCTTGAAGCACTGGGATATCCAGTAAGCATCTCCATTTAGATAGGAAAACTGAATATCCAGCATAACTCTGAATGGATAACTTATTCATGCAAATTAGGCCTGCTATATGTATGGTCAGGGGGGCAGATAAATTTACCTATTCAGTAACTGAATGTTGCCACTGAATAGATACATCTGGGACATCTCTAGCTCCCCTTCTACCTAAACATCCAATTGATGGCTATATATCAATTTATATTGCCAAATAATGAACTTAGTCCCTCATTCCTTTCCTCTTGTCTAGCTCTAAGCCAATGGCAGCAGCTCTCTTCAGCTGATGGGTACATCATAAGGACTCAATGCTGAGCCTGTGATTTGATGCATTCACTTTACCTCTCACAATGTCCTCGAATTTGGAAGAAAACATGTACAAAGGACAGAGCCACACTCCAAGATCTGGAAGCACAGATCAAAGATTGCCACTGTCTGGACCTGCTCACTTCAGCTTTTGGTGGAACAGGGACACTTAGGTAACATGAGAGCCAGGGATAATTTCCCTTTTTGCTTGCACTGATGCTGGACATGTCCTGGACTCTTATAAAACTGAAGAAACTGCACAAACTAAGTATCATAATACTGAGAAAATAAAAACCACGGCCTTTGTGTGTACAGGATTCAAATCCCAAATGAACATGTCATTCATATATATGCTCCTTACTCATCGGGTTATTCATGCCAAACAAGCAGAAACCATCAGCCAAAAGTAAGTGACGGGATCAGACTTTTCCTCTACTTCATACCAGAACCCAAACTAACTTTCTGCAATGTGAGTATGTTTAGATACAATATGAACACTTTTTATAGTGAATTTGTTTGTTTGCATGTTTTTAGTTTTGATAATATCCCGTTTCTTATTATTGATTGTAGCTAAATAATTTATTGATTACTTCAGCACCAGGTACACGTTTATAACTGGTACTAGAATTGGGAGACATTTCATCTACCTAACTTTAACATATTGTAAAAATCAAATTAATATTTAATCAACTCACTGTTAAACTAATGAATGGTACCTGAAAATGTGGTCAAAGTTGATAGTTAAACAATATTTAAGAAAGATTTGACAAGTTTCTGGAATAAAGAGACATAATTAATACGAGGGATGGGGGCTGATAAGTTGTTGGCCTTGTAACAAACAGAAAGCTTCGGGCACAATTCAGTTCCAGAGAGCCAAATGATCTCTCCGCAGTTCTATTTTATTTGGTACCATATAAAACTAAACTGCAGAGAGATTATTCAGATCTCTGGAAGTGAAATGTGCCCGTAGTCTTCTGTTTCATTACAAGGCTAGAGATTTATCAGCCCTCCCCCCCCCTCCCCCCTTATTTCTCTTTCTGTCACATATCACATATTCCTGGTCTCTGGCTGCATTTCTTGGTATTTTAGGATCTTCTGCCTCTGGTGTTTTTCTCTTTAATCACTATGTCTGGTTTCCTTGCATCCAGCTATTTATGAACCGGAATGGGCAAAAAAGCTGCCTCATTATATCTTTTGTGTACTTCACAAGTTCACTCCACCACTCCAATAAACTTTAGAACCAGGTATTGCATTTGAGGTATTTTTCTTTGAGCACCAAATGCTTCCGGTGTAGATCTTTGTAAGTGAAATCGTATACATCTCTTGACCTTGATTCAGTTCTGCCATAATTGCTGAAGGTCTATTATTTACCTGGTGAGAATGTGAAAGCTGACAACTATGTCATTAAAAAGGAGATGATTTTGCCAATTAGAGAAAACAAAGGAGAGCGAGTTTTGGAGAGTTTTGTTTCTAGGGGTCCAATGTACCTAATCGATGTGACGTTCCATGGGTTATTGGCCCTTTACAGTGAAACTGTGCTATACACCCAACATCTTGCCAAAATCTTCCAGTGAAGATATCTCATGTGTTGGCTTTTGTTCAGATTCTGAGTTATTTGCTTTGCCTAATAACGCCATAGCAACTCGTTAACTTTGAATTTTAGTAATCCTCTGTGTAAAGTCTATTGTGGAACATGTTGAGACCCAAAATTGAGAGCAGAGGTGGTACCAGACCTATGCTAACAAATAAAGGTGTGTCCTGCAGGTCCCCAGACAGGTTCATTTTCCAATGGTGCTGTTAGTTCCCTTGGAAAAGTGGATTTCTTCCCAAGAATGACCTCTGAACCTAAACTTCCTGTTCATTTGACTGGTACTACTGACTAGCAATCCATCCTTTGCTTATACAAGTTGTCCATGGCCGGGATTCTTACATTTTGCTAATTTGCATGAACTAACAGATTTTGGGAGGCATTATCAGAATGGTTTCCTGCTCTCCCTTGCTTTTATTATAGGATTTATTTCCATTGCCTCTCTCGAATTTCAAAGTCATATAGCTTTCTGTTTTCTTTCACTGAAAGTTGAGATAACCAGGTTGTTAAGATTAGGATCTCAAATCAAAAATACTAAGATCGTGAACTTCCACTACCACTTCTATACAGCAACAATTGTATTTTTTTTAAATCTGTCTAAGATGCACCTTTGGGATTTTATCAGGGCCCTGCAATATGTTTAGCTCCAGAAAATACTGCAAGTAGAGCAGAAACATTCACTGTATTGAGTTGTTATGAAGTCCTGATGTAAATTGACCCTTGAAGTAGGTCCAGTGCAAATAAATGAAATGCCCGAAGTGTCCTAAGTGCTTTTAAAATGGCAGCACAGAGCCTACCAATCACCTCCAGTACTGTGATGCTGTTCCCGCTTTAGTGTTTCCACAGCTCTGATTCCACTTCCTTTTGCCTGGAAAAGGAAGAGGAATTGGAGGAGGTGGAAGCCAGGACAGCATCACAGCACCAGAGGTAATGATAAACTCTTTGGCCATGTCAAAAGCTTAACCACCGCTGCACATCCTGGAGAAGGCCAGCAGCACTGGTAAATGAGCTATCCTTCCACAACTAGCACTATAGCCAACCTCTTAGTTCACCTAAGGTGTGCCTAGGGCGCTAATATTTTGAGCTCTGGGGGAAAGCCCTGTTGTGACAATATATGTGATCCAGCTAGTTTCAATGGCATACCAAGGGCGGGGCGGTGGGTGCAGTATGCCACAGGTGCTGGCTGGGAAAGGTGGGGCGTATCCCTACCTGCACCACGTGGAAAGGCAGCTTGGAAAACTTAAAGTTGTGGGTGGCTTGCCATATGGCCTCTGTTCCAGGCCCAGCAGCTGTTCTTTCCCGGCTGAAGTCTTGCGACTCACAAGACTTCAGCCCGGGGTAGAAGAGTCACTGGGCCTGAAGCACAGCAAGCCACCTGTGGCTTTAAGATTAGTTTGCTGTGCTGCCTCCACTTGTGTGCCTGGCAGGGGCAATGACTGCAAGTGGGGAATGTTCTCCTTGGATGCCAAATGAGCTGGGAACTCCACTGGCTACTTTATGTATAATTATTTGGACACATTGCAAATGTTTATTGAACTAATGTTCATAACAAATCAAAAAAAGGTGGGAAATTGAAAAAAAGGTAAAAAAAAAACCAACTATTTTTGTCCTGTGCATCTACAAAATACTTTCAAAAATGTGTCATAGAGAAAAACAGATTTTTCTTATATTTCATCCTGGCTGTTATTTTTATTTCTGCAAAGTAGGAATATGTTGTGTTTTATTACTTTGCTTGCAATGTGTCCTAATTTCTATTCATTTCCCTAATTCTGCCTCTCCTACCTCGTTTCAGCACCACATGAATCCATGCAAATGGAAAATCACACCAGCGTGAAAGAATTTCTGATTCTTGGGTTTGCTGAATTCCCAGAGCTGCAGCTCCCTCTCTTCACTCTCTTCTCTTTCCTCTACCTGATGGCTGTGCTTGGGAACCTCCTCGTTATCTGCATAGTATGTGCCGATCGCCACCTGCACATCCCCATGTTTTTCTTCTTGGCCGACTTAGCGTTCTTAGATATCTACACTTTGACCGCGATTGTTCCAAAATTGCTAGCAAACATAGCAAGTAGAAATAGCATATCATTTTGGGGATGTATTCTACAGATGAACTGCTATATTATGTGTATAAGCACTGAATATGCGCTTCTCACTGCCATGGCGTATGACCGTTATGTTGCTATATGTAATCCCCTTCATTACACCACCATTATGAATAAGAAAGTCTGTGATCTTCTGACGGCTGCCTCATGGACAGCAGGTTTATTAATATCTTTGCCATATGCCATTGTTACATCCCAATTTTCTTTCTGTCACACCAATATAATCAATCACTTCTTCTGTGAACTCAAAGCATTGCTGAAACTCTCCTGCACAGATACCTCAGTCATTCAAACTATGAACTTTGCAGAAGGGACGTTAGCGGTATTTGTCCCATTTCTCCTAACACTGACATCCTACGTGTTTATCATTTCTACTATCCTCAAAATTCGTTCTACAGAGGGGAAAATCAAAGCCTTCTCCACCTGCTCCTCCCACCTTATAGTCAACCTTCTGGCATATGGGACTATTACAGGGGTGTATATATGGCCCGAATCAGGGGAGTCAGTGAAATCAAACAAGCTTCCTCTCATATTGTATATAATCATACTTCCACTGTTAAATCCCCTGATTTATAGTCTGAGAAATAAAGAGTTAAAAATTGCTATCAAAAAAGCAATAAGTAGAAAGGTAACAATGGTGAGTTAGTAAAAGCTTCTGTAAGATACCTGAACATGTGTGCAAAATGTCAGCGCTTGCGGCCAACATGATTACAGTGGCTAGCTACCGGCGCTGAACGTTGTACGTGGACATTCAATGATGGGTTCATATTCGGCACCAGAATTGATTACCTGGGTCATTGCAGAGCCCAATCGTTGACTGGTCAGCGGCGATATTGAGTCACTGTCCGGTTACGATACGTGGTGAAAGTTAGGCCAGGGTTTCCTACACTGGGTTTTTACCACAGATCTGAAACTGGCAGCGGGTCAATATCGACGCTTACTGGTTTGTAATTGGCTCTGACTCCGCTCCACCCTATAATGCCCCCAACACGCCCGATGATAAGCAGTTAGTATCGTATCATATAGCGGCATTATTCGGGGATATTCACCAGCACTATGTTGGTGCCGCTGAATATCGTGCTTAGGAGCATTAGCATGGTTTACAAGTCTCTAAACAATGCAGATGCTTTGGAATATTGGGATCCTTATATTTATTTTATAGTATTAGTGTCTATTACTGTCTATTGCCTCAGAAAAATCCAAGTTATCAATTTCCCTGTTTAATGTACATTACCAAGTTTAAGTTTCAATGTAAACCGCTTTGATTGAAATGATTAAGCGGTATATAAAACCTAATAAATAAATAAATACAATATTGTGCACTAATTTGAACAAGTTGATTTTGAAATAAACAAATTAATTAAAACAATTAAATAAAATAAATGAACATCTTTATAGTGTTACAAAACTGTGCATGTCTTCTTCCTCCATTTGTAAATTCGAATATGTCCGTGGGGGTGCAAAGAAACATGATAAAATGGAGTAGCAGAAGGTGAGGGACTGTATGAGGCATCTCTATAACTGGTGTTTTATAGAGGCGCACTATATATCTGTGGTGCAGGGTGGACTCTGTGTATGTGTGTGTATGATGTGGGGGTGGGGTGTCTATGTGTGCTATAGAGATGGTATGTGTGGCATGAGAGTGAGAAGTCTGTGTGTGTATTGCACGGGGTGCCTGTGTGTGTGTGGTGCAGGGGTGGGCTGCCTATGTGGGTGAGGGTGGTACAGGGTAGGTGTGTATGTGGTAAGGGGGAGGGGTATTATCTGTGTGTCTCTGTGATTATATGTTTGTGGTTTGAGGTGCGTCTGTGTGTATGTGTGTGGTGTTGAATGAGATTTCTGCATGCATGTGTGTGTATTGGACAGGCGGTCAGGTGCATGAGTCTGGGTACACTTGCGTAGTGCAGGGGTGGGGTGCTTGTATGTGTGTGTAGGAGAGGAGTATCTGCATACATGTGCCTGTGTGCATGTGTGGTGTTCGGGGTTGTGGTGTCTGCATGTATGTCTGTGTCTGTGTTCATGTGGGTGCTGTGAGGCAGGGGAGGGTTACCTGTTTGTGTGCGTGTATGGCACGAGTGTGGCAGTGTCTGTGTGTATGGTGTGGGGCTAGGGTGTCTGTGTGTGTGTTTTCATATATGTTTGGGGATGTTGTGTTTGTATATGTAGGGGGATAGGGTGTGTGTGTGTGTGTGTTTAGTGCAGTAGTAGGGTATCTGTGTGTGTATATGATGTAGGCTTGAAGTACATGGGTGTGTATGGGTGTGGTGAGGGCCTGAAATGTCTGTGTGTGTACAGTACAAGGTGTGATCAAAAAGCACTGAGACTTGAACAATAACACAAGTAGTATAATATTGACAGTTATTTCACTCAGTCTCCTCCAAAGTAGTCCCCTTCTGATAAAGCACACTTTTTCCAACATTCCTGCCACTGTTGGAAACAATTTTGAAATGCCTCTTTCATTATGCTGGTCTCAGAATCGTCACATCTTCTTCCTTTCAGTGATAATTTCAGTTTCGGAAACAAGAAAAAGTCACAGGGTGCAATGTCAGGTGAATATAGAGGCTGATGGACTTTCTCAATTTGGTGTTTGGCCAAGAACTGCGGGACAAGAAGTGATGCGTGAGTTGAGGCATTATCATGATGAAGCAACAATTCACCATTCCTGTGCAACTCTGGCCTCTTACGACAAAATCCATCTTTCAAATTCGTCAGAACTTGGACCTAGTTCTCCTTATTGATGGTTTGACCTTTTTGAGCATACTCATGATGAACAATACCCTGGTAATCAAAGAAAACTGAGCATGACCATGACATTGCTCCTCACCTGATAGGCTTTCTTGGGGCTGGGAGAGTTTGGAGTCTTCCTGTGTGAGGATTGAGGCTCAGTTTCCAGGTCATAACCATAAACCTATGATTAATCACCAGTAATAATATTTTTGATTTTATTTTATTTATTTATTTAACATATATTTATAACCCGCAACTTCCAGGGTTCAGTTGCGGTTCACAATAAAACAACAATCCACAAAGCAGACGCTTAGTTTTACATCGAACATTTTGTAACATTGAACATTTTGTAACAATAAAAGTAAAGGTTAACAGTATGATCTAATGCATAATAGCAAAACTGACTTGTAACTATGTACAATAAACTATATACAAATACATGTTGTGGGTACTTTGGAATTGGATCATAGTGTTTTTATAATAGTGTATTGTCTGTTAAATTGTTGGATATAGTATTCCTTAGTCATGATTTTTAGCCTTTATCTGAGTGTATCGAGGGGTTATCTATGTTGCCGTAGTGCATGGAGAATAAGTAGGTTTTTAGTTTTTTACGGAGTTCCATAATTTCAGTTATAGTTCGTAGGTCCTCCGGAAGGGAATTCCAAATAGATGGGGCGGCATGAGAAAAAGCTCTTTTGTTAGTTAATTTATTTGCTTTTATAAAATCCTTAGGAGTATTTAGTTTATTTGAGTATCCTTTTCTGTGCACGGTTTTTTGCGATTCCATGCTAATTAGTGTGCTTAATGGGATTGGGGCCATATTGTTTAAAGCTTTATAAGTAGTTATTGTGGTTTTATATATTATCCTACTTTGAATTGGCAACCAGTGTAGGAAAGCTAGTATTGGTGTTATATGCTGGATTGAGTGTGCTTTCATTATAATTCTGGCTGCTGCGTTTTGTGCTAATTGGATTCTTTTTATGTTTTGTTTCGTTATACCTAAAAGAATTAAGTTGGCAAAATCAAAGTGTGGTGTTATTGTAGCCTGGATTATATTAATGAAGTCTGGTTGGTGTACTAACGGGCGTAATTGTTTAAGGATTTTAAGTTTAAAGTATATTTTCTTTATGGTGTTTCTGATGTGAGTGGTCATCGTCAGATGGGTATCTAGAATAACACCTAGGTATCTTATTTCGGTTTTTATTTTAATGTCATTGTTTTGTAATGTTATGTGGGTTGGAGGGATATATGATTGATTTTTTGTTACAATTAGAGCTTCTGTTTTTGAATGATTAATGTGAAGGTTTTGAGCTTTTAACCATGTTGTAATTTCGTTGAAGCAGTCTGATAGTAGTTTTATTGGTAAATTAGGGATTGTGAAAGGGATGTACATCATAATATCATCTGCATATAGATGATAGTATACTCCGAATTTTTTAAAGATGTCACATACAGGTTTTATGTAAATATTAAACAGGAGGGCTGATAGTGCGGAGCCTTGTGGGAGACCAATTTCTTGTTTATATATGGTTGATGTTTGGTTACCGATTCTTACATTTTGTGTTCTATTATTTAAGTAAGAGGTAAACCATTTGTATACGGTGTCTTTTATTCCTATTTGTTTCAGGTTATTAAGCATTATAGTGTGGTGAACACTATCAAATGCGGCCGAAATATCTATAAATAAGAGTATAAATGCTTGTTTATGATTATCAATCCCTTTGATTAGTACATCCGTTAAGACTGTTAAAAGTGTTTCAACTCCGTGTTGAGGCCTAAATCCATATTGGTGGTCATCAAGTGGGTAGGAAGAGTCTAGGTATTCTTGTGTCTGGGTTTGTACCACTTTTTCTATTATTTTAGCCAAAAAAGGGATACTTGAAATGGGTCTGTATGATTTTGGTGATGTTTTGTCAAGCGTGTTATTTTTGAGAATTGGCCGGATTTGTGTGTGTTTGAGCGTAGAAGGGAGGTGTCCTTGAAGCAATGAGAGGTTGACTATAGGGAGGATGTATGTTAGTAGTATTGGGAGTGTACTTTTTATCCATGTTACTGGGCATGGATCGAGAAAGGATGTTGTGGTGTTGAGGTTAGAAATGATGTTCTTTAGTGCGTCTTTTGATATTGGGTGAAATTTTGACCATTCATCTGAGCAGTAATGAACTGTATTTATATTGTTTAGGGTCATTATAGGTTGTGTAGATTTGTTTTGATAGTAGGTGGCTAAGGTTTGTACCGAAATTTCGGTGATTGTAATGTTCGATGTTTGAGGATTATTAGTAAGATTTCTAACAATTGAGAAAAGTTCTCGTGGTCTGTTATAAGATTTTGATAAGATTGTAGCGAAATAAGATTTTTTTGTATTATCTAATGTATCTTTGTATTTTGTGAGATGGTTGTTATATATTTCCTTGTTGATGATTGATTTGGTTTTGCGCCATTTGTGTTCTAATTTCCTTAGTTCTTTTTTCATTTGTTTTAGCGTGTTGTTGAACCATGGATTTCTGTTTATTTTTAAATTAGGGGGCTTTTTGGTATGTTGATCAAGTTTGGCTGCATTGTTGATTATTTCGTGCCAGGTTATTACAGCTTCATCTAGATTCATTGGAGATGATGAGAGGTGAGGTATTGTTGTATCTAAGAATTCAGTTTCATTAAATTTTTTGAATTTTGAAGTGGAATCTATTCGTGTGTTATTTTTAGTGTTGTTGGTGTGGAATGTGAAGTTTGTTTTGATAATGTAATGATCAGACCAGGGTATTTGTGTATATTCGATGGAGTTTGTGTTGAATAACTTGTAGAGTGTGCTTGGGAGGAGAATAAGGTCAAGGATGCCTCCTTTTATATGTGTTGTTGTATTAATTATTTGGTGATAGTCCATGTCTGATATGGTTTCTAGGAACAAGTTGGCTTCAGATGCTGGAAGTGATGGGAGATTAAAGTCGCCTAGCATGATTATGGGATTATTTTCTGTAGATGAGCTTAGGAATTCCGTTAGGGAATCTAGGCTAGCTGTTTTTTGGTCAGGGGATCTATATATTAGGCAAATTCTACAAATGTTGGTTTTTATAATTAAAGTGTCAATATTGTTGGTTATGGTGGATGGTATTGGTCTTGCGTTTAGTCCCTTTTTTGTCATTATAAGTACTCCTCCTCCTTTCTTGTTAGTTCTATGTGTATGGTTTATATCGTATTCATCGCTATTAAGTTGATTTAAGTATACTGTTACTGTTTCAGTTAGCCATGTTTCTGTTACGCATAACATATCAGGTTTTGAGTCGGTTATTAAATCATTGAATATAGGGAGTTTGTTTTTCATAGAGCGGGCATTTATAAGGATGCAAGTTAGGGAAGTGGTATTATTGATGTAAATTTCCTTTGTTATTTGTGGAGAGTTAGATTGTTTTATTTGTATAAGTCTGTGGTAATTTATTTTTGCTTGGTGGATTGAGTTGGTGTGTCCAATGTGGCTGTGATTTCTAATTGAAGATTGTATTATAGGGATTGGTAAGTGATTTTTAGAAGTTAAGCTTAGTGTTAGGTTAATTAATATTGTCAATAATATACAGCTGTATGTTATTTTTAGTATCATGTTGTTTGAGTGTGACATGTTCAAAAATTGGGTGGTGTTTTTTGTGGATTATGGTGCTAGCAGTTGGTTTGTGTCTAGTAGTAGCAGTAAGAGTTGCAGTAGTTTGTATCTAAGAGTAGCAATAGCAGTTAACAAATATTTGTGACAGTTGTAACTTATACAGAGTAGAAGGTTGGTTGCAACAGTGTAAATACAGACAATAGTTAAAGAATTCCTGGTAACAGTTTGAATCATGTAGTGGTTATAAATGACTTACTGGCAACAGTATAGATCAGGCAGTAGTTAAGAATGACTTATTTATCAGCAGTCTAAAATCAGGCTGTAGTTATAAATCAAGTAATAGTTAAAAGTGACTTACTGGCAACAGTATAAAATCAGAAATGACTTACTGACAACAGTATAACATCTGGCTGTACTTATAGGAGGTGACTACTGTCAACAGTGGAAATCACAGAAATATACAGTGTGAATGTGTTAGCTACAGTATATTGATATAACTCATTAAGTAGTATTGCTTTTGTGTAGTGAAACTGAGTCCAACAATGATAATTAGCTGAACTGAAGGTGGAGTAGTCTAATGTAATTAAACAATAATCTATTAGGAAGCAATGTCAGTTATAGGAATGTTCCGAGTAGGGTATACTTGCCACGTTTGCAGATATTGAAGGAAGGATGATCGTATGCTAGCTCAACCCTAGAGGAGCTCCAGCTGTGGATGATGTCTTAGCTATTCTTTTGATGTCTTAGCTATTCTTTTGATGTCTTAGCTATTCTTTTGATGAAATCAGAGTCATTTTCAATGCATTCCAACAACTCCCAGTCAATCTTTTTTTTGGTCAGGAGATAGGAGTCTTTGAACAAATTTTGCAGACACACTGATAAGGGTAAAGCAGAATTACTTAACACATTTCTGTTCTGTGTTCACAGATGAAGGGCCAGGAACAGGACCTCATAAAACAGCCACAAAAGGGAACAGAAGTGACGGGGATCTCAAATGATTTTCAGAAGGCTCTGTTCATGAGGAACTAGATAAACTAAAACTAGACAAAGCCCTGGGTCCAGATGGGATACATCCAAGCATACTGAGGGAACTTGGGGATGTTCTAGTGGCTCCACTGTCTGACCTTTTCAAAGCCTCTTTGGAGTCGGGAGTGATGCTAGCGGACTGGAGAAAAGCACATATGGTCCCTTTATACAAAAGTGGACATAAGGATGACATTGAGAACTACAGGCCGGTTAGTCTAACCTCTGTGGTTAGTAAATTATTGGAAAGGCTACTAAAAGAGAAAATAGTGAGGTTTTTGGAGTCCAATGTATAGCAGGATGCGAGGCAGCATGGATTCACCAGAGGCAGGTCTTGTCAGACAAATTTGATTGATTTCTTTGACTGGGTGACCAGGGAGATGGACTGAGGGAGAGCCCTGGACATGATGTATTTAGATTTCAGTAAAGCCTTTGACACTGTTCCACACAGATGACTTATAAACAAACTGAGCACCATAGGGATGGACCCTAAAGATACTGTTTGGGTTAGAAATTGGTTGAGTGGGAAATTACAAAGGGTACGAGTAAATGAAGTCACACTGAGGAGGAGGAGGTTATCAGTGGTGTGCCACAGGGATCTGTCCTTGGTCTGATTCAATTTAAAATCTTTGTTAGTGATATTCCGGAAGGACTGTTGAGTAAGGTTTGCTTGTTTGCGGATGATACCAAAATGTGCAATAGAGTAGACACACAGGAAGGAGTCGATAACATGAAGAGTGATCTAGCTTTGACTGGTAGAAAAGCAGTATATAAGCCTATTTAAATAAATAGCTAAGTTTCAAGAATGTTCTAGAGTTTTACAGCTGAAATTTAATGCTAAAAAATGCAGGGTCATGTATTTAGTTTGCAAAAATCCAAAGGAGCTGTACAATGTAAGGGGTGAGGTTTCTGTTCACAAAAGAAGAGATGGACCTGGGCGTAATTGTTCTTGACAATTTTAAAGTAGCTAAACAGGTAGAAAAGGCGATTGCGAAAGCCAGAAGGATGCTTGGGTGTATAGGGAGAGGAATGGCTAGCAGAAAAAAAGGAGGTGATCATGCCTCTGTATAAGTCTCTCGTGCAACCTCATTTGTATAGTGTGCAATTCTGGAGACCGCGCCTTCAAAAGGATATAAACAGGTTGGAGGTGGTACAGAGGGTAGCTACTAAAATGGTTAATGATCTTTGTTATGAAGCATATGAGGACAGACTTAAAGATCTAAATATGCATACTTTAGAGGAAACAAAACTACAAAAAGCAAGCACTCAACAACTGCAAAATCTTAAACTAAAGAAGAGTGACATAAATTGAGCTAACGCTAAAAATAATTTTTGTCGGAAGATCGGCCATGAGGTTTAAAAGCCTCTTGAAGCCGTTACTTCCATTTTAATCAATTTTATTAAAGTCCATTATCTCAGACCCATTCAAGGGCCAAAACAAGGTGGGAAAAAAACCAGTTAGGTGCCACCTTGAAAACATAAATTGATTTAGTAATGAAGAGTTCATCAATTAAAACATTTTGACTTTATCCATTAAAGAAATGTAACTTATCTGATCCATCAGTCATCAGTGGTCATTGGTCGCTGACACAGACACAGTACTGCGTTTCAGGCACACATACACTCAATGCCCTGTCTCAACGCTTAGTTGAACTGCCAAAAAAAATGCCATACAGCATCTCCACCACTCCGAGACACCGGCGCATGCTCATTACAAATCCAAGACAAACAGGAAAGGTTCGGTCATTTAACAACCAGCTGAACCAATAGGCTTCCAGCAAAGATACCTGGGCCAGCAGCGCAAGCTAAATTGAACAAATGGATCCGCTAAAACAGGCATTTGCACACAGTTGTAAAAATTGTTTTGAAAATGTCATTTGGTTTTAATGTCAATTCGTAAAGCTGATAAGGGTGGTGCAACCGTGGTGCAGTCTTACTCTCAATATAGACAACAAATTGTGGAGCAGTTGAACGACAATGCCTATTATACCAAACTTTCTGAAAATCCTTTCATTGCTTTACAATCTCAGATTCATCAATTATTGCAACATGCATTGTCTTCTGCTTGGATTACCAAGCGAGAATTTCAATTTTTGACTGTTAAGCATCCTGTTATTCCCATCATGTATACAGTTCCCAAAATACATAAATCTTTGGAGTGCCCTCCGGGCCGGCCCATAGTGTCTTGTCGTGGGTCTGTATTGGAACCTCTCTCCAAGTTGTGTGATAAATTTTTGCAGCCCTGTGCCCAATCAGTGCCATCATTTTTGAAGGATACATCTCATTTTCTTATGAAACTTCAACAGGTTCAGGGTGCTGTGGATTCTTGGTGGCTAGTTTCATTAGATGTCACTGCAATGTATACTAATATAGATCAGGATCAAGCTTTATCTGTCATTTCTAAGTTGCCGGTTCCTTTACCTGATCGCATCCCTGGTTCCTTTTTTCAGGAACTGTTGCATATGGTGCTTACGCGTAATTATTTTCAATTTGAGAAGCAATTTTACCATCAGATCCAGGGAATTGCGATGGGGGCAACAGTTGCTCCGTCCGTAGCCACATTGTATATGGCTGAATTTGAAGAGTCCCAAATCTACCCGTCGCCTTGGTTCATCAATGTGGCGCTTTGGGTGAGATTTTTGGACGATATTTTTTTTTTATGGACAAGCACTGAATCAGCTCTAAAATCTTTTTTGGAATAGTTAAATTCTTTGAGAGTGAATTTGTCTTTTACAATGTACCACCACTTGACCCAATTGGAATTTCTTGATGTTCTTGTTTATAAACGGCATAATGTTCTTCATACAACATTGTTCCGAAAAGCAGTACAAAGAAACACGCTTCTTACTTTTACTAGCTTTCATCCATTGTCTTTAAAAAAGGGCCTCCCCTATGGTCAATTCCTCCGGCTTCGACGGATTTGTTCTGAATTGGAAGAATTTTTAAAACATGCTCAAGACTTATCGTTTCGGCTTGCCCAACGTGGCTATTCCAGGAAAGTTATCAAGCAAGCCTTTCTGAGGGCGCGATATACTCATCGTGAATGGCTCTTTTCACCATCCGATTTACAGCCTTTGGATGTTTCCAATTCTGCTGACCATGCGCAATTGTTTGTGGGAGTTCTCCCTTATATGTCCCATACTCACCAGGTTAGGAAAATTCTCCTCAAACACTGGCATGTGTTGCAATTACACCCGTGTTTTCAGGGTCGTTTACAAATAGCACATACCAGGGGATCCAATCTCCGGGATATTGTTGGGGTTACTGCCTCCCCTGTAGATAGATGTGTTTTGGGGGGTTCTTTTGATGTGGGTCATTTTTCATGCTCTTCTTGTAATTATTGTTCCCAATCTATAACGGGCAGTGAGTGGGTTGTGCCAAATTCTGGTTTAGTTCATAAAGCTCGGTGGCATACCACTTGTTCCACTTCTTATGTGGTTTATGTTCTGGTCTGCCCTTGTAATCTTTAATACATTGGGTGGACGGTCCGCTCGGTGCAGGTCCGTCTCAGTGAGCATGCTTCTAGGCTTAGGACCAGTACTCTATCAGCTCTGATTGTGCAGCACTGTTTAGATCATCACCATTTTTTTGAAGACCTTACCTGGAGAGTGCTTGACATAGTCCCTGAGAACCCAAGAGGAGGCGACCGGGAGCAATTACTTCAAACTTCGGAACAGCGTTGGATTTTTACTTGGTCCACTGTTGAGTCACTGGGACTTAATAGGAAGTTGGATTGGATCAGTGTTCTTTGACATTAAAACCAAATGACATTTTCAAAACAATTTTTACAACTGTGTTCAAATGCCTGTTTTAGCGGATCCATTTGTTCAATTTAGCTTGCGCTGCTGGCCCAGGTATCTTTGCTGGATGCCTATTGGTTCAGCTGGTTGTTAAATGACCGAACCTTTCCTGTTTGTCTTGGATTTGTAATGAACATGCGCCGGCGTCTCGGAGTGGTGGAGATGCTGTATGGCGGTTTTTTGGCAGTTCAACTAAGCGTTGAGACAGGGCATTGAGTGTATGTGTGCCCAAAACGCAGTACTATGTCTGTGTCAGCGACCAATGACCAATGATCACTGATGGATCAGATAAGTTACATTTCTTTAATGGACAAAGTCAAAATGTTTTAATTGATGAACTCTTCATTACTAAGTCAATTTATGTTTTCAAGGTGGCACCTGTGTTTTTTTTCCCACCTTGTTTTGGCCCTTGAATGGGTCTGAGATAATGGACTTTAATAAAATTGATTAAAATGGAGGCTTCGAGAGGCTTTTAAACCTCATGGCCGATCTTCCGACAAAAATTATTTTTAGCGTTAGCTCAATTTATGTCACTCTTCTTTAGTTTAAGAGAATACTTTAGAGGAAAGGCAGGATATTTATTTATTTATTTATTTAACAGGTTTTATATACCACTCTATCCTTTAATCAGAGCGGTTTACAAGATATATAGTCTAACTCTAAACATTGGTATAACTAACGCTTAATTTCAATAAACATAGGATTGCATAGAGGGTATGGAAGCACATTGGGAGGGGAGGGAACACTAGTGATTGAAACTTCTAGATTAGAAACGAGGGGGGGTTATTTACAGTGGAAGCTATTTGCAAAGGGAAGAATGCTGGAAGGGATGCTGAAGGGGTTCCAGGGACCTTATTTACAAATAAGTGAGCTATATACACTGAGGGAGTAGGTAGGAGTAAGGGTTTATTACTGAAGGTAGGAGGAAGAGTGGGTAGATTATGTGATGGCCCCGTAGTAATCGGTGAATAGGAGGGTCTTTAGCTTTGCCTTGAAATCCTTGACATCTGTAATAGTTCTGACGTCTTGGGGGAAGGTGTTCCAGAGGGAGGGTGCTGCAAGGGACAGTGCCCTCTTGGATGTTGAGTTCATAGTTTTGCAGTATGAGGCCGGTGTCTGGATGATGTCCATCATTGGTCTTCATCTGGGTCTAGTGTCAGTTTTGATTTTGATCAAGTCATTGAGGGTATCAGGTGCCTGATTTTGCTGGATTTTGAAGAGGATGAGGACTGTTTTGAATTTGATTCTTAGTGTGATTGGGAGCCAGTGCAGTTGGCACAGGATAGGGGTGATGTGGTGGTGTTTTGCAAATCCTGTGAGGATGCATGCTGCAGTGTTTTGTAGCATCTGTAGGGGACGAGTAGTTGAGGCAGGCAATCCAAGGAGAATGGAGTTGCAATAATCCAGTATGGCTGTTATTATTGCTTGACAGACTGTCCTGAAGTGGTCTTGGCTTAATATGGGCTTTAGTCTTCGAATGATTGCCAACTTGTGGTAAGCATTCTTAGTAGTTCTGGTGATGTGGGAGTGGAAGTTCAGGTTCTTATCTAAAATTATTCCCAGGTACTTCTATCTCTTCTTTGACTGGGATACGAGTCATTGGCAAGATCAATGTGCTGAGGAGGAGAGAAGTTGTTGTTGCGTGAGACGAAAAGAGCTTCTGTTTTTTTGTAGTTGATCTTGAGGTTATTGTTGGATAGCCATCAGGATAAATCGAGGAGGAAGTTGGTTATAGGTGTGTAGTCAGACTTGTCTAAGTTGATTTGGGTGTAGATCATGATGTCATCAGCATATAGCGTGTATTGAATGCCGTGTTGCGCGATGACTTTGCAGATAAGTTGGACATAGAGGTTGAAGAGCAGGGCAGATAAGGAGGATCCTTGAGGTACTCCTTGAGTTAATGGAAATGGAGATGAAGTAGCACCGATCTTGATTTGTTGTTATCTTCCATTGAAGTATGAGTCAAACCATTTGAGTGTGGTATTACAAAGTCCAATGGCCTCTAGTCTTTTGAGGAGGATGGGGTGGGATACAGTGTCGAATGCAGCAGCTATATTGACAAAGATGAGGAGGAAGCCCATTTTAATGTTGTTCAGACCTTTGATGAGGGGCAATATGAGAGAGACATTTAAATTACTCCAAGGCATAAATGCACAGGAGGGTCTCTCAATTGAAGGCAAGCTCTGCGACGAGGGAAATAGGATGAGAGTGAAAGGGCATAGTCTCAGGAGTAATATGTGGAAATATTTCTTAATGGAAAGAGTAATATGTACTTGGAATAGTCTCCCAATAGAGGTGGTGGACTCGAGGACAGTAACTGAATTCAAAAAAGCATCTTCTTAAGAAAGACCTCAATTTCATCTGTCAATAAAGCATTAAGCACGCCTTTCCATGGCCAATCAACAGGTGAGATCTGTCGACTGCACTGACATGTGCTCAGACTACAGTCTCGTCAGCTCTTCTTTAAAATTGTGTCTAAACTTCCCCCTCTCCATCTCCCTACACACCTCCAACTCCATCAGCCTACCCTGGATCACTGCCTTGAAAGCATCCGAAGTTGCGTTCAAAGGCACCTCCCGCATATTATTCAGCAAAAGGTATTTCCCAATAGCCTGATCCACCTGTTCTATGACTCCCTATCTAGTAGCCAGGAAGTGTTTCGTTTCCAGGATTTCCCCCCTTGCCTCCACGGTGGCCAGTTCCCAAATGGAGGTGTACCAGGACATGATCCATCCATACAATGCTGCCAATGCTGCAAGATCCCACTGAAGGCCATAAGGTCGGAGGAAATAATCCAACCTGGAGTAGGGGTTTTTGACAGATGAGAAGCACGTATAATGCTGTACTCCTGAATTTTTTACCTCCAGATATCAACCAAATTGTATAATCGTCCAAGAGGGCCCAAGGAGCCTCTCCTACGTGACTCAGCCTGCATCCCAGCCAAAGATATGTCCGGCCCACAGTTTGTTACAGTATTAAAATCCCCTCCATACAACACAAGCAGGGCAGTCCACCCCACAATCTTCACAAACATTTCTTGCAAGAAGGGAAGCTGTCCTTTTTTGAGAGCATATAAGTTTACTACACAAAAGATACACCCGGGAATTGTATCTCGAGAACCAAGGCCCTGCCCTGGTTGTCAAAGAATGTTGTAAGAGTGGGCCTTTCACAGAAGGATGCAATTCCAGCATTCTTAGACTTACCATGGGAATGGAACATCTCCACCGCCGAGATGGGCTATAACTTACCATTGTCCAGAACTGTTAGGTGGATCTCCTGCAGCATATATACATCAGTTGAGTACTGTGGTACTGCAGAGCCTATGCAAACAGAAAAAAAGGTTTTAAATCCAGAAAAAAGATTCCAACACCAGATGCGACATTACGAGGAGCCAGATAGGGGGAGCAAGAGAGACCTTCCAGGGCCTAGAGAACTGCACCCCAGAGCTGGTGATGTAATGCCGACCAACAGCCAATCCAGAAAAGGGGGAGTTCCTTCTAAGAAAGGCTGGGAAGTTGAAAAGGAGGAAGTAGGACAAGCAAGAGAGGCAGAGGCAGAAGCCGAAGAAGAAAAGGAGTCTTGGCAAAGAGACCAGAGAGGAAGGAGTTCCTGGCAAGAAGACACAGTGAGTCCGGTGCAGCCGAATACCAGGAGTTCTTGGCAAAGAGACACTGGAAAGAAAGGTACCAGGAGAGAAACAAAGATCAGAGTTTTATATGAGGAACCGGTACCAGCAGATGCAGGACACTGTGGAAGTTACCAGAGAGATGATGAAGTCATTGCTATAAGGGGTAACACTCTTCATTCGAGGAGCAAAAGGTGTGGGTGTGAAAGAGTGGTAACTCCACCCGAAGGCCAGCTGAACAGTGGGAAGCCTACTACTCGAGTAAGGCTGAATTGCAGCAGGACTAGGCCTCAAGACTCAGCTAACTGGGATAGGCCCAGAGAACAAGGTAAACCACATTTTTATTCTAATAAGCGTTATAACTTGCTGACACAGGGAGCACAAGGAATAGAGGTGTGCACTCCTTACCAAGCTGTCTGTAAGACAAGACACAAGCTTTTATCAAAAGAAAGACTGTTTCATACAAGGCACCAAGACAAAGGAAGATACTTTAATAGCAAGCATTCACATGACCAAAGCCCAGACCTAGGCCCAGAACACTGGAGGCTAGTGCAAGCGGTATATGAAAAGCCTCAACGTATTCCACAAGAATATACTGATACAGAGTCACAGTTATCAGACCCACAGCCTATGCAGGTGGAATTCAATGAGGACCCTCCTGAGATAGCCATGGATTGCAGCTACTGTCAGGCAGGAAGCCTAGAGTCTCTGCCTGAGGTGTAAAGCAGGGCTCAGTAGCAAAGCCTGTGTGTTTTATTTGTATAAGGTCCTGTGAAGTAACAGTAGACAAAGCAATATCGGAATATGTTTTCTTTTCTGCCTGAAGCAAGGTTTTCTTTATGTTGATGTAGACTCCACTATTTGAACCATTGTACATTAGGGGAAATAAAAAGCCTTTCTTTCCCTACACTCGGACTTTGTGTTCACTTGAAGTTTGGTACACGGTAGGTCCTGGGAACAGATACCCAGACCCCGCATACAAGGACCAAACTCAAAAATAGAAAAATAATTTATGTCCACCCGACCTGCCTTAACCACCCTTGGCCACTAGGGCGGCGGTGCAACATGAAAATGGCGTAGTTGTTGGATATTTTGTTGGAGCCTACGTCCACCATGAAGAGAGGAAGCTTGAGCTACAGATTTCAAGAGAAAAAAATATATAAACCCCAGTTGGAATACAAAACCCGAACGGATTGTTTAAGGAAACCGGATTGGAAAAAAAACCCGGAGTGGAGCAGCTTAAATCCGGAGTGGAGTGGAGAAAAATCCTGAAAAGGAGAAATCCTGTGCCCAACTGTCGGCGTGGAGAATCGCGGAGTACGACAGCAACGAATACTGTTCCAGAGCTGATTTTACCCTACCATCAGGTAAAATGTAAATATACCTGAATAAGTGTAGGATGCCAGGGAGAGTATAGGAAAAAAAAAAAAAGAGAGAAAAAGGAAAGGAAAAACTGTTAGAAGAGCCACACTTGGTTGTGTTTTTTTTGTTGTGTTTCCTTGCTACAGATTCGCCATGGAACCCAAAGAATTGTGTGCATGGATGGCTCATCAATTCGATAAGCAGGCAGAACTGGCGCTGCAAAATCAAGCACAAGCATTGAGAGCCATGCAGGACCAGCAGTCACCCATTCTGCAGACAATGGACAAGTGGCTAACCCAGCAGAGGGAAGAGATGGCGAAGGTGAAAGCTGAGCAGTTGCAAGCAACTGGACTGTATAATACGGAGCTTGGACAATGGTCATGCAGTGATCTAACGGTGGGAAAATTAAGCCCCAATGATAACCTTGATGATTTCTTGGATTCCTTTAGTAGGATAGCAGTCAGCTCGGTGGCCGACTGAACAATGGGCTGTCAGACTAGCCGTGTCCCTGACAGGGGAGGCTCTGGCCGCCTACCGGTCAATGCCTCCGTCATTAGCAGATAATTACGATGAAGTAGTGATGGCAATCAGAGATCGCCTAGGCCTCACCCCATTGGCATATAAAAAAAATGTTTAGGGCCACTATCCTTAGCCCAGACGAAACACCAAAAGCCTTGGGGCATAGAATAAAAAGCCTGGCGTATAAGTGGCTACTGCCGGAAAAAAAAAATATGGAAACTCTGATGGACGCCATAATATTGGAGCAATTCCTAGACGCAGTGCCGAGTAGGGTACAGAATTTTTTAATCCTCCAAAATTGCTGTACCACTACCGAAGCAATAGCCCTGATGGAGAGATATCTAGAAGCAGAGAGAGTGACCCAGCCAAAGATAGGGGTTCCCAAACCGAATATAGGGATGGAAGCTCGAAGGGTAGGTAGTCCTTCCAGACCTATGTATAGCCCTAGGAGTGGTAATGACCCTAAGGATATTGAAACAGTGAAAAGATGTTTTTCCTGTGGTAAGAGAGGACATGTAAAAAAGGAATGTTATTCTCGCATTGCACTAGTGGGAGAAGTCCCAAAGACAATGAGAGAGGGCTTTGTATTGAAAGTGAAAATACATGGAGTTAACGCAAAGGCACTTCTGGATTCAGGAGCGGACCAATCCATGATCTCTAAACGGCTATGGTTTATGATCCGAAGCCAAGGATGGTCAGTCCCTGAATGTCCAGAAGCGCAAGTTAAAATAAAGTGTATTCACGGATCAGCTACGAGCTACCCCGTGTATAAACTTTGCGTAAAAGGATTAGGAATAAAAAAGGAAATGTTGGTGGCCGTGGTCCCAAGGCTGCCACAAGAGTTGGTATTGGGTCGCGACTGGCCACAATTTCGAAGGAGTCTGAGAGAGGGTTAATCTCCTCAGAAAGTCCCAAATTCCACCTGTAGTGGGCATGAGTCCATAGGTAACTCGAAGGCACAGCCAACTAGCTCAAAGACAGGCGCTAATCCAAGAGAGGCTTTAGTTTCTACCAGATCCCAGACCCAAGGGGGGGAAGAGCCTTCATGTTCTACAGACACTACTTTTGGGGTTCTACCCGCGCATGAAGACCTAATTGAGGAACCCGTGGGGAGAGGACGGAAAGCTAAAGCAGAGCGAAGGAGGGAGCGGAGATGCCGCTCGCGAGGCTGGGCAGAATTGGAAGCTGGAGAGGGGATGCCCTGGGTACCAGCGGATTTAATGGAGAAGTTTCCCTCCTTTAAAAGGGAGCAAGCGACAGACCCGGTATTAGCTCACGCCTTTGAGCAAGCCCAAGAAGAAAGAAGTGTCTTCCCCAGGTTTATTATGGAGGAGGAGATACTCTACCGAGAGAGTAAGTACCCGCGAACGGGGTCTCTGCGGAAACAATTGGTAGTGCCAAACACATTTAAATCACTGGTCCTACGGTTGGCCCACGACCATCCCGTAGGGGGCCATAAGGGAATGCTGGGAACCCTTGACCAGATTTTGGCCTGCTTTTACTGGCCAGGAGTATTTCGATAAGCAACTCGTTTTTGCGAGTCCTGTGCGTCGTGTCAAAGAGTGGCTCCGCACAAACCCCCTGCAGTACCCTTGGTACCAATGCCCATGATTTCCGATCCAGTGAGACGATTAGCCATGGACATAATGGGTCCCCTCATCAAAACACCTAGAGGATACCAATATATGCTGGTAATCATTGACCAGGCCACCCGTTTCCCATGGGCGATCCCTCTAAGAAATATTTCGGCAAAAGCAATCGCCGGGGAACTTGTTAAACTATTCTGTGAGATCGGATTCCTGCAGGAGGTCCTGACCGATAGAGGCAGCAATTTCCTGTCCAAATACCTTGCTCAGGTTTGGGACGCCTTTGGCATCCACCACAAGAAAACCGCAGCCTACCATCCCCAGTGTAATGGCCTGGTGGAGCGCTTGAATCAAAGCATAAAACAGATGCTCCGGCATGCATTGGGTGGACAAATGGCCGAGTGGGATACTATGCTACCATTTGTCTTGTACACTTGCAGGGAAAGAAGACAGAAGTCCTTGGGCACTTCACCTTACGAGCTTCTGTATGGAAGACCCCCCAGAGGCCTATTAGACGTCTTAAAGGAGCAATGGGTGGAGCCCGTAGAGACGAAAATAGGGGTGCCTCTATTCCTAAAGAATCTAAGAGCACGCCTAGAACGAACCTCCCGGGTGGCGAGTGAGAATTTGGAGGAGAGTCAACTAAAACAGAAGAGGTATTACGATCAGCGGACAAAGCCTAGACAGTTAAAAGCAGGAGAAAAAGTGATGGTCCTGGTATCAGGAGCAACCCCAAAATTTGAGGCTCGGTGGAGGGGACCTCATGTGGTAGTTAAGCCTAAGGGACCCACCTCTTACGAGGTACAGGATACCAAAGGACACACACAAATTTACCATATTAATGCTCTTCGGTCCTGGCATGACCAATCGGTTTTACTAGCGTCAGTAGCCAACACATATCACCCAGAAGAGATAGTAGTGGATAACAGGCGGAAGACATATGGTACCAGCGACTTCCATTGCAACACCGCTGCCATGTCACGTATTCCATGCTGTGTGAAGGGGGCTTCACCAGCCCGTCATATTTTAAGAGGGGGGATATGTGGTACTGCAGAGCCTATGCAAACAGAAAAAAAGGTTTTAAATCCAGAAAACCAGATGCGACATTACGAGGAGCCAGATAGGGGGAGCAAGAGAGACCTTCCAGGGCCTAGAGAACCGCACCCCAGAGCTGGTGATGTAATGCCGACCAACAGCCAATCCAGGAAAGGGGGAGTTCCTTCTAAGAAAGGCTGGGAAGTTGAAAAGGAGGAAGTAGGACAAGCAAGAGAGGCAGAGGCAGAGGCGGAGGCAGAAGCCGAAGAAGAAAAGGAGTCTTGGCAAAGAGACCAGAGAGGAAGGAGTTCCTGGCAAGAAGACAGTGAGTCCGGTGCAGCCGAATACCATGAGTTCTTGGCAAAGAGACACTGGAAAGAAAGGTACCAGGAGAGAAACAAAGGTCAGAATTTTATATGAGGAACCGGTACCAGCAGATGCAGGACACTGTGGAAGTTACCAGAGAGATGAAGTCATTGCTATAAGGGGTAACACTCTTCATTCGAGGAGCAAAAGGTGTGGGTGTGAAAGAGTGGTAACTCCACCCGAAGGCCAGCTGAACAGTGGGAAGCCTACTACTCGAGTAAGGCTGAATTGCAGCAGGACTAGGCCTCAAGACTCAGCTAACTGGGATAGGCCCAGAGAACAAGGTAAACCACATTTTTATTCTAATAAGCGTTATAACTTGCTGACACAGGGAGCACAAGGACCAGAGGAGTGCACTCCTTACCAAGCTGTCTGTAAGACAAGACACAAGCTTTTATCAAAAGAAAGACTGTTTCATACAAGGCACCAAGACAAAGGAAGATACTTTAATAGCAAGCATTCACATGACCAAAGCCCAGACCTAGGCCCAGAACACTGGAGGCTAGTGCAAGCGGTATATGAAAAGCCTCAACGTATTCCACAAGAATATACTGATACAGAGTCACAGTTATCAGACCCACAGCCTATGCAGGTGGAATTCAATGAGGACCCTCCTGAGATAGCCATGGATTGCAGCTACTGTCAGGCAGGAAGCCTAGAGTCTCTGCCTGAGGTGTAAAGCAGGGCTCAGTAGCAAAGCCTGTGTGTTTTATTTGTATAAGGTCCTGTGAAGTAACAGTAGACAAAGCAATATCGGAATATGTTTTCTTTTCTGCCTGAAGCAAGGTTTTCTTTATGTTGATGTAGACTCCACTATTTGAACCATTGTACATTAGGGGAAATAAAAAGCCTTTCTTTCCCTACACTCGGACTTTGTGTTCACTTGAAGTTTGGTACACGGTAGGTCCTGGGAACAGATACCCAGACCCCGCATACAAGGACCAAACTCAAAAATAGAAAAATAATTCATGTCCATCCGACCTGCCTTAACCACCCTTGGCCACTAGGGCGGCGGTGTGACAGTACCTAAACAGTTCCCGCAAGACCAAGTTCCTTCTGCGGGGCATCTGCAAACCCCATACCTTGATAGAAGAAAACCTTATACCTGTACATACTACATTTACAATGAGCACAATCTTCTATCAGCCACACACATCCAAAACACACCCTGAGACCCATACCACCACCCCCAACACTCCATTCCACCCTCCCACCCACTGCCCCACCCATCTCCCCCACCTGATAAGTTCACTCCTGAGACAAAACAATAAAACATCCAAGTAAGTATAGAAAAGGACACAAATCCTAACCCATTCAGGTTCACAAGGAGGATACCCTGCAGGTAGGGTCATCGATTTGACCCCAGAAAAACCAGGAGGGAACTCCAGTGGCAAATTAGGTGGTCTTCCCTCACCACTCTGACTTACCACCTGGGCATAAAAAAGATGATATCATCCTCCTGTCAGAGACCATCACCACCACTACAGGACCCTGATTGCTGAAACACCAGAGTAACCCCTCTCACCTTCCGCCCTCCCAGTCTAAACATAGCCATCTCATTCACATTAGTCCCACAGAGCCAAAATAGTCCATGGGGCAATAGCCTGGATAACCATCTGGCTAGAATAGTGAGGCCAGTCCATCCATGTTGTGGTAACTCTGTTCCTTATCAGTATATGCAAAGGCGTCAAACACCCAGCTACCCATTGATGCATGAGATCAGGAGAAGTGTGCAGTGCCTTGGCTTTTCAGGCACCAGAATGGATAAATGCCTTGAGGAGTAGATTAGTGTCAAACAGCAGATCCTCCAGGAAGTGTAACTTAAGGAACTTCTTCACCTCCTTAAGTGCTGTAAAAACAGTCTCCCCTTACCAAGTCACATGCGCTTTGGCCAGGTATAACAAAGCTTGCAGAATATCATGGGTGAACAATCTCTTTTTCATTTCCTTAAATGTTTGCCACTGCAAGTTAAGTTTGGCACTGTAATCCAGAAAGAAGAATACTTTGTAGTCTTTATGTATGTAGTCCCCATCTAGCATGCATGCCACATAGTTTAAGAGCTTGACCAGGATGGGTCGCGGTCTGGCTCCGTAGGTCAGTGGACCACATTATCTGGAAATAGTGGGTCTCAAAAAAGCTCCCCCAGGAGTTACTCAACAAAGTCTTCCAGTGCATGCCCATCACCTCCTTCTGGGATCCCCAGAATTCCAACATCTAGATTGATTCTCCAAATCATCGATCATAGCCACCAGTTTATTCAGTATCAAAGTGTGCATAGAAGAGTCCTATTTCAGCACTAACAAGTCATCTTCAGTACCACCAATACTTACTTCTGCCCTTTCAATTCTACCAACCACTACCTGGAGTTCAGCGCGGTCCTCCCTTAGCTCTACCTGTATAGTCCCAATTTCCTCAGATAATTCTCCATTACACACCTTAATGGCTGCCAAGATTCTATCTGCAGAGGATTTCTTTGTGGGCATGATAGTAGGTCTGAAAAAGATGGTGTGGCTAGCATACCATCAATGTGCTGCAGGCCCTCAGCCAATAATGTTCTGCCTCAATCTTGACAGGTAAGGCACTCTGCTATCACCTGTTATCTAGACGCTTTTGCTGTTTTTGGGGTGGACCCACCTGACTTCACCAACTTTCTGTGCTCCAGTTTTGTAACCATGGCTGCCCCTGATCTCAATGGAGAGAGAAGGCTTGTGGGGTGGTTCAAAAATCAACCTGGTTCACGTGAGTGAGGAGAGTACATTCTCACTCTACACCACCATCACATGACCCCTTCATGTGAATTGTAATGTTTTTGTCATTGAATTGTATTTGTTTTGTGTAACCTGCCAGGAAAATTGTGATGGGTGGGGTAATTTAAATAAACAAATACATACATATTGGGGCTCGTTATTTAAAAGTCACACCACATAAAATTTAGCAGTGTCTCAAAACATTGGGGTATCCAGTGGTCCTATCCATTTAGATAGAAAAACTGAATATCCAGTGATAACTTTGAATGGATAAATTATCCATTCATAGTTAAACCTGCTATATTAATTCCAGGATTGGGCAGATAAATTTATCTGTTCAGTATTTGAATGTTGCTGCAAAATAGATAAATCTGGAACAACCCTGGCTCTGCCTCTATTTGTACATCTAATAGTTTGCAATATATTGAGTTATATAGCCAAAGGATGAACTTTCCCTCCTACCTGTCTATCTCCTGGCCAATGGTAGCCGCACTCCTCAGGCCATAGGCACATCATAAGGACTCAGTGTGGAGCCTGTGATCCGGTGCAGTCACCTGACCTCTCACAAAGAGGGAACATGTGCAAAGGACAGAGCCACATTCTAAGATCTGGAAGCAAAGATCAACGATTTCCACTGTCTGGACCTGCTCACTTCAGCTTTTGGTGGGACAGGGACACTTAGGTAACATGGGAACCAGGAGGAATTTCCCTTCTTGTGGCACTAACACTGGCCATATTCTGGAGTGTTATAAAACTGAGGAAACTAGAAAAATTAAGTATAGAACATTAGTCTTAAGACTGATAGAATAAAAAACAAAACAAAACATGACCTTTCTATGTACAGGAATCAAATCCCAAATGAACGTGTCATTCAGATATATGCTCCTTGCTCATCGGGATATTCATGTCAAACAAGCAGAAACCTAAAGTAAGTGATGGGATTAGACTTTTTCTTTACTTCATACCAGAACCCAAATTAATCTTCTGCAATATGAGTATGTTTAGATACAATATGAACAGCTTTTATAGTGAATGTGTGAATCATTTCCTTTTTGATAATATCCTGAGTCTTTCTAATGATTTTAGATAAATAACACAATGCAGTTTGATGTCTGCCTCATCTCCTTAATCTAAATTGAACATGTACATTTTGCTTTGCAGCGACTGTTTGCCTCTGGACATGAGTTCTGAATCCTCCTATATGAAATTTAGGGCTGCTTTGAAAGCGTATTATTTTACACTGGCATTTCCAGAAATGTAACCTGTCCTCCTATATAATCCATCATTTATGGTCAGCTGATCTTCCCAAAGCTTTTTATTTGGTTTTGTCCAAGATCCTTATGTATCTTAAATACTGAGAAGGTTGTATGTTCCTATTCTGTTTGGTTTGTCTTTCCTCTCCGCTTACTATATTCTGTAAACAGCTTAAATATTTCTCCAATTTGATTTAGCAACATAGAAATGTGACAACAAAGGCAATATAATCTATGCAGTCTGCCTTTCGATACCAACTACTATAGTCCATTTTTTTCCTTTCGAGATCTTCTGTGTTTATCCCATGCTTTTATTTAAATTTACCTACAGTTCTTGTCTCTACTCCCTTGACTGACAGACTGCCCCGTGCATATACCACTCTTTCCATAAAGAACCTCTTTCTGCATATTACTCCTGAGTCTACCCGCTTTCACTTTCATCCTATGCCCCCTCATTGCAGAGCTTTCTTTCAGTTGAAAGAGGCTCTCTTCCTCTGCATTTACGTCATGGAGATATTTAAACATCTCTTATCAATTCTCCTCTCTCCCACCTTTCCTTCATTGTATAAAGACATTTAAATCTGTCCCCATATGCCTTATAACGGATCATTTTGGTAGCCACTCTGTGCATTGACTTCACCCTCTTTATATCTTTTTGAAAATATGGCCTCCAGAATTGCACACAATACTCCAAATGGGGTCTCACCATAGACTTATATAGAGACACCAACATCTCCTTCTTTCTGCTAGCCATTCCTCTCCCTATGCACTAAAGCATCCTTCTGGTTTTCACTGTTGCCATTTCTACCTGTTTAGCCATCTTAAGATCATCAGAAACTATCTTGCCCAGGTGACGCTCTTTTTTTGTCGCAGGAGTATTTCACCCCTATACTGTACCACTCCCTTGGATTTTTGAAGCCCAAATGCATGGCCCTGCATTTGTTTTGTATTGACTACTTCATTGTTAGGTACATTGTTATAACTAGTACTAGAATTAAGACACATCCCATGTACCTAAATTTACAATAGATTTAAAAAATATATAGGAGTGGCCTAGTGGTTAGGACAAGGTACTTCAGGCCGGAGGGCCAGGGGTTCAAGCCCCACCTGGGGACAGCAATCTCAGGCTGGAGGGACTGGGATTTCTAGTCCTATAGGCACTCCTTGTGGTCTTGGGCAAGCCACTTAACCCTCCATTGCCCATGTTCCCTGTAAGTATTAGCATATGTGTGTCATATCCCCTTGTGTTAAATGTATCTCACAATTGACCACTTTGACCCAGTGAAAAGCGGGATATAAATACAGCTAAATAAATATTTTTATTAATCCACAGGTGAAGTGCTGAATGTTTGAATCCAGTAAATATGATCAGAACTGATAGTACAGATGACTTTAAAAAATAGTTTTTTAAACTTGAACTTTATTGAAATTTTCAACCTCAACTTATGCCAACAATTGCAGTTACAGTAGGCATTTACATGTACATGAATCCCCTCCCTTCATTGTACTTTGACAAGTTTCTGGAATATAGAGATATGATTGATTATACCTAGATGTTTCCATTTCTTGCTTCTTTAGGTGATCAATAAGCCACTGATTTGCTGATTAGCTTCCACCAGATAGTTCAGTGACCCAGACTGGCCACTACCAGAGACAGGTGCTGGGATCAATGGACCATTGGAAGCTCATATTCTTTTTTTATTATGTATAAAAGGGTCCCCTTTTCATTTGAAAGTGTAAAACATTTTCTGTTGGGGCAATGTCTGCAAATGGTTTAATTCTGTGCAGATTCTGACATTAATGATCTTTACTCCTAGCTAGGGGATGTGGACTATGATCTCAATCTCTGAAATGTACTACTAATACTTACCAGAGTATTACATTCAACCAAAGAAACCTTCCTTCTGGACTTCTCAGGGTGTAACGTGTAAGCAACATATCAATGTTTAGGATTGTTTTTTAACCAAACCTATTCGTCCCAAAATGATGGGAAATGTTTCTGTCTTTTTCTGCCACTTTTTTTGGTCTCTGACTACATTTCTTGGTAGCTGGGGATCTTCTCCCTTTAATTGCTTGGAACTGACCCCTCTGTTATACAACTTTCTGATATCTTTCTCCTTCACCACTATGTCTGGTTTCCCTGCATCCAGCTTTTAATTATTTGAAATGGGGAAAAAACTGCTTTATTATATCTTTGGTGTAGTCCACAAGCTCAATCCACAAGTTCAAAAATCTTTAGAAAAAGGTTGTGCTTTTGATGAATTTTCCTTGATAACCAAATGCTTCTGGTATAGATCATATACAGTCCCTTGATCTTGATTTAGTTCTGCCATAATTACTGAAAGCCTAAGATATCCTTGTGTGCTGTTTTTTGCACAGATTATGAATTCATTATTTTGCTTTGCCTGATAGAATCACAGCAGCTCATTAACCCTGAAAGTAAAACTTTGTGCATAGAGTACTATAAGGCAAGATTTGAAATTCAGTGTGGGGATGGAGCTGGACCTGCACTAAAACACATGGAGTAACGGCTGACATGTCCCCATGTACGAAGGGTGTCCGATATTAAAGGTACAGGCAAAAGTTACATTAACATTTGTTATTAAATAAATTATTCAATATATCCCACCAAAAACTACATACTTTTGTTTACTTCTCCACATAATTGCCGTAAACATTGAGGCATTTAT
Source organism: Ichthyophis bannanicus (assembly GCA_033557465.1). NCBI lineage: Eukaryota > Metazoa > Chordata > Amphibia > Gymnophiona > Ichthyophiidae > Ichthyophis > Ichthyophis bannanicus. The sequence goes on along the minus strand of CM066048.1, from coordinate 111,632,924 downwards.
CCCAGTGTGACACTAGTTTAAACTTCCCTTCATGGTACAGTTGCTTGTCAAGTTGCTTGAAGTAGTCCATCGGAGAGCATTTTCGGCACCCAGTGAGACGACACCTTGCGGAAGTTGAGATTGCATATGATTTCATGAACAGAACTGTTAGGAATGCTAGTCATTTAAGCAATTTCACGAACTTTAATGCGACGATCCTCCCTAATCAGACGTTCAACAACTGCACAGTTGTCATCCGTGTGTTAGGTCTGCCTCTTTTCTTTTCCGGATCATCATTCAACTCCGTTCGACCATCTTTAAACTTGTTACACCAGACGCTGGACTTCTTTTAGGCTTAAAATGTTTGGGCCACACACGCCCTCTAATCTGCGACGAATTTCGCTCTGATTAACTCCTTCGGCTTGCAAAAATCTGATAACTCCACGCACCTCAAACTAGCACTCTGAGTATGAATTAAAGACACCCACACTAGCCACCCTGTGATCTAAAGATGCTCTGCTCCGAACAACTGATGGGCCCTTTTACTAAAGGGCGCTAAGGTGTTGCACTAACATGGCAAAAGCATCAAAAGGTGCTAGCAGAAAAAAAGGAGGTGATAGTGCCTATGTATAAGTCTTTGATGCGACCTCATTTGGAGTATAGTGTGCAATTCTGGAGACCGCACCTTCAAAAGGATGTGAACAGAATGGAGTTGGTGCATGGGGTGGCTACTAAAATGGTTAGTGGTCTTCATTATAAAGCATATGAGGACAGACTTAAGGATCTTAATATGTACACCTTAGAGGAAAGGCGGGATAGAGGTGATATGATTGAGATGTTTAAATACCTCCGTGGCATAAATGTTCAGGGAGAGAGCCTCTTTCAATTGAAAGCAAGTTCTGCTACGAGGGGACATGGGATGAGGGTGAAGGGGGAAAGATTCAGGAGTGATATGCGGAAATATTTTTTTTACAGAAAGAGTAGTGGATCCGTGGAATAGTCTCCCAGTGGAGGTGGTAGAGATGAGGACAGTAACTGAATTCAAAAAAGCATGGGACAAACACAGAGGATCTCTAAAGGTAAAAAGGGGACTGTTGCAGTTGTTGATATGGAAGGACAGACTAGATAGGCCATGTGGTCTTTTTCTGTCATCATGTTTCTATGTTTCTAATACCACTATGTTGACTGTTGAGGGCGAGGAAAGCATTTCCCTTGGCAGTTAACACTGAGCCTTGTCCCTTAGCACATTCCACATTAGCGTGGGTGCACTTAACTCCACCTAGTGAGGCTGTTAGCACGGGATTTTTAGCATGGTAACAATTTTAGCATATGTAATGATTGCTGCAGCACGCTTAGCGTATGCTAAACCCTGCAGCAACCATTACTAGCACATAAAACCCACGCAAAAGCCAAAATAGAGGACGTTTCTATGTTCTGCTCTTTTTTTCAGAATAGACTGCCATCTATGAAATAATATATGGTTTAGTACACTGGGCTCTCGATTGGATTTCAAAATGACACCCTCTGGCTTAGAAATTAGGACTGCATTTTTAAACTGCACTTTTCCAGTTTTGGCGTTGTATTAATGGCATTGATGAAGATGTCGGGCTAAAATATATTCTGTTAAGATTTCAGGAAATCTTGATATTGATAACCAGAAATGCAGGGTTTCATAATGTTTTAATGTAGCCCCTCCCCCTTAAGGAGTCGTGGCAAGACTCTTAGGATAGTACTAAAGATGTTATAATGTCATATCATGGCCAAGAGGTTACTTGGGTATCTGGTACTCACACTGGTGGGCATTTCCAGAGTTCACTAACTTCCTCTTATCTTCTTCCACAGTGCAGAGGAGTGAAGTATAAATCTAACAGGGATAAACCCTACTAATGTGAGATTACAGATTTTGTGGAATGGTAAAAGCTCTGCATTTAATGAATAATACTTTGCCTTCATATATGGAATTTTTAGTAAAATTTACTAAGCTCTAAAATAAATAGCTAAATAAGTTTTACAAAATGGAGCACTCCAACAATTTTCATGGCTCATTAAAATTTAGGAATAAAGAAAGTGTTTTACACTATCTAAATGACTATTTCTCATTTACTGGAATCTCAGTTTCTTCCCTTTGAAACATTCTCTCTCAGCAATTACAGGTAAATGAAATATATTCAAACAACTTTTGGTTTTGTTTTCTTACTTCTAGTTCAATTAATTTCCCATTAATAAATTTAATTTCCCTTTATTCAGGAATTGTATACTCTCCCTTTAATAAGGAAGTCCCCTTATTTCTCTCAGTACTCAATATTCTACTCAAATTAATGTGGTATGAAATAATTCCTTTTAGAAAACAGGTATTCTAGTTCAAGTAGCCACTGTCTGCTGGGGGCTAATTACAGCACTTTTCTTCCTCAGGCCGTCTCCTACAGCACACAGACCCTGGTGCTGCTTTAAAAGTTCTACATTGCCCGAACACAGCAGAATGAATGTCCTCCACTGAAGCTTTATCATAGCTTTAGTTGATACATCTTTAGTTCTTTTGAGAAAGCTCAACACAACTTTCCATTAAGATTCTCAAACAGCCATAGGAAAGGCGGTATCTTCTTTCCCTATGTCCATCACCAAATATAATTTCCTGGCTCAAATTCAGTCAGAAAATTCCCAAAAGAGCTATCAAGGGCTAATCTCTTTCTCACCACCAAAGACTCTTCCACATGAACTCTGTGTTGGACACACAGAACTCAACCGGGAAGCTTAGAGTTACCAATTCCCCTCTCTTCTCTTCCAATTTCTATGACAATCACCATTAAGCCCAAAGCACCTCAGCTCTCAATATAATTTCATCACTTGAACCAGATTTTCCAACTACCTCGATCCCAAGTCCCCTCATACACTGCTGTTTTTCATCACCAGACCCAACTTCCAGTTTCTATGCCCAGCAAACAACATTCTAACCATCCTTCCAAAGCTCTTAAAAAACACAGAACTTCTCTGCAACTGTGGGGAAGGAAGAAAAAAAACCAAGCTGGCTACCCTAAAGAGCCCAGCAGCAGTGCCACGAACCCCAGAGAGCAACCCACTCCAACCTGGGCCAAAAAGGTACTCTTATTTTTCTTTTCTTTTAATCCTACTGGTTAAATTAATCCATACACAACATTAAAAAATCTGAAATTCTGTTTATCTTCCTCCCTGAACCCCCTGGGTCTGGATAGTCAGGATCTATATACTCCGACATGGTTTTACAGAATTTCTAGCACAAGAACAAGGCAAAAGAAAAACAAATCTTAGAATAAGTCTAAAGAAGAACAGGAATAGATGTATGCACAAGGCAAACATTTCAGCTAGCATTTTCTACAGAGTTCCAGACCAGACAAATTTTGGGCCAATCAGGAAACAGGAACACAGATCACCAGCAATATAAACTAAGTCAAAAGCAACTTGGCTAAAATTAGGTCCCATGGAGAAGTGATACATCTTCCTGCAAAATGCTTGCTTTCTAACCCAAAAGTCACTGGCCGGTCTCTGATCCTGAAAGAAAAAATGTTAGCTTTTTTATTTTTATTTTTTCATTTGCCTGAAACATCTATATCCTTTCAGCTATATTTTTAGTTTGAGCCTCTGCCTCTTTAATTAACAAAATAGCCCTGAAATGAAAATTTAAAAGCAAAACAAAACAAACCTAAAAATGTCACAAAAAAACTAAACAATTAGTTTTTGCTTGCACACCCCTATTCACTGAAACTTTCTGTGGCAGTGTTCATTTACAGAAAGTGCTATTATTTTGAGTTGTATGCTCATAATTATTTGGACACATTCCAAATATTTATTGAACTAATATGGGTGACAAACTGAAAAAAAGATTGCAAAGCTGATAAAACAGGCCAAAAATAATAAAAAAAGCCAAATGTTTTCTGACTGTGCATATTCCAAGTGTTTTCAAACAGGGCCCATAGCACAGTGTTCTAATTTGCTATTTCAGCATGTGCAGGGATATGTTGTGTTTTATTATTTTGTTCTCAGTGCAACCTAATTTCATTTTCCTAACTCCCTCTCTCCTCCTTTCAGCACCACATGAATCCAAACAAAATGGAAAATCGCAGCAGCGTGACAGAATTCCTGATTCTTGGTTTTGCTGAATTCCCAGAGCTGCAGCTCCCTCTTTTCGCTCTCTTCTTCCTCCTCTACCTAATGGCCGTGCTGGGGAACCTCCTCGTTATCTGCATAGTATGTGCCGATCGACACCTTAACATCCCCATGTTTTTCTTCCTGACCAACTTAGCGGTCTTAGATATCTACTCTTTGACATCGATTGTTCCAAAATTGCTAGCTGTCATAACTAGTAGAAATAGCATATCATTTTGGGGATGTATTCTACAGATGAACTGCTATAGTATGTGTGTAATCACGGAATATGCGCCTCTCACTGCCATGGCGTATTACCGTTATGTTGCTATATGTAATCCTCTTCATTACACCACCATTATGAATAAGAAAGTCTGTGATCTTCTGGCGGCTGCCTCATGGACAACAGGCTTATTGGCATCTCTGCCATATAGCATTGTTATATCCCAGTTTTCTTTCTGTGACTCCAATATAATCAATCACTTCTTCTGTGAACTCAAAGCATTGCTGAAACTCTCCTGCACGGACACCTCAGTCATTCAAACTATGAACTTTGCTGAAGGGTCGTTAGGGGTCTTTGTCCCATTTCTGCTAACTGTGACATCCTACGTGTTTATCATTTCTACTATCCTCAATATTCATTCTACAGAAGGGAAAAGCAAGGCCTTCTCAACCTGCTCCTCCCACCTTATAGTAAACCTTCTAGCATATGGGACTATCACAGGGGTGTATATATTGCCTGAGTTAGGGGAATCAGTGAAATCAAACAAGTTTCCTCTCATATCATATATAATCATAGTTCCACTGTTAAATCCCCTGATTTATAGTCTGAGAAATAAAGACTTAAAAATGGCTATGAAAAGATCAATATGTAGAAAGGTAACATTGGTGAGTTAGTAAAAGCTTCTGTAAGATACCTGGGCATGGGTGCAAAAGTGCCTGCTTATTCTGTATTTATTTTATAGGATCAGAAGTCCATTCTCTTTGGGGCCAGATGGGCTGGATTTGCACCCAATTCTGATCCCACGGGGGCTGTATGTCCCCACAGGATCAGAATCGGGTGCAACCGGCCTGGACGGGCAGGCCATTCCTTGATTCTTCAGGCTGGACATCTTGCCCGGAGAGCTCACCCTGGGCTCCTGCATGACACCGCAGCTCCATGCAGGAGCCCCTATTGCTCACACCGCTATCAATCCCATGTTGTACATGGAGCTCACTCGGATGAGAGGAAGGTGATTAGCGGGGTGCCCCAAGGTTCGGTCCTGGGCCCGGCACTGTTCAATGTATTTGTGAGTGATATTGCTGAAGGACTGAATGGAAAAGTCTGTCTTTTTGCAGACGACACAAAAATTTGCAACAGAGTGGACTCCCCTGAGGGAGTGGTTAACATGAAGAAAGATCTACAAAAGCTGGAAGACTGGTCTAAAGCTTGGCAACTACGATTTAATGCAAAAAAGTGCAGTGTCATGCACTTGGGTAGCAGAAATCCAAGAGAAATGTACAAGATAGGGGGAGAAAGGTTGGTATGCACAGTTCAGGAAAAAGACCTTGGTGTGATTATCTCTGCTGATCTCAAGGTGGCAAAACAGTGCGACAAGGCAGTGGCAAAAGCCAGGAGGATGTTGGGCTGCATACAAAGAGGGATTACCAGCAGAAAAGAAGAGGTACTTATGCCACTGTATAGGTCACTGGTGAGGCCTCACTTGGAATACTGCGTTCAGTTTTGGAGACCATATCTTGCAAAGGATGTAAAAAGACTGGAGACTGTTCAGAGGAAGGCGACCAAAATGATTTGGAGCCTGCGTCAGAAGCCTTATGAGAAGAGACTTGAAGACCTAAATATGTATACCTTGGAGGAAAGGAGGCACAGGGGAGATATGATTCAGACCTTTAAATACTTAAAGAGAAATGATGAACAAACAAACCTCTTCCAGAGACGGGGAACCTGTAAAACTAGAGGGCATAACATGAAACTGCAAGGGGGTAAATTGAAAGGCAATGTCAGGAAATATTTTTTCACTGAAAGGGTGGTGGATGCTTGGAATGCCCTCCCGATGGAAGTGGTAGGGGCGAACACGGTGACGGAATTCAAAAAGGCATGGGACAAACACAGAGGATCCCTTTACAGAAATAGGAAAAAACAAAAACAAAATAAACGGTACCATCTAACTTCCGAACCATCTAACTTCCGAACCATATAACGTCTCAACAAATAGGGGTGTCCTATATGGAGTGGTGGGTTTACCCCTGAACAAGGATATGGAGAGGGGTGGCCTGCACGGAGCGACAGGTGCACCTACTCTTGCCATCTCGCTGGGCAGACTGGATGGACCATGCTGGTCTTTATCTGCCGTCAACTACTATGTTACTATGTTACTATGTTACTATGTTCTCCACCACCCGGCACCGGATCGGGCCTTCTGTAGCCAGGATTGGGCTGCGGGGAACCTCCTGCCCCTCTCACCTCCTCTGCTGGTCCCAGCATGGCTGCCTCTGTTCATTGGAGGAGATTTATTACACCTCAAAGGTGGAATAAGTCCCCCATCCAGATCACCGGAATAGGCACTGTATGTCCTGGTCAAGGATCATTCCTCTGCCCCACCCTCACTCCACCTTTGGCCTGCCCCCTCCTACAGTGTAGGACCTGCATAGAGTTCCCCACACATTTCAGCAGTGCGTCCAGGGAGCTCTGCACTCCGAATCGGGTCTAGGGGAATGGTGGGGGCCGGATGGCCAGCCCCCACTATTTGGGATCAGAATGACTCTCTTAGTGTCTATTACTGTCTGTTCTGCATTATATTGAACAAGTTGATTTTATCTTAGGAAAACAGTATATGTGTATATAAAGAATTGGAATAAAAAAATGAATTATTTAAAAACAATCAAACAAAGAAAATAAATAAACATATTTATAGTGTAACAAAACTGTGCTTTCCTCTATATCCATTTGTAAATTTGTATGTGCCGTGGGTTTGCAGAGAAACATTATAAAGTGGAGTAGCAGAAGGTAAAGGACTGTATGAGGCATCTCTATGATAGAGACACACTGGATGTGTGTGGTGCAGGGTGGAGAGAGTGTGTGTGTGTGTGTGGTGAAGGGAATGGGGTATCTACATGTGTTTGTGTGTGTGCCGTGTGGGGGTGGGCGTTTATGTGTGGTGCAGGGATAGTATGTGTGGTGTGAGAATGAGGAGTCTGTGTGTGTGTGTGTGTAGTGCAGTGGTAGGGTGTCTGTGTGTGTTTCTTGATGCAGGCATGAGTTATGCATGTGTGTATGTCTGTGTGACAAGGGTTTGGGGTGTGTCTGTGTTTTTATCTGGTGTGCAGGTGGGATGTTTGCGTTCTGTGTCGTGCAAAGTATATCTTCTGCCATATCCACATACTGACCTTTTGCACCCATGCAGTAATTTCCTCAACTTCCAACCAGTAGCAGTCTCCAGTACCTCTCCCGCTTCTCTCCTCAGACTCTTTCTTTTTCCCTACTCTTTTAAAGTCTCACTCTCTGCCCTTCATTTTCTGCCCTGCCTCCCCTCTCTATTCTTCTTTTTCCATGCCCATTGTCCATTGAAATGGCCCCTGCTGTCTCTGCAACTCTCTCCTATATTTTCCAGGCTTACAGACAGAATCCTGTGCAGCTCTGGACCTGTTTCCTCTGTCAGTGGGACTGGGAGATGGGGGCCCCTGCAGACAGACTCCTGCAGTCTTTGCCATGATGGTGGTCTTGTCTATTTGCAGCAGTTTCACATTTGTGTTATGGAGGGAGATTGTTCGGTAGGAACCGGGAACAGACTGTCTTTACACTTTTAATAAATTAGTGTGACATGGGCTTCCAAAAAGAGGCCGCATTTCTCCCCGTTCCCTAACCGCCGGTTCCAGGGGCGCGCAGGAGAGTCAGCGTTCCCGATGGGGGTGAGAGCAGGAGCTCCCCCTTCCCTGCAGGCCAGCCAATCAGCCTGCTCCAACGGGCGTATAACCGCCAGTTCCAGGGGCGCGCAGGAGAGTCAGCGTTCCCGATGGGGGTGAGAGCGGGAGCTCCCCCTTCCCTGCAGGCCAGCCAATCAGCCTGCTCCAACGGCCGTATAACCGCCGGTTCCAGGGGCGCGCAGGAGAGTCAGCGTTCCCGATGGGGGTGAGAGCGGGAGCTCCCCCTTCCCTGCAGGCCAGCCAATCAGCCTTCTCCAACGGCCATATAACCGCCGGTTCCAGGGGCGCGCCCACGCCTGAGGGCCTCGCCAGAGGGCCCTTTGGCGTGGCCCTTAGGCGTTGTACCGGGGCGATGCACAGTAGTAATATGGATTGGATCATGATGCCTGCATTTGTGGTAACTTGCTGTCTCTATCTATCTCCTCTTCTTATCTGTTTGCCTGTTTCTTCGTCTATTCTGTCCTATCTAATAATGGCGTTCCTTTCCTATTTCCTCAAATGATAGTATTGTAAACCGCTTTAATGCCTTTTGGCCTAAGGGGTATATCAAATGTGTAATAAATAAAAATAAATAAATAAATAACCAAGTTAAGAATCCTACATAGTAATGGGGCCAGGGCACCACAAAAAGTCTTATAAAATTCAGGAGGGAACCAGTCTGGGCCAGCCGCTTTTTGGAGCTCTAATGGGGCCATCTAGTCATTCCTGCTGCACCCCAAAGAGATACTTCCCCAACTTATCCTTTAAATATTCTCTCACCAAAGAGTATCATTAGTACTTTCAGAGGAGTGCAGTGCTCTTTAAAGATGAACGAGTACCTGCTCAGCCCCTTCCTATAATGAGGAGTTGGCTCCCACTATCCCGAAGCTGTGAAATCATTGTCTGTGCCTGCCTCTTCTTTAAGAGTGAGGCAAGCAACTTATAAATTTTCTTTCCTCTGAAGTAGTAAATCTGGACAGTCTTCTTAAGAAAAACCTCAATTTCATCTGTCAATAAGGCATTAAGCTCATCCTTTTTCATGGCTGACCAACAGGTGAGATCTGCCAACTGCACTGACATGTGCTCAGACTCTAGTCTCGCCAGTGCTGCCTCCAAGTCTTGTCTAACCATCCGCTTCCCCCTCTCCCTCCACACCTCAAACTCCATCAGCCTGCCTCAGATCACCACCTTGACAGCATCCCAAGTCATGGCCAAGGGCAAATCCCCAGTATCATTCAGCTGAAGGTATTTCCCAATACCCTGCTTCACCTCTTCTATGACCACCTATTTAGGAGCAGAGAAGTGTTACGTTTCCATGGTTTCCTCCCTCTCGTCCATGCAGTCAGTCACCAAACGGAGGTGTACCAAGACATGGTCCATCCATAAAATGCTGCCAATGCTACAAAAGCCAGCCCATCAAAGGACATAGGGTTGGATTTGAGGAGGAAATAATCCAACCTGGAGTAGGAGTTGTAGACAGACAAGAAGCACGTATATTACTGTACTCCTGGATTTTTTTATCCTCCAAATATTAACCAAATTGCGTAATCGCTCAAGGATGCCAAGGAGCCGCTCCTACCTGATCCATCCTGCATCCCAGCCGAGGATCTATCCAGCCCCCAGTTTGTCACAGTGTTAAAATACCCTCCATATAACAGAGGCAGGCAGTCCGCAATTTTCACAAACATTTTTCACAAGAAGGGAAGTTCTCCTTTGTTGAGAGCATATAAGTTTACTACACAAAAAGATACACCCAGGAATTATCTCTCGAGAACCAAGACCCTTCCCTGGTTATCCTTCCACCATCAAAGGATCTTATAAGAGAAGCCCTTTCACAGGAGGATGGCAACTCCAGCACAGACTTACCAGGGAAGTGGAACACCTCCACTGCCCAGATGGGCCATAACCCACACATGTCCAGAGCTGCCAGGTGGGTCTACTGCAGCATATACACATCAGTTAGGTACCCAACCAGTTCCCACAAGACCAACTTTCTTCTGCAGGGCATCTGCAAACCCTTTACATTGATAGAAGAAAACCTTATACATACATTTACATTGAGCATAATCTTCCGTCAGTCACACACATCTGAAACAGACCCTGAGACCCATGCTAACACTCCCAATACTTCTATTCCACCCTCCCACCTATTGCCCCACCTACCTCCCCCACCCGCCTACCCGATAAGCACACACCTGAGAAAAAAACAATAAAACAGCCTACTAAACATAGAAAATGACACAAATCCTGACCCGTTCAGGGTTGCAAGGAGGATACTCTGCAGGAAGGGACATCAATTCGGCCCTGGAAAAACCAGAAGGGAACTCCAGTGTCAGATTAGATTGTCATCCCTCACCATTCTGACTTACCACCTGGGGAGAAAAAGATGACATCATCCTGTTATCAGAGCCCTATTATTATCACTACAGGGCCCTAATTCCAGAAACAATGGAGTAACCCTTCTCCCCTCCCATCCTCCTCAGGCCAAACATAGCCATCTCATTCACCTTAGTTTCACAGAACGAAAACAGCCCATGGGGACAATATCCTGGATAACTATCTGGCCAAAATGGTCAGGCCAGTCCATCCACATTGAGATCACTCTGTTCCAAATCGCAATGCGTGAAGGTGTCAACTACCCATAAATGCATGGGATCAGATGAAGTGTGCGGTGCCCTGGCTTTTCATGCATCAGAATGGATAACTGCCTTGCGGGGCAGATTGGTGTCAAATGGTGGATCCTCTGGGAAGTGTAACTTAAGGAACTTCTTCACTTCTTTAGGCACTGTAAAAACCAGAGTCTCCCTTTTCCAAGTCACGCACAATTTGTCTGGGTATAACAAAGCTTGTGGAATATCACGGGTGAACAATCTCTTTTTCATTTCCCAAAATGCTTGCTGCTGCAAATTAAGTTCAGCATTGTAATCCGGAAAGAAGAGTACTTTGTACTTTTTAGGTTGTATAATCCCCACCTTGCATGCACGCTGCAAAATCCAGTCATTGTGCAAATAGTTTAATAGCTTAGGGCCTGGCTTGGCCTCAAAGGTTAGTGGGCCACCTGGGACTCAGTGTGCATGCTCCATGACCACATTGTCTGGCAAAAGTGGGTCTTGACAAAGCTCCCACAGTAGCTACTCAACAAAGTCTTCCAGCAGTGTCCATCATCTCCTTCCAAGAGCGCCAGAATTCCAACACCTAGATCGGTTCTCCAGATCATTGATCTTAGCCACCAGTTTATTCAGTATTAAAGTGTGTGCAAAGGAGTCCCATTTCAGCACTAATAAATCATCATTGATACCACCAATATTAGCTCTGCCCTTTCAAGTCTACCAATCACTACCTGGAGTTCAGCGCAGGCTTCCCTTAACTCTTCCTGTCTGTGGAAGATTTCTGTGTTGGCAGGATAGTAGGCCCAAAGACAATGGTGTGGCTAGCATACTATCAATGTGATGCAGGCCCTCAGCCAATACTATTCTGCCGCTATCTGGAGAGGTAAAGGACTCTGTCATCATCATCTGTTGTCTAGATGCTTTTGCTGTTTTTGCGGTGGACCTGCCTGATTTCACCAACTTCCTTTGCTCCAGTTTTGTACCTATGGCTACCCTTGATCTTGTCTGGCATCACCACATGGATGTCTAACTGCCATTTGAAATTAAACATGGCCAAAATTGAAATTCTTATCTTTCCCCTTAAACCTTCCTCCCCCCTTCCTCCTTTCTCTGTAGATAACACTTTTCTACTTCCTGTTTCCTCAGCCCATAACCTTGGGGTCATCTTTGACTCCTCTCTTTCCTTCTCCTCACATATTCGACAGATCGCTAAAACCTGTCATTTCTTTCTCTATAAAATTAACATAATTTGCCCCTTCCTTTCTGAACACACTACTAAAACACTTGTCCACTCTCCGATTTCTTCCCATCTCGACTACTGCGACCTCCTTCTTGCTGGTCTCCCTCTTACCACCTCTCTCCCCTTCAATCTGTTCAGAATTCTGCTGCGCAACCAATCTTTCACCAGCCACGATATACTGGTATAACTCATCTTCTCAAAACACTTCACTGGCTTCCCTTCCGTTTCTGTATCCAAATCAAACTTCTCCTTCATGCCTTGTTCTTCCACTGCCAATTCCAGACTTTGATCCTTTCACCTTGCTGCTCCTTATGCCTGGAACGAACTTCCTGAATCTATAAGTCAGCCTTCATCTCTGCCCTGTTTCAAGTCCATGCTAACTGCTCACCTCTTTGAGGCTGCTTTTGCATCCTGGTCCCTTATTTTCCTTGTGTCTCCTTACTTTTCCCTATTCTGCCTTTATTCTTAGTTTTTATCTTGTCTGTCTTAATTAGATTGTAAGCTCTGATAAGCAGGAACCGTCTTTATATGTGTTTTGTACAGCGCTTCATATGCCTTGCAGCGCTTTATAAATAATTAATAGTAGTAGTAGTAGTGATCTCAATGCAGAGTGAAGGATCGTGGGGTGGTTAAAATATCAGCACTAAATCGGTCTGGTTCGGGTGGGAGAGGAGGGCACATCTGCACTCTACACCACCATCAGATGATCCTTTGATGTAAATTTTAATGTTTTTGTCATTGAATTGTATATGATTTTTGTAACCTGCTAGGAAAATTGTGATTGGAGGGGTGGGGGTAATTTAAATAAATACGTATTGGGGGGGGGGGTGATATTTAAGACTCACACCACATAAAGTTTAGAGATGTCTGGTAACACAGGAGGATCCAGTGGCCCTATCTATTTAGATAGAAAAACTGAATATCCAGTCATAACTTATCCATTCAAAGTTAGGCCTGCTATATTTATGATCAGTGTTGGACAGATAAATTTATCTGTTCAGTAATTTAATGTTGCCACATAATAGATAAATCTGAAACAACACTCGCTCTGCCTCTATTTAAACATTCATATATTGAGAGATTCAACCAAATACTGAACTTTCCCTCCTACATGTCTATCTCCTGGTCAATGGTAGCCACACTCCCCAGGCCATGGGCAATCATAAGGATTCAGTGTGGAGCCCGTGATCCGGTGCAGTCACCTGACCTCTCACAAAGAGGAAACATGTGCAAAAGACAGAGCCACACTCCGAAATCTGGAAGCAAAGATCAAAGATTTCCACTGTCTGGACCTGCTCACTTCAGCTTTTGGTGGGACAGGGACACTTATGTAACATGGGAACCAGGAGGAATTTCCCTTCTTGTGGCACTAACACTGGCCATATTTTGGAGTGTTATAAAACCGAGGAAACTAGAAAAAACCAAGTATAGAACATTAGGCTTAACTGAGAAAATAAAAACAACGACCTTTCTGTGTACAGGAATCAAATCCCAAATGAACGTGGCATTCAGATATATCCTCCTTGCTCATCAGCAGCAAGCAGAAACAAGCAGAAACCATCAGCCAAAAGTAAGTGACGGGATCAGACTTTTTCTGTACTTTATAGTGGAACCCAAATTAATCTTCTGCAATGTGAGTATGTTTAGATATAATATGAAGAGTTTTCTATAGTGAACATGTGTATCATTTCCAGTTTGATAATACCCTCATTTCAGCTAAATAGCACAATGCATTTAGATGGATGACACATCTCCCTCCTTAATCTATATTGAATATGTACATTTTGCTTTGCAGTAACTATGGAGTAATTTGGACATGAGTTCTGAATCCTACCATACAAAATTTAGGGCTGCTTTTAAATCATATTATTTTACACTGGCATTGCCGCAGATGTAACCTGTTCTCTAGGTCCTATGTAATCCATCCTTTCTGGTCAGTCGATCTCTCCAAAGCTTTCTGTTTGGTTTTGCCCAAGATCCTCGTGTATCTTAAATATCGAGGCGGTTGTATTTTCCTGTTCTGTTTTGTTTGTCTTTCCCCTCCCTTTACTATAATTTGTAAACCACTTAATTTTTTTTCCAGTTTGATTTAGAAATGTAGATACATGACAACAAAAAAATACTATGGCCTATCCAGTCTGCCTTTCCATACCAACTACTATAGCCCTTTTTTTTTCCTTTAGAGAATTTCTATGTTTCTCACATGCTTTCTTGAATACATAAACTGTCCTCATCTCTACTACCTCTACTGGGAGACTATTCCATGCATCTACCAAAGAAATATTTCTGCACATTATTCCTGAATCTATCCCCTTTCACTTTCATCCTATGCAACCCTCTTTGCAGAACTTTCTTTCAAATGAAAGAGGCTCTCTTCCTCTGCATTTAAGCCTTGGAGATATTTAAACATCTCTATCAGATCTCCACTCTCCCACCTTTCCTCCAGAGCATACATATTGAGATCTTTAAGTTTGTCTCCATATGCCTTATGACGAAGCCCTTTGATCTTTTTAGTAGCTACGCTCTGCAACAACTCCATCCTTTTGAAAGTGTAGTCTCAAGACTTGCACCCAATACTTCAGATAGGGTCTCACCAAATACTTATACAGAGGGACTATCACCTCCTTCTTCCTGCTGGTCCTTCTTCTCCCTATGCACCCAAGCATCCTTCTGGCCTTCGTTATCGCTCTCTCTACCCGTTTAGCCACCTTAAAATCATCAGAAACAATCACACTCTTCTTTTGTGGACAGAAGTACTTCATCCCCTATACTGTACCGCTCCCCTGGAGTTTTGCAGCCCAAGTGCATGACCCTGTATTTCTTTGTGTTAAATGTCTTATGTGGTACATCAAATAAATAAACAAATTATCATTTATTGGCTACTTAATTGTCAGGAACAAGTTTATAACTAGTATTAGACTTAGGAGACAGCTCATGTACTTAAGTTAAAAACTGATTTTAAGAAAGTATATTTTATTAATCCACAACTAAAGTGCTAAATGTTTGGTGCCAGTAAATATTATCAAAGCTGTTAGTACAGATGACTTTGAAAATGATTTTGACAAGTTTCTGGAACATAGAGGTATAATTCATTATCCGCTCAATTAAATGTCTCCATGTCCTGCTTCTGTAAGTGATCAATAAGCCATTGATTTAATGATCAGCTTCCACCAGATGGTTCAGTGACCCAGACTGGCCACTACCAGAGACAGGCACTGGGATCAATAGACCATCGAAACGTCCTACAGTAGTTTTTTATATATGTTTTAAAGGGTCCCCTTTTCCTCTAAATGTATAAAATATTTCCTGTTGGGGCAATGTCTCCCAATGGTTTAGTTCTGTGCAGTTTCTGCAGTAATGAGCTTTAGTCCTAGCTAGGGGCTGTGGACTATCATCGCAGTCTCTCCCACCGCATTTCTTCGTAGCTGGGAATCTTTTCCCTCTCCATACAATTCACAGAAAATTGTATGGAACCGATGCCTCTATTATAGGCCTTTCTGGCATGTTTCTCCATCACCACTATGTCTAGTTTCCCTGCATCCAGCTTTTAATCAGTTGAAAAGCTGCTTTACTATATCTTCGCTCTAGTCCCAAGCTCACTCCATGACGTCAATAAGCTTTAGTTCCAGTTTGTGCATTTGATGAATTCTTCTTGATTGCCAAAGGCTTCAGTGTAGATCTCGTACAATCCCTTGATCTTGATTCAGTTCTGCCATAATTACCAAAAGCCCAGCATTTACCTGGTGAGAATGTAAGAGCTAATAACCATATCATTAAAAAGGACGGGTCCGATATCCAGTGCCAGCGGCTAGCACAATTACAGCGGCTAGCCCCGTCTCTGAACATTAAACATGTATGTTCAATGCCAGGGTGATATCCAGCCCCGGTACTGAATATCTGTGGTCATCGCAGAGCCCTTTTGCTAAGGGGTATTCTGCACAGAGAATAGCAGAGATTTATGCCCAGTTCGGATGTACATCCCCCGCTATACTCCATGTGAAGATTCTGCCTAAGAGCTCCCTGCACGTACAACGGCTCTGGAATGGGGCGTGAGAGGGATGTTGGAGAAGGAGTCTGGGCAGAATGAAGGCAGGTCACAGCTCTGTATGTCCAGGGGGTCAAGGATGCATGTCTGACTTATACCACCCCAGAAGTGGAATATGTCAGATCGATGCTGGCAATCAAGTCAAGAACCCCCCAATCCACGGCATAGTGTCCTGCTGGTGCTTGAGTGGTGGAGTGAGGGCTATTTCAGTGGTTGGGCCTTTGGTTAGTGTTACGCAGTGAAAGATAGTCCAGGATTTTCTGCGCCCGGCTATCACCGCAGATGGCAAACTCGGCAGCGGCTCAATACCACCGCTGACCAGCTCCAGCTCTGCTCCACCCCGGAACGCTCCCAACATGCCCCAATGCTAAGCATATAGTAGTGTTACATGGGGATATGCCACTGAATATGCCGCTCTGCCGGTAAAGATGTCTTTGTTTGCTGGTTTTTGCACAGATTCCGAGTTCATTATTTTGCTTTGCCTGATAGAATCACAGCAACTCATTAACCCTGAATATTAGTAAACCTTTGTGCACAGTGTACTATGGGGCATGTTGATCCGAAATTTAATGTGGGAATGGCACTGGGCCTGCAGTAACACATGGAGGAATTCCCGCCATGTCACCATGCAAAAAGTGTGGGTTCCCCGCCAAGCGGTTTGCCACGATTACCTCTGATGCACTTAACGCCCCACACTGAGAAGGTAGTAACTGAATCAGCACTGCCAGATAGCGTGAATTCAAGATACCCACGCCAGCCACCATGTGGTCTAAAGACATTCTGCCCCTGAACCACCTAGGGACCCATTTATTAAAGAGTGCTAAGGTAGTTATGGTGCTTTTGCTGCGTTAATCCATACCACTGCATTTTCTCGGGCAGTTAACATGGAGCCCTGTCCCATAGTGCATTCCACATTAGCTCAGGTGCACATAACTCCACCTATTGAGGCTGTTAGCATGAGATTTTTAGCATGGTCACATTTTTAGCATGTGTAATGATTACTGCAGCACGTGTAGCATGTTCTAAATCCTGCAGTAGCTATTAGAAACATGTTCACAAATGTGTTCTATATGTGAAGGCTTACTAGCCAGTGCTTTTTTCACTAATGGACTCTATATACATAAAACCCGCACAATAGCCCAAAATTGGGGACATTTTGATATTCTGCAAATTTATTTTTTCAGTTTATACTGCGATTTAGGAAAGATACACTCTTTAGTACACTGGGCTCTTGATTGAATACAAAAAATGCCACCCTCTTTCTTAGAAATTAGGACTGCATTTTTATACTGCACTTTTCCAAATATGGTTTTGTATAATTAATGGCACTGATGAAGGTGCTGGGCTGAAATCTAATCTGTTAAGATCTGCAGGAAATTTGATATTTATATCAGAAATGCTGGTGTCATAATATTTTAATGTAGCCCCTGCCCCTTGAGGAGTCATGGCCAGACTCTTTGGATAGTACTAAAGATGTTATAATGTCATCTGATGGCCAAGTGGTTATTCGGATTCTGGTACTCAGTTGGGAGCTTCCAGAGTTCACTAACCTCCTCTTACATTCTTCCATCATGGAGAGATCTATAAGAGTAACATAAATCTAATTGGGATAAACCATACTAATGTGAAATTACAGATTTTGTGGAATGGTAGAAGCTCAGCATTCAATAAATAAATAATACCTTTGTCTTCATCTATGGAATTATTAGTAACATTTATTAAATTCTGGAATGAAGAGTTAACTAAGTTTTAAAAAGTGGAGCACTCCAACAATTTTCACAGCTCATTAAAACTTAGGAATACATAAAGTGTTTTACACTATGTAAATTACTATTTCACATTTACAGGAATCTCAGTTTGGAAACAGTTCTCCCTCAGTAATTACAGGTAAAAGAAATATCGTCAAACAATCTTTGTTTTTGGTTTCTAACTTCTATTTCAATTAATTCCCATTAATAAATTTAATTTCCCTTTGTACAGAAACGTTATACTCTCCCTATAACAGGTAAGTCCCCTTATTTCTCTGAGTACTCAATATTCTACTCAAATTAGCGCAGTATGAACACATAAATGTGTTTTCTTTGTCTCTCAGGATACATCTTCCTAGACATCTCTTGCGATGGGGCCCATTCTCTGGTCTGGTAGTCTAGAGACGTTCTCTGTCAGAAGAATTGTAGATCCAGGAACTCTCTCTGATCCAGTGATGTTCTGTTATTACCTACTTCCAAACTTTAACCAAATCTATACTAAAAGTTAAGACAGATTCCCCAATCGCTTAGCAATAAACTGTGACTGGTATCTGATATGGTTTACCTTTCCTATATTTCAAAATTAAAGGATAATCATTGGTTCTTATTTAGACTCACGTTGGCCAGTCATACATACTCACAAAGAAAAAAAAACATAATTCCTTTTAGAAATCAGGAATTCTTTGTTAAATCTGCCAGGGGCTCACTATAGCGCTTCTCTCCTTCAGGGATCTATATACTTAAACATAATTTCACAGAATTTATAGCACAAGAACATGGCTAAAGAAAAAAAAAATCTTAGGAAAAGTATAAAGAAGAGCAGGAGTCAGTTTATTCACAAGGCAGCAAAAATCAGTTAGCATTTTCTACTGAGCTCCAGACCAGAGAAGCTTTGGGCCAATTAGGAAACAGGAAAGAAGATCACCAGCAATATAAACTTAGTTAATAGCAGGTTGGCTAAAATTAGGTCTCATAGAGAAGGGTACATCTTCCTGCAAAATGCTTGCCTTTCTAACTCAAAAGTTAATGGTTTGAGGCCTCTGATCTTGAGAAAAAAAACATCTATAACCTTTCAGCTATGTTTTTAGTTTGTATAATAGCCTGTCCACCTCTTTAATTAACAAAATTGTCCCGAAATGAAAATTTACAAAGCAACACAAAATAAATTTGAAAAGACACAAGAAACTGAACAATTGTTTTTTGCCTGCACGCTTCCTATTGGCTGATATTATCTAGTGCTAGCTCATAGAATGTTTTTATTATCTTGAGCTGTATACAAAATTATTTGGACACATTAAAAATATTTATTGAACTAATGTGGCAAATGAATGAAACATGTTTACAAACGTGATAAAACAGGCCAAAAATAATAATAATAAAAGCCAAATAGTTTCTTCCTGTGCATATTCCAAGTGTTTTCAAACAGGGCCCAAATCACAACATTCTAATTTGTTATTTCACCACATGTAGGAATATGTTGGGGGTCATTCCGAGGCGCGAATAGCAGGGATGGACACCCCATTGGGACAGCCATTTCCACTATCTGTGTCCTCTGCTGACTCCAACTAACTTGCCCACACATTGTATGGGAAAGCTAGATGGGGGCGTGAAAGGGGCAGAGCGGGGGTGGCATTAGGGTGGGCAATGGGTGGTCGGCAGCCCCGGATGTACAGGGCCAATTCCAATGTTAGCCCTATACATCCAGGGTCAGCTGCCTGTACGGGGAACTTATTCAAACTGTGAAGTGGAATAAGTTCCCCTAGTCAGCGGGGTATGGCAGGCCCAACCATTGGGGAAGATAGGAGGGGATATTGGGGATTCTCTGAAACCTGACCCTGACCTAGGGAGGCCAAATCAAGGGTCGGGCTGCAGCAAATAAACTGTTTGGTCTGGCGGCCAGGGATCACGGCTTTTGAATAGAGCCATGGTGGATGGCAACCGGACGCCATGGCACCACAATTCCATTCAGAAGCCCTGACTGAGTTATCCAGGCAAAGCCTGTATATATAGGCTGACTTGAATCGGGGTTTCGGCCTGCATGTACAGGCCTGGATATGATTCTGATCCCGTGGGGCTAGATGTGCCCCGTGAGATCAGAATCCAGGCTAACTCTGTGTGTCTGGTTCCAGGTCTGAATCGGGCCCCTTTTATTATTTTGGTCTCAGTGCAACCTAATTTCTATTCATTTCCCTAACTCTCCTTCTCCTCTTTTCAGTTCTACATGAATCCAAACAAATGGAAAACCGCAGCAGCGTGACTGAATTCCTGATTTTGGGGTTCTCTGAATTCCGAGAGCTGCAGTTCCCTCTCTTTTCTCTCTTCTTCCTCCTCTACCTGATGGCTGTGCTTGGAAACCTCCTCGTTATCTGCATAGTATGTGCCGATCGACACCTGCACATCCCCATGTTTTTCTTCTTGGCCAACTTAGCGGTCTTAGATATCTGCTCTTTGACCTCGATTGTTCCAAAATTGCTAGCAATCATAACAAGTAGAAATAGCATATCATTTTGGGGATGTATTCTACAGATGAACTGCTATATTATGTGTGTAAGCACAGAATATGCCCTTCTCACTGCCATGGCATTTGACCGTTATGTTGCTATATGTAATCCCCTTCATTACACCACCATTATGAATAAGAAAGTCTGTGATCTTCTGGCGGCTGCCTCATGGACAGCAGGTTTATTGGAATCTTTGCCATATGGCATCGTTACATCCCAGTTTTCTTTTTGTGACTCCAATATAATCAATCACTTCTTCTGTGAACTCAAAACATTGCTGAAACTCTCCTGCACAGACACCTCAGTCATTCAAACTATGATCTTTGCTGAAGGGACATTTGCAGTATTTGTCCCATTTCTCCTAACTGTGACATCCTACGTGTTTATCATTTCTACTATCCTCAATATTCATTCTACAGAGGGGAAAAGCAAGGCCTTCTCAACCTGCTCCTCCCACCTTATAGTCAACCTTCTGGCATATGGGACTATGACAGGAGTGTATATGTGGCCCAAGTCAGGGAAGTTGGTGGAATCAAATAAGCTTCCTGTCATATTGTATATAATCATACTTCCTCTGTTAAATCCCTTGATTTATAGTTTGAGAAATAAAGAGTTAAAAATGGCTATGAAAAAAGCAATAAGTAGAAAAGCAACATTGGTGAGTTACTAAAAGCTTTTGTAAGATACCTGGGCATGGGTGCAAAAATGCCTCCTTATTCTGTATTTACTTTATAGGATTAATGTATATTACTGTTATTGTGCATTATTTAGAACAAGTTGATTTTGCTTTGGTAAACAGTATGAGGCACATTCCAACATGTACGTCCAGGCCCCTGTGCACCCGATTGGAATTGGGACGCAAAGAGGTAGACCCAATTCCAATCCCGTGGGGGCTGGATGTGACCCACGGGATCAGAATCAGGTCTAGGGTCAGTACATGCAGGCTGGGACCTGATTCTGATCGGCCGGCACATACAGACCCATGCCCTGCTAACTCAGTCAGGCACCTGAATGGAGCAGTGATCCCCAGCTGCTGACCACTCTTTTCTTTTCCCCGATCTGGCCTTCCATGGCCGGGTTGGGCTGTGGGAAACCCCATTCAGCCCGTCACCTCACTTGTGCTTCCTGGGCCTGCCGTCCCCTGACATCCATGGGGACGTATTCCACCTCTGAGGTAGAATAAGTCCCCCATCCAGTCTGCCGACCCCTGTTGTACAGGGCTGACTTCAGAATCAGCCCATTATATCCAGGGTTGTGGACCGCCCACTGTCTGCCCTAACTCCACCTCCACAATGCCCCCTCCTGCCTTGGTCTAAGTCTCCCTGTACAAACTCCTTGTTCGTATGGGAAAGCTTTTGACAGGGCCGGCAGGGGTCAAATAGCGGGTGAGAATAGACCCACTATATATATAAAGATCTTAAATAAACAAAATAATTAAATAAGAGCAATTACACAATGAAAATAAATGAACTTATTTTCTATGCATTTTTTTTTCTATGTGTTAATTTGTATATGTCTGTTGAGTGCAGAGAAACATGATAAAGTAGAATAGCAGTAGGTGAGGGACTGTATGAGGCATCTCTGTGTTGTTATTAAGTGCCGTCAAGTCAGTGTTGACTCATAGAGACCTTCTTTATAGTTCGCCTAAACTGTGTGTGATCTTCAGTCAGGCGGCTCATTGTTGATATACTGACACCCATAGCTGCTGTTATTGTATCAATCCATCTCATTGCTGGCCTTCCCTTGGCAGTTAACACTGAGCCTTGTCCCTTAGCACATTCCACATTAGCGTGGGTGCATTTAACTCCACCTAGTAAGGCTGTTAGCACGGGATTTTTAGCATGGTAACAATTTTAGCATATGCAATGATTGCTGCAGCACACTTAGCGTGTGCTAAACCCTGCAGCAACAATTACTAGCACATAAAACCCGCACAAAAGCCAAAATAGAGGACGTTTCTATGTTCTGCTTTTTTTTTTCAGAGTAGACTGCCATCTATGAAATAATATATTGTTTAGCACACTGGGCTCTTGATTGGATTTCAAAATGACACCTTCTTGCTTAGAAATTAGAACTGCATTTTTAAACTGCACTTTTCCAATTTTGGAGTTGTATAATTAATGGCATTGATGAAGATGTCGGGCTAGAATCTACTCTGTTAAGATTTCAGGAAATCTTGATATTGATAACCAGAAATGCAGGGTTTCATAATGTTTTAATGTAGCCCCTCCCCCTTAAGGAGTCATGGCAAGACTCTTAGGATAGTACTAAAGATGTTATAATGTCGTATCATGGCCAAGCGGTTACTTGGGTATCTGGTACTCACACAGGTGGGCATTTCCAGAGTTCACTAACCTCCTCTTATCTTCTTCCACAGTGCAGAGGAGTGAAGTATAAATCTAACTGGGATAAACCCTACTAATGTGAGATTACAGATTTTGTGGAATGGTAGAAGCTCTGCATTTAATGAATAATACTTTGCCTTCATATATGGAATTTTTAGTAAAATTTATTAAGCTCTAAAATAAATAGCTAAATAAGTTTTACAAAATGGAGCACTCCAACAATTTTCATGGCTCATTAAAACTTTGGAATAAAGAAAGTGTTTTACACTATCTAAATGACTATTTCTCATTTACTGGAATCTCAGTTTCTTCCCTTTGAAACATTCTCTCTCAGAAATTACAGGTAAATGAAGTATATTCAAACAACTTTTGGTTTTGGTTTCTTACTTCTATTTCAATTAATTTCCCATTAATAAATTTAATTTCCCTTTGTTCAGGAATTGTACACTCTCCCTTTAATAAGGAAGTCCCCTTATTCTAGTCCTATAGGCACTCCTTGTGGTCTTGGGCAAGCCACTTAACCCTCCATTGCCCATGTTCCCTGTAAGTATTAACGTATGTGTGTCATATCCCCTCGTGTTAAATGTATCCCCCAATTGACCGCTTTGACCCCGTGAAAAGTGGAATATAAATACAGCTAAATAAATAAATAAATTTCTCTCAGTACTCAATATTCTACTCAAATTAATGTGGTTTGAAATAATTCCTTTTAGAAAACAGGAATTCTGTTTCAAGTAGCCACTGTCTGCTGGGGTCTAATTACAGTGCTTCTCTCCCTCAGGCCATCTCCTACAGCACACAGAACCTGGTGCTGCTTTAAAAGTTCTACATTGCCCGAGCACAGCAGAGCTGTCAATATCCCTTTATGGGTTTAGAAGAATGTCCTCCACTGAAGCTTTATCATAGCTTTAGCTGATGCATCTTCAGTTCTTTTGAGAAAGCTCAACACAACTTTCCCTTAAGATTCTCAAACAGTCATAGGAAAGGCGTTATCTTCTTTCCCTATGTCCATCACCAAATATAATTTCCTGGCTCAAATTCAGTCAGAAAATTCCCAACAGAGCTATCAAGGGCTAATCTCTTTCTCGCCACCAAAGACTCTTCCACATCAACTCTGTGTTGGACACACAGAACTCAACCGGGAAGCTTAGAGTTACCATTTCCCCTCTCTTCTCTTCCAATTTCTATGAACAATCACCATTAAGCCCAAAGTACCTCAGCTCTCAATATAATTTCATCACTTGAACCAGATTTTCCAACTACCTCGATCCCAAAGTCCCCTTATACACTGCTGTTTTTCATCACCAGCCCCAACTTCCAGTTTCTCTGCCCAGCAACCAACATTCTAACCACCCTTCCAAAGCTCTTAAAAAACACAGAACGTCTCTGCAACTGTGGGGAAGGAAGGAAAAAAAACAAGCTGGCTACCCTAAAGAGCCCAGCAGAGTGCCACAAACACCGGAGAGCAACCCGCTCCAACCTGGGCCAAAAAGGTACTCTTATTTTTCTTTTCTTTTAATCCTTCAGGTTAAATTAATCCATACACAACATTAAAAAATCTGAAATTCTGTTTCTCTTCCTCCCTGAACCCCCTGGGTCTGGATAGTCAGGATCTATATACTCCAACATGGTTTTACAGAATTTCTAGCACAAGAACAACGCAAAAGAAAAACAAATCTTAGGATAAGTCTAAAGAAGAACAGGGATAGATGTATGCAAAAGGCAAACATTTCAGCTAGCATTTTCTACAGAGCTCCAGACCAGACAAATTTTGGGCCAATCAGGATACAGGAACACAGATCACCAGCAATATAAACTAAGTTAAAAGCAACTTGGCTAAAATTAGGTCCGATGGAGAAGTGATACATCTTCCTGCAAAATTCTTGCTTTCTAACCCAAAAGTCACTGGTTTCAGGCTGGTTTCTGATCCTGAAAGAAAAAATAATGTTATCTTTTTTATTTTTATTTTTCATTTGCCTGAAACATCTATATCCTTTCAGCTATGTTTTTAGTTTGAGCCTCTGCCTCTTTAATTAACAAAATAGCCCTGAAATGAAAAAATGTAAAAGCAAAACAAACCTAAAAATGTCACAAAAAAACTAAACAATTAGATTTTGCTTGCACACCCCTATTCACTGAAACTTTCTGTGGCAGTGTTCATTTACAGAAAGTGCTATTATTTTGAGTTGTATGCTCATAATTATTTGGACACATTCCAAATATTTATTGAACTAATATGGGTGACAAACAAACAAGTTTGCAAAGTTGATAAAACAGGCCAAACATAATAAAAAAAAAGCCAAATATTTTCTGACTGTGCATATTCCAAGTGTTTTCAAACAGGGCCCATAGCACAGTGTTCTATAATTTGCTATTTCAGCATGTGCAGGGATATGTTGTGTTTTATTATTTTGTTCTCAGTGCAACCTAATTTCTTTTCATTTTCCTAACTCCCTCTCTCCTCCTTTCAGCACCACATGAATCCAAACAAAATGGAAAATCTCAGCAGCATGACAGAATTCCTGATTATTGGGTCCTCTGAATTCCCAGAGCTGCAGCTCCCTCTTTTCGCTCTCTTCTCCCTCCTCTACCTGATAGCCGTGCTGGGGAACCTCCTCGTTATCTGCATAGTATGTGCCGATCGACACCTTCACATCCCCATGTTTTTTTTCTTGGCCAACTTAGCGGTCTTAGATATCTACTCTTTGACATCGATTGTTCCAAAATTGCTAGCTGTCATAACTAGTATATAGCATATCATAGCATATCATTTTGGGGATGTATTCTACAGAGGAACTGCTATAGTATGTGTGTAAGCACGGAATATGCACTTCTCACTGCCATGTCGTATGATCGTTATGTTGCTATATGTAATCCCCTTTATTACACCACCATTATGAATAAGAAAGTCTGTGATCTTCTGGCGGCTGCCTCATGGACAACAGGCTTATTGGCATCTCTGCCATATAGCATTGTTTTATCCCAGTTTTCTTTCTGTGACTCCAATATAATCAATCAATAACTTCTTCTGTGAACTCACAGCATTGCTGAAACTCTCCTGCACGGACACCTCAGTCATTCAAACTATGAACTTTGCTGAAGGGTCGTTAGGGGTCTTTGTCCCATTTCTGCTAACTGTGACATCCTACATGTATATCATTTCTACTATCCTCAGTATTCATTCTACAGAAGGGAAAAGCAAAGCCTTTTCTACCTGCTCCTCTCACCTTATAGTCAACCTTCTGGCATACGGGGCCATGACTGGGATGTACATATTGCCTGAGTCAGGGGAATCGGTGAAATCAAACAAGTTTCCTCTCATATCATATATAATCAGAGTTCCACTGTTAAATCCCCTGAAAAGATCAATATATAGAAAGGTAACATTGGTGAGTTAGTAAAAGCTTCTGTAAAATACCTGGGCATGGGTGCAAAAGTGCCTGCTTATTCTGTATTTTATAGGATTAGAAGTCCATTCTCATTGGGGCCCAGATGGGCTGGATTTGCACCCAATTCTGATCCCACGGGGGCTGTATGTCCCCACAGGATCAGAATCGGGTGCAACCGGCCTGGACGGGCAGGCCATTCCTTGATTCTTCAGGCTGGACATCTTGCCCGGAGAGCTCACCCTGGGCTCCTGCATGACACCGCAGCTCCACGCAGGAGCCCTGATTGCCCACACCGCTATCAAACCTATGTTCTCCTGGGCTGCAGGGAAGCTCCTGCCCCTCTCACCTCCTCTGCTGGTCCCAGCATGGTTGCCTCTGTTCATTGGGGGAGATTTATTACACCTCAAAGGTGGAAATAGTCCCCCATCCAGATCACCGGAATAGGCACTGTATGTCCAGGTCAAGGATCATGCCTCTGCCCCACCCTCACTCCACCTCTGGCCTGCCCCCTCCTACAGTGTAGGTCCTGTATAGAGTTCCCCGCACATTTCAGCAGTGCGTCCAGGGAGCTCTGCACTCCGAATCGGGTCTAGGGGAATGGTGGGGGCCGGACGGCCAGCCCCCACTATTTGGGATCAGAATGACTCTCTTAGTGTCTATTACTATCTGTTCTGCATTATATTGAACAAGTTGATTTTGTCTTAGGAAAACAGTATATGTGTATATAAAGAATTGAAATAAACAAACAAATTATTTAAGAACAATTAAACAAAGAAAATAAATGAACATATTTATAGTGCAACAAAACTGTGCTTTCCTCTATATCCATTTGTAAATTTGTATGTGCCGTGGGGGTGCAGAGAAACATGATAAAGTGGAGTAGCAGAAGGTGAGGGACTGTATGAGGCATCTCTATAATGGAGGCACACTGGATGTGTGTGGTGCAGGGTGGAGAGAGTGTGTGTGTGTGTGTGGTGAAGGGAATGGGGTATTTACATGTGTTTGTGTGGGGGTGGGCGTTAATGTGTGGTGCAGGGATAGTATGTGTGGTGTGAGAATGAGGAGTCTGTGTGTGTGCGCGTGTGTGTGTAGTGCAGTGGTAGGGTATCTGTGTGTGTTTCTTGATGCAGGCATGAGGTATGCATGTGTGTATGTCTGTGTGACAAGGGTTTGGGGTATCTCTGTGTTTTTATCTGGTGTGGAGGTGGGATGTTTGCGTTCTATGTCGTGTGAAGTATATCTTCTGCCATATCCACATACTGACCTTTTGCACCCATGCAGTAATTTCCTCAACTTCCAACCAGTAGCAGTCTCCAGTACCTCTCCCGCTTCTCTCCTCAGACTCTTTCTTTTTCCCTACTCTTTTAAAGTCTCACTCTCTGCCCTTTATTTTCTGCCCTGCCTCCCCTCTCTATTCTTCTTTTTCCATGCCCATTGTCCATTGTCATAGGTCACCCGTCCAGGCGGTAGCCTGGGAGCAGGTGAACTCGCCTGTCTTAATCTCTACGATTACTTTCAATATGGCTGCCAAGGAAGGCTGCTGGGTAATGTAGTTTTTTTGAGCAAGGAGTGTGACCACACGGTAAATAGGCAAAACAGAGAATTTTATTTCAGGGTTTCCCCTCCGCATTGAATTCAAATGAACCTCAACTCAAACTGGATAATTCTCCAATAAGGCAAATAAGAATGTGAAACAGTTGAACAGAAAAATACAGGATTTTCTTTTAAAACATCAGTATTCCACTTCCTGTGAGGAACAGGCTTCTGAAGCTTAATCTGTACTCTAGATTAGCTTCTTTGTCATTTACTTTCAAACAGCTTCCTTTCTCCAAGCCATGCACAGCACAAGTCGTTAAATGGCTTTCATGATACAGTCTTTAATAACTAATGCCAAATAATCAACAGCTGTTCATGCTCTTAGGCAGACACAGAGAACATGCATTTCTTCAACATCTGAACCGTTAGGTTCCTCCAGCAGGTCTATATCAATTTCATATCCAGATTCACTGCGTCTATCCTGAATATCAGCTGACTGGTTATTCTCCTGCCTTATCAGCTCCTGCAAAAGTAACAGCAGCTGTTCCCTATGGTCTCCAGCCCCAGGGTCTTGCAACGGAGTTTCTCTCTCCCTTTTAAGACTTTAGCAAGCTCTGTTAGAGTGGAGGTTTGGCAGTCACTGGCATAAGTTCTGGGTTTACTAAAGCTTTGCTTTCCAGAGTTCAGGGGCATACAGCGTTTAGCACTGTCTCTTAACTCTTGAACAATGCCTTCAGTATGGCTTTGGTTAGGAAATAAAGAAAAGACAATCTCTTTACCTTCAGGGTTTAAATGCTGTCTTGAACTATTTCCCCATTTGGAAACACTTCTTTGTCTTGGCAACTGTGTCCTGCACTGGGTTCCAGACACCCTCTGTTTCTCCTTTACTCTTGCCTGAGAATCCACCAAACTCAGCAAGTCTCTGCTTCCAGGCTTGTCCCCTTTAGAATCAGCTCCTCTTACTTATTTATTTATTTATTTATAGTCTTTTATATACCGCTGGTAACATTACATATTCCTATAGTGATAAGGTAGAAAGTAAATGTTATAATGTAGGGTAAGGCCATAATGTATGTGTGGATGAATAAGTGTATTATAATTTAATAATAATAATAACAGGTTAACTGGAGCTTACAGGATGGATGAGAAGCTATCACACCAATTATTAACAGTATTTCAGTGAGAGCAGGTTAACTGTTCTGGTGATTACTGCTTTGTTGTTTGAGAGAGTAGATATTTACTTGCGTTTTCGTGATCGATGTCCGCCTGCTGCAGAGTGACCTCCGTCGGTGGCCTCCGCCTAAGGGCCACGCCAAAGGGCCCTCTGGCGAGGCCCTCAGGCGCGGGCCTGCCTGAAGGCAGCTGCTGTTTAAATGGAGCAGGCTCCTCTCCCTCTCAGGATAAGCAGGATAGATGGAAGGCTGCAGGCTGCTTAACACTAATCAGAGCAAGAAGCAGATGGCAGTTAGCTTGTACCTTGATTGAAGGCAGCTGCTGTTTAAATGGAGCAGGCCCCTCCCCCTCTCAACTTGAATTGTTTCTGGAACTTGACGGACTCCAAACACTGCCTGCTCGTCTTGCTGCTGCTGTGTTACTCTCTCTCTTTTCGTTTGTTCTAAAACTGAAACACTTTTTAAACTGCTGGTTCCAGGCACCACGCTTTTCTTCCTGTCCATGTGCAGCTCATCAGTGCTCAACCTAGCCCTGACATCACTAGGTGGGCGGAGCTTAACACTCGGAATACTCTGCCTTGGAGGCTTGTAGTTTCTATGGGAACTGCCTTTCTCTCCAGATGTAAAGGAACAGGGCTCATTTTCCTCCCATTCCATTTCCTCTGCACAGCTCTCCTTACCACCACCATTGAAATGGCCCCTGCTGTCTCTGCAACTCTCTCCTATATTTTCCAGGCTTACAGACAGAATCCTGTGCAGCTCTGGACCTGTTTCCTCTGTCAGTGGGAGATGGGGCCCCTGCAGACAGACTCCTGCAGTCTTTGCCATAATGGTGGTCTTGTCTATTTGCCAGCAGTTTCACATTTGTGTTATGGAGGGAGATTGTTCGGTAGGAACCGGGAACAGACTGTCTTTACACTTTTAATAAATTAGTGTGACATAGGCTTCCAAAAAGAGGCCGCATTTCTCTCCATTCCCTAACCAAGTTAAGAATCCTACATAGTAATAGGACCAGGGCACCACAAAAAGTCTTATAAAATTCAGGAGGGAACCAGTCTGGGCCAGCCGCTTTTTGGAGCTCTAATGGGGCCATCTAGTCCATTCCTGCTGCACCCCCAAAGAGATTACTTCTCCAACTTGTCCTTTAAATATTCTCTCATCCAAAGAGCATCATTAGTACTTTCAGAGGAGTGCAGTGCTCTTTAAAAATGAACGAGTACCTGCTCAGCCCCTCCCTATAATGATGGAGTTGGCTCCCACTATCCCGAAGCTGTGAAATCATTGTCTGTGCCTGCCTCTTCTTTAAGAGTGAGGCAAGCAACTTATCAATTTTCCTTCCTCTGAAGTAGTAAATCTGGACAGTCTTCTTAAGAAAAACCTCAATTTCATCTGTCAATATAAGGCATTAAGCACATCCTTTTTCATGGCTGACCAACAGGTGAGATCTGCCAACTGCACTGACATGTGCTCAGACTCTAGTCTCGCCAGTGCTGCCTCCAAGTCTTGTCTAACCCTCCGCTTCCCCCTCTCCCTCCACACCTCAAACTCCATCAGCCTGCCTCAGATCACCACCTTGACAGCATCCCAAGTCATGGCCAAGGGCAGATCCCCAGTATCATTCAGCTGAAGGTATTTCCAAATACCCTGCTTCACCTCTTCTATGACCACCTATTTAGGAGCAGAGAAGTGTTATGTTTCCATGGTTTCCTCCCTCTCGTCCATGCAGTCAGTCACCAAACGGAGGTGTACCAGGACATGGTCCATCCATAAAATGCTGCCAATGCTACAAAAGCCAGCCCACCAAAGGACATAGGGTTGGACTTGAGGAGGAAATAATCCAACCTGGAGTAGGAGTTGTAGACAGACAAGAAGCACGTATATTACTGTACTCCTGGATTTTTTTATCCTCCAAATATTAACCAAATTGCGTAATCACTCAAGGATGCCAAGGAGCCGCTCCTAGCTGATCCATCCTGCATCCCAGCCGAGGATCTATCCAGCCCCCAGTTTGTCACAGTGTTAAAATACCCTCCATATAACAGAGGCAGGCAGTCCGCAATTTTCACAAACATTTTTGGCAAGAAGGGAAGTTCTCCTTTGTTGAGAGCATATAAGTTTACTACACAAAAAGATGCACTCAGGAATTATCTCTCGAGAACCAAGACCCTTCCCTTGTTATCCTTCCACCATCAAAGGATCTTATAAGAGAAGCCCTTTCACAGGAGGATGGCAACTCCAGCACAGACTTACCAGGGAAGTGGAACACCTCCACTGCCCAGATGGGCCATAACCCACACATGTCCAGAGCTGCCAGGTGGGTCTACTGCAGCATATACACATCAGTTAGGTACCCAACCAGTTCCCACAAGACCAACTTTCTTCTGCAGGGCATCTGCAAACCCTTTACATTGATAGAAAAAACTTTATACATACATTTACATTGAGCATAATCTTCCGTCAGCCACACACATCTGAAACAGACCCTGAGACCCATGTTAACACTCCCAATACTTCTATTCCACCCTCCCACTTTTGCCCCCCCAACCACCCCCCCCCCCCGACCCGATAAGCGCACTTCCTGAGAAAAAAAACAATAAAACAGCCTACTAAACATAGAAAATGACACAAATCCTGACCCGTTCAGGGTTGCATGGAGGATACTCTGCAGGAAGGGACAACAATTCGGCCCTGGAAAAACCAGAAGGGAACTCCAGTGTCAGATTAGATTGTCTTCCCTCACCATTCGGACTTACCACCTGGGGAGAAAAAGATGACATCATCCTGCTATCAGAGGCCCTATTATTATCACTACAGGGCCCTAATTCCAGAAACACTGGAGTAACCCTTCTCCCGTTCCATCTCCCCAGGCCAAACATAGCCATCTCATTCACCTTAGTTTCACAGAACGAAACAGCCCATGGGGACAATATCCTGGATAACCATCTGGCCAAAATGGTCAGGCCAGTCCATCCATGTTGAGATCACTCTCTTCCAAATCACAATGCGTGAAGGTGTCAACTACCCATTAATGCATGGGATCAGATGAAGTGTGCGGTTCCCTGGCTTTTCATGCATCAGAATGTATAACTTCCTTGCGGGGCAGATTGGTGTCAAATGGTGGATCCTCTGGAAGTGTAACTTAAGGAACTTCTTCACTTCCAAGTCACACACAGTTGGTCTGGTGTATCACAAAGCTTGTGGAATATCATGGGTGAACAATCTCTTTTTCATTTCCCAAAATGCTTGCTGCTGCAAATTAAGTTCAGCAGTGTAATCCGGAAAGAAGAGTACTTTGTACTTTTTATGTTGTATAGTCCCCACCTTGCATGCACGCTGCAAATCCAGTCATTGTGCAAATAGTTTAATAGCTTAGGGCCTGGGTTGGCCTCAAAGGTTAGTGGCCACCTGGGACTTCAGTGTGCATGCTCCATGACCACATTGTCTGGCAAAAGTGGGTCTTGAAAAAGCTCCCACAGTAGCTACTCAACAAAGTCTTCCAGTCAGTGTCCATTCATCTCCTTCCAGGATCGCCAGAATTCCAACACCTAATCGGTTCTCCAGATCATTGATCTTAGCCACCAGTTTATTCAGTATTAAAGTGTGTGCAAAGGAGTCCCATTTCAGCACTAATAAATCATCATTGATACCACCAATATTAGCTCTGCCCTTTCAAGTCTACCAATCACTACCTGGGAGTTCAGCGCAGGCTTCCCTTAACTCTTCCTGTCTGTGGAAGATTTCTGTGTTGGCAGGATAGTAGGCCCAAAGACAATGGTGTGGCTAGCATAATATCAATGTGCTGGCAGGCCCTCAGCCAATACTATTCTGCCGCTATCTGGAGAGGTAAAGGACTCTGTCATCATCATCTGTTGTCCAGACGCTTTTGCTGTTTTTGCGGTGGACCTGCCTGATTTCACCAACTTCCTTTGCTCCAGTTTTGTACCTATGGCTACCTTTGATCTTGTCTGGCATCACCACATGGATGTCTAACTGCCATTTGAAATTAAACATGGCCAAAATTGAACTTCTTATCTTTCCCCCTAAACCTTCCTCCTTTCTCTGTAGATAACACTTTTCTACTTCCTGTTTCCTCAGCCCGTAACCTTGGGGTCATCTTTGACTCCTCTCTTTCCTTCTCCTCACATATTCGACAGATCGCTAAAAACCTGTCATTTCTTTCTCTATAAACATTAACATAATTTGCCCCCTTCCTTTCTGAACACACTACTACTAAAACACACTTTGTCCACTCTCCGATTTCTTCCCATCTCGACTACTGCGACCTCCTTCTTGCTGGTCTCGCCTCTTACCACCTCTCTCTCCTTCAATCTGTTCAGAATTCTGCTGCGCAACCAATCTTTCGCCAGCCACGATATACTGGTATAACTCCTCTTCTCAAACATTTTCACTGGCTTCCCTTCCGTTTCTGTATCCAAATCAAACTTCTCCTTCTTGCCTTGTTCTTCCACTGCCAATTCCAGACTTTGATCCTTTCACCTTGCTGCTCCTTATGCCTGGAACGAACTTCCTGAATCTATAAGTCAGCCTTCATATCTGCCCTGTTTCAAGTCCATGCTAACTGCTCACCTCTTTGAGGCTGCTTTTGCATCCTGGTCCCTTATTTTCCTTGTATCTCCTTACTTTTCCCTATTCTGCCTTTATTCTTAGCTTTTGTCTTGTCTGTCTTAATTAGATTGTAAGCTCTGATAAGCAGGAACCGTCTTTATATGTGTTTTGTACAGCGCCTCATATGCCTTGCAGCGCTTTATAAATAATTAATAGTAGTAGTAGTAGTGATCTCAATGCAGAGTGAAGGATCGTGGGGTGGTTAAAATATCAGCACTAAATCGGTCTGGTTCGGGTGGGAGAGGAGAGCACATCTGCACTCTAACACCACCATCACAGGATGCTTTTGATGTAAATTTTAATGTATTTGTCATTGAATTGTATATGATTTTTGTAACCGCTAGGAAAATTGTGATTGGAGGGGTGGGGGTAATTTAAATAAATAACGTATTGGGGGCGGGGTTGATATTTAAGACTCACACCACATAAAGTTTAGAGATGTCTGGTAACACAGGAGGATCCAGTGGCCCTATCTATTTAGATAGAAAAACTGAATATCCAGTCATAACTTATCCATTCAAAGTTAGGCCTGCTATATTTATGATCAGTGTTGGACAGATAAATTTATCTGTTCAGTAATTTAATGTTGCCACATAATAGATAAATCTGAAACACACCCTCGCTCTGCCTCTATTTAAACATTCATATA